>JAVBJF010000149.1:600000-892767 GCA_033439095.1 Pseudococcus viburni
TTGAATAGAAATAAATAATTATTGTAAAAATATTTGTATTTAATTCCTTTTTCAGAGAAACATATCGCAACTTTTAATTATTTCTTAGAATGCATTATTTTAGATATCAATGTGTGATAATTTTTATCAGCTAGTGGTTTCGTTAAGAAATCCGCTAGTTGTTCATGTTGTTTAGAATTTACTTTTGTGGTTTTGAGTATATTATTTACAAAATACTCTCGTACTTTCAGGTATTTTAGTTCGATGTGCTTCACTCGACCTTTTCCGGTAGAGTTATAGCATAAGCTTATAGCAGACGTACTGTCTTCGAAAACTGTAATTGGATAATAAATCGAGTCTATTGTTTCTTCGTAGAGTCTGGCTATAAATAAAATGTCGTGAGCAGCTTCGCAGATAGCTATATACTCAGCTTCACCGGAGCTTTCGGCGATACACTTTTGTAACCGTGAACACCAGGTTATTATATTACCATATAAACGTATGATATAACCAGACGTTGATTTTCGAGTCAAGCTACTACCTGCGTGATCTGAGTCAATGTACGAGTCAAGTTGGTTTACTTTTTCAGATTTCCTAGTAAATAAAATCCCCATTTTTTGGTGTTTGTTTCAAATACTTGAGTAGGTGGTCTAAAAGGATCCAGTGAAGATCCTGTGGATTCGACTGAAACCTAGCTAAGTAATTTGTGGCGAAGGCTATATCTGGTCTAGAATTGTTAGCCAGGTACAAGATCGCACCTATGGCTTGTTTATATGAGTATGGTTTTCGTTTTTCATTTGATTTGATTTTTAATTTATTTTGGGAGGCGAATGGTACCATAGGGGTAGTACAACTCCCCACTATGCCAAAAGCTTCCAACATCGAGATCGTATAATCAGTTTGGTGAAGGAAAATCGATTCGTTATTTTTCCACTCAAACTGTATACCTAGGTACCTAGTTGGTATTCCTAGATTTTTAATTTCAAAATCTGTTCGAGTTCGCCAATTATGAATTCGATGAGTTGAATACAACTCCCTGTTATTAGGATATCGTCTACATAAATGAGAATAATGATAATTTTATTACCCTTTCTCAAGATGTAGATACAGGGTTCTCTTTCAGAACGTTTGAAACCTAGTGATCTCATCGCCTTATGAAATGTGTTATACCAGAGTTTTGGAGAGATCGCTAGGCCATAAATGGCCTTGTCTAGTTTACATACAAATCTTTTCCCATCGATATTGATACCTTGGGGAATCGAGACGTATTTTTCTCGGTCAATTTTGCTATGTAAAAATGCGTTTTTCACGTCAAGTTGTCGTATTGGCCATGCAAATTGTATTATGATGGCTAATAACATTCGAATAATTATAGCGGAAGGCGTAGGAGATGCGGTTTCCTCCGAAGAGTAATTTTCCTTATCTCTACTACCCACTGCCACTAATCTAGCTTTTAGAGTGCCGTCTTCTTTTACAGTGAACACCCATTTCATTGGTATTACATTCATTCCCCTCCTTCTAGGTACGATTGTCCAAACGATGTGTTTATTCATAGCTTGTAATTCGGCCAGAAGAGGAGGTTGCCATTTAGCTAAATTTTTCGAGTTTGTAGCTTCAAGGTACGTCATAGGTTTTTCATTCAGATTTATTATATTTTGAGGTTCGTGATATGAGTATTTGATATTAATTGGAATATTTTCGTGTTCATCCCAATCTTCATCTAATTCTAGCTCATGGATTGAGATTTCGGAATCTGATTCTTCATTATTGTTTAGAGCGTGTTCCTGATTTTGTTCGTTTTGAAGAGTTACTTGTTGTTCAAGGTTTGTTTCAGTTTCGTTAGTTACAGTATCAGTATCAGTTAATATTTGAAACGTCGTCACATTTGAGTCAGGGTAATCATTTTTATAAAGTTTAGATTCGTCTATTTTAACATTACAGGTATCAAGAGTCTTTTTAGTCGTTGGGTCATAAACTGTGTAACCAGTTTTTGTAAAACCTACGAGATAGTAAGTATTTGATCGCGGAGTAAATTTCATTCCTCTAGGTATAGTTTCATTTAATGTATATGCTCTAGAACCAATAATTTTTATATTCGAGATATCAGGAATCTTTTCAAATAATTTTTCATATGGAGTCATCATGTCAAGTGCTGAATGTGGAGTCCTATTATAAATATAACAGGCAGCGTGTATAGCCAAACCCCACATTCCTACCTCAAAACCTGATTCAAAGAGAAGAGCTCTAGCTCTCTCCTCTATTGTCCTATTCACGCGTTCTGCCAGGCCGTTATGTTCGTGACAATTTTGGCTCTGACTCCTGTATTGTTACACCGTATTTTTCAAGGACACGTTTCATTTCAATACCTATGAATTCGTACCGTTATCACAACGAAGTTGGTCGAATTGACCAGCTCCAGGATATCTAGCCTGTAAAAAACGAAGTGCTTCGTCCATGCACGTTGCTGTTTCTACACCGGATTTTGTCTTTATAACAAACACTTGTAGATACCTAGTAAAGTCGTCAGAAACACACATAACGTATCTGTTTTTAAGAATGAACGTGGGTGGTGAAATTGGGCCGATCAGGTCAGCATGTATGCGTTCGCACGGGCGTGAAGCGCGTTCACGATCCTTTCAAACGATTTCTTAGTTTGCTTAGATTTTGAACAAACTTCACAATTCGCCACCGTCACGTCGCACATTAATTCCCCCGCTCCCACTGCAACCTTGTCAAGTCTATTAACTGAGGGAGAAGAAATGTGTCCCATACGGCGGTGCCACAATTCCCCTTCCTCTTGTAGCAACTTTTTCTGTTGCGGAGTTAAATTACGTTTAATTTTTCGATATCTATTCCTAGTAATGGTTTTCAAGCACGTCAAGGAAGCGCCGGAATTATTAGCGCCTTCATTAATTATATAGCAATTTTTCGATACCTCGTTGAATACACACTGAGATTGATCTCGCACATTTAACAATAAAGTATCACTATTTTCTAATTTATTATCGATTATTTGTGTTCTCATTCTATAGATACCGTTAGACTGTTCAATTGCAGCAAGTTTTTGACCAAACTTACGGCAGAGAAGATGACCAGCTCTAGGATACAATACCAACGTTGTTTTAAATTGTAGGTTCAGAGCTGATACACTAATAATACAGTCTGTCGCATTAGGCACGTATTGTACCTGTTTTAAATTTATAATTGTTTTAGTTTTATTGAACGAAATCAAGAGCGGAAGATAACCTTCCCCTACAGCACGTAAATTTTCGGCAGTTTTATCAGCTGTAGTTACTTTTTCTGGGCTTTCGAATTCAATGTAATCAAACAGTAATGACTTATCACTAACGATATGGTGAGAAGCCGCTGAATCGATAATAAAGATCGAGCTAGAGTTAAATTTATCAGATAAATACAGATTTTTCAAGTCGTTACCTTTAGTGTGATTAGACCTTTTTGCTTTCTTACAGTCACCGACTTCGTGTCCATACTGATAACAGTTGTAACAAAGCCTACCAGGATTGGGGCATTTGTCAATTGTATGGAAGAATTCGCTACACTTCAAACATCGTACCGCCGCCTTCTCCTCCTTCGACATTTTTCGCAGTTTTTCCAATTGCTCTGGAGTATATTTTTCGTGTACAGGTTTGGATTTGAAATTGGATTTATCTTCGTGATTGTAGGGTCTCTTGGCTGGAGCACGACCCTGGTTGGCGGACGAATGATTATTGTTGCCGTTATTATTGGTTTCAGGTTTCGTTACAGACGGTTTCTTTTTCGCAGGATGAGACTCGGCGATTTGAGTGAATCTTTGTTGAAAGTATTCGAGATTTTGATTGTCATCAGGTAATGATGTAACCGTTGAGTAGAACGTAGAGAATGGCGATTTTTCGTCGTATATACCATCTATTTTCTGTAGGAATATCGTTCTCTGGAACTCGTCGGAGTAAGTGGTGCCAATCTCTTCATACTCGGTAATTAGCTGGTTGAAGTCGGCTATAAATCTTTGAGCGTCGAACTGAGGTCGGAATCTAAGCCGGATAAATCTTTCATGAAGTTGTACTAATTCATGTGTTCTATTGCTTTTAAATGTGCAACAGAGGTATACATAGGCGTCGTATGCCGTGTATATTTCCCCCAAACGACCATTTATCGATTTGGAGACTGAAGCTTTCAAGTATTGGAGCGTCTGGGCATCCAGTGTTGCCCTACGAGAAGGCGACATTTGTACCTCGATTCCACGTTCTGACGTAATAAAAATTACAAGGTTCAAAGCTCTCAGGTCCAATTCTACCATCTTCTTCCACCCTTTTACATTTTTATGTCCCTGAAGCTTTTCATACTCTTGCATAGGACGTATTTGGAAAGGTGGCGTGATGAAAGCTTTATCGGCGGCCAACCACTGCTGCTGCTCTTGGTTCATGAACATGTTGTTATTTTGTAATAGCGCGAAAAGTTGTGCTTGTACCTCTTTATTTATGATTTCTTGCATTGCAGGTGTAATTACAGGATTTACAGGTGGTTCTTTTTCTTTATTTATTGATTCGTCTACCGGAGAGGTATTGTTTTGCAATTCTTCATTCGCCGTATCATTCGCTGTTTTACTTCTCGTGGATGGTGGCGCCATAGTTCTTGACTTTGCACAGACACGATTCAATCACGATTTTTTTTTTCAATGCGATATTTTATTTTACTTAATTATCTCGTTTTTAGAAAAACAAGGGAAAAAAAAATACGTTCGATATTTCAATAGTTCTCACGAAAAAAAAATTACACTACCAAAAAAAAATGGTTGATGTTAGCTCTACAGCTGAAGCACGAGACCAGATCACGACCCGAAGGACTAGATGAAGGATAAAATACTACGTGGTATTTTATCAACCATTTTTAACGAAGTGACTATCTGGTTGATCCGTTAAACCACTGAACGGCAGGATTCTAGTCGTGGTACGAGCTCGTAGCGATCCTAGTGGAAACGAGTAGTGTGTAGTTAGGGCGAGGGAGGGTTCCGGAGGGACCTTACCTACCAACAAATATTATTATATTATTGAAAGATTAAAATCAAATCAAAATAATTAAAATAATATGAAAATAAAAAAATTCAAGCTGGGACATTCTTCGAAGAACTCTCCGATTATCAATTTCGCAAAATTTGAGGAAAAATAAATTTTAATTTTTTTAAATGTCACGCATGAAAATTTTGGTATTTTTTTTGTAAGCTTTATTTGAAAGCCAAACAATTTCTTTCGTTGTTTCATGTTTCGAGATTTCAAGTTTTTTTTTCAAGTCATCAGTCATCAATTATTGGGAATCTGAATTAAAAAATTTGGTTCGGTAGACGTTATTACTTTTTGTGTATCGTGCATACTTCATTTTTTCTATCCTCAGAAATCGTCTCGCAGTTTCATCAATCTTTCATACAAATTCTTCAAGTGCTGAAAACTTTTGGTAAGAAATTTTCTACCGTTGTGTTACCGGAAAATCGCTTCCACTCGAAGAGTTTTTCTAAAATCTAACTTCTTTTCAGATTCAAAATAACTTCCGCTATAACTGATATATTCAGAGCAGACCTGACCGACGAGTCGCGTAAAATGGAAGTAGATTATAGCTCCGCTTGCGATGAAAAAATTCCTCTTTATAAAGAAATGGCAACCAGTGGAAAATTCATCGAAGCTATCGATGGACTTTTATCATTGGAAAAACAAACTCGAACTGTAAGACCGTCTTTATCAAAACGTTACTTTAAATTTCATGCAGTACTCATTTAACTCACTCTATCTCTGTTCGGGTTGCGATATGGTCTCCACCAGTCGTGTATTAGTAGCAATTGTTCAAATTTGCTACGATGCAAAGAATTGGACTGCGCTCAATGAACATATTTCGTTACTACTTACTAGCCAAACGTCGTAGTCAATTGAAACAAGCTGTCGTTAAAATGGTTCAAGAATGTTGCAAATACGTTGATGAAATCACCGACGAAGAAATCAAGTTGAAATTGATCGATACTTTGAGAAACGTCACTGAAGGAAAAGTATGCGTGTTTTATCGTGTTATATTTTGCTATTGAATCGTTCAATTTGTAATAATATTTTACATTGGTAGATTTACGTCGAAGTTGAAAGAGCTCGACTGACGCATAAGCTAGCTTTGATCAAGGAGAAAAATGGAGATATCGCTGGTGCTGCTACTATAATGCAAGAGTTACAAGTTGAAACCTACGGGTCGATGGAAAAAAAAGAAAAAGTAAATCATAGAATAGATTCATTGAAAACTTACTCGAACTACATTAATAATATGAATTTTGTCATAGGTCAAATTAATTTTGGAGCAAATGAGACTCACTCTGGCGAAAAAAGATTACATTCGTACTCAAATAATTTCCAAAAAAATCAACGTTAAATATTTTGACGATGAAAATCTCACCGATGACGTGCAAGATCTCAAACTGAAATATTTCAGGTGAATATTGATTATTCTTATTTGATTTCTTATGATGTGAAATTTAATAATAAATTTTGTACGTAGATTGATGATTGAATTGGATGAACAAGAAAGCAATTATTTGTCCATTTGTAAACACTATCGAGCTATTTTAGTAACTCCGAAAATAATCAATAATGAAGAGGAAAGAAAAGCTGTAATGAAAAATGTAGCCTTATACATAGTTTTGGCCTCTTACGATAATGAACAATCGGATTTAATTCATCGTATATTACAAGATAAGCACATTCAAGAAGTCCCAGTTTACAAGTGAGTCGTTTTAAAAAATTTCACTGATACAAACGTTTACTGAAATTTATCCTCAATTTTACAGAGAATTATTGAATTTATTCGTCAACCCCGAATTGATTCGTTGGGTAGACTTGTGTAACACTTTCGAGAAAGATTTAAAGGAAGGTACATCCAACGTGGCTCCAACCAAAGTATTCGCAACTGAATCCGAATTCGGCACCAAACGTTGGGATGATTTGAAAAAACGAGTCGTTGAACATGTAAGAAAAATACACAAATTGAAAGTTTGCTTTATTCGTCTCCGTTTTGTATATGTAATATATTATTTTCATTGCGCAGAATATCAGAGTAATGGCCAAGTATTACAATAGAATTACTTTATCTCGTATGTCTGAATTATTGGATTTACCACCGAAGGTACGTGTTTATTTTAAAATCTCACGCATCGTTATTCTACCTCCGTTAACCTACCCATTTAATTGTTCAATATCGATCTATTTTTTATTACCATTTCTCGAATATTTGACTCTGATCCAAGTTTATCGAAATAATATTGGCTCTAATGATCGATTATGTTCTAGGAAGCGGAGGAATTCCTGAGTCAAATGGTTACGAACCAAACGGTAACCGCCAAAACAGATAGGCCAGCTGGTATCGTAAATTTCGGTGTAAGGAAAGATCCCAGTCAAGTTTTGAATGATTGGTCGGAAAATCTGTCGTCCCTGATGAAGCTCGTTAACAATACAACGCATTTGATTAATAAAGAGCAAATGCTTCATAAACATTTATATTGCAGTTAATGAAATTTTCTCTTCGATAAATTGAAATGTTGAAAAATATGTACTATACTATTAATTTAATAAGGAATACAATTTTCTACGCGTTGTAAAACAATTTTGTTTTTTCAATGAAAACTGCGTGGTATTCAACGTTGATTTTTGTTTTGTTCATGGATTTCCAGATGTTGAAATTTTGAAATGATTTTTGCTTAAATTTTTCACACGCGTAGTCATACTACCGTATTCGAAAAAAAGTCTCAAGACCGCGAAGATGCAAATTAGCGATTAGTGAGAGAAATATTGTAAAAACTAAAAAGAATCGGAATTCCCATCCATAATGAACGATTACTCCTAAATTATTTTGATGCAAATGGGATTTCGATGATCCGAGTCCAAATTTATCGTAAGTTCAAATTTTTTCAACTTGTATCCAATAATACAATTTATCCCAATTATTATATTGGAAGCAATTTTGAAAAATGAGAAGTTGAAAAAAACTTAAAAATCAAATTTGGAAAAATGTTGGGAAAATTTAAATTTAAAAAAATTTACTGTTGGAAAAAATGTTAGTATTAAAATTTTTCCAATTTCAAATTCTTCAATTTTTTCAAGTTTGGGTTTCAAAAAATCCAACTCTAAAATTGTTTTGAAAAATTTAAATTAAAATTTTCCTTGAATTTTTTTCAAACCTCTGAAATTTTTCCATTTGAAAACTTGATTGTGTTTTTCAAAATTTCTTCCAGCTTAATAGGTAGGTAAATAAAACAATCTGAAAATTACTAATGGAAAATTTTTAAAATTGGATACAGCGATGAATAGAAATTAAAATGAAAAAAATTCGAAGAGTTTGAAATAATTTAAACTTAGGTAGCATATATAAAGATGAACTTAGATCGTCGAAATCCCATTTGCGTCAAAATGATATTCTCAGTGCGATGTCAAAATTCGCTCATTGCTCTTTTTCGTATCAATAATTCATATCAGATAATTATCGTATTTTTTCTGCAGTAAGGAAAATATTAGGCTCGATTCAAAAAATTCCATCAAAAAGTTTCCTTAAAAATTTCTTCGAGTAATTTTTTTGAAAAATCTCATTAAAATTTTTTAAAAGAATTTCCATCAATTTTATGAAAATATCATCATTTTTTTTGAAAAATCACACATCAGCATTTTACTGATGAAATTCCATCAATGTTTAGTATTTCTTTTTGAAAAGTTCCATCAAAATTTTTTTGTCAACTCATATCAATTTTTTTGAAAAATCCATTTCGCGGGTGTAAATTTTTTTGAGAAATCCATTACGTGATTTTTTTTAAAACTTGCATTATGTAGAATATTTTTTTTGGAAAATTCCGTTCAATTCTATTTAAAAATCAAGGTAAAATTTTTTCAGATTTTTTTTGTTAAAAATCCAACTTTAAACTTCTTTTTGAAAATTCGTCAATTTTTTAAAAAATTCGAAAACTGATAACGTTTTAGTCATTCTTCTCAGAAGTTCTCACAAATGAATGACAAGTTAAGCCTAGGTATAAAAATTGAATAGTTATAACAAAATAAAAAAAGAAGAAAAATCTTTCTTCATCAGTGAATGGTAATTTTATAAAATGGAAACAAAATATTAAACACTTCAGTCTTATGATCACAATTAGAGGCCTGCGCCGATGGCGTTTGAATCGGCGGCGGCTGGACAGATTTTTTCACCAGGGCTGGCCGGCAAGCCGACTTGAGCCGATGCTATCGGTGGCGCGTAAAATTTTCGGCGGCGGCGGCTCAGTCGTCCAAAACGACTGGGTAATTACTTAATTAGAGTCAGGAGCCCTTTGACTGAATTTTCCGAATCTCGCAACTTGAAGTTCAAATCCTTATTTTTTAACTGACAATTTTCTTGAAAAAAAAACGTAATTTTCTGCCAAAAAATATGATTTAGAACAGAGTTACAAATTTTGGAAAATTGTGTTTTTAATTGATGAAATAGACCACCAGAACCAACTTCAAAAATCAACCAAGGGGGAGGTAGACTGAATTGTTTTCAATTTCTTTCATCAATTGACAGATATCAAAATTTTAATTTTTTGAATTTGGACCCTACAGTGACGTAGCCAGAAATTTCTCATGGAGAGGGTCCGAAATTTCATAATTTTTGAGGAATTGTAAGTTCACCCCCCCCCCAATCAATGAATCAAATTTCTTTGGCCTTTAAAACCGATACAAATACCTAACAAATCCAAGAATTGGCGTCAGAAGCTTTTTTGGGAGGGTGCAAAGTGGGTATGAAGACTTGGAATATCAAAAGGGAACTATTTTTTGCATAGTTGATTCAAGCAGTTTATATAGGTATTGAATTGTGATTTCTTTCATGCCCGAGCGAAGCGAGGGCGAAGTTTTGAGAAAATTTGATTTTTAATGCTTCAAAAAGGCACTTTTTCACGTAAGTTTCTGACGCCAGGAGGAGAGGGGGGGGGGGGGTCAATTTTCATCAAATCTTGGTCACACAGATCCACAGATGACAGACAAAAAGCAAAGTGGTGAGCGGCTAAGCCAGCTAAGCCGAGCTCCTAAACGGCGGCGGCTAGTGGCGGCTCAGCCGTAATTTATGCGGCTGGCGGCGGCTCAGAAATTTTGAAAAAATCGGCGTCGGCGGCGGCGCGGCTCGGCGGCGCAGGCCTCTAATCACAATACGTACATAGTACTTAAAAATAAGAAATATCAGTACATATGAGAAATGATAAAAAGTTATACAATTAAACAAAGAGGAGAATGAAAAGTAAATTTCACATCTTATCAAAGAAAAACTTTTATTAGGTAGTAGGTACCTACTTACTTGAAAGAAAAAATAAATAAAAATAGAACAATAAACCAGTGATGTGGAAACGCGAAAAAAAAATTTCCGTTTCTGGGAACGTTTCTAGTTTCAAGCACAACGTTTCCGTTCCTGGGAACGTTTCCGTTTCCGAGTGCAGCGTTTCCGTTTCGGTTCCCGTTTCCGTTTCCGGAAACATGTTCCGTTTCCAGAAACGCGTTTCTAGAAAAACTTGTCAAAAATTTTTAAACATTAAAATCACAAAAAAAACGAATATTTTAAAAATTATAATTGAAGAATATTCAATATTTTTGACATTTCGACACCAATTGAGATCAAAATTTTTCTCAGCGCCTAGTTGAAAAATAAAAAAACACAGGTAATAGTCCAGGCAAATAAGAGAAAAAAATGTACCAAACCCCCAAAATTAAAGCCTGATTTTTTTTTCGCGTTTTACGTTTGTAATGGTCCACTACACAACATACTAAAATGGACACCCCCACAACCCTCCGCTACCCTCAGGGGAGGGGTAAACGTCCGCTAAAAACTGGTTTTTCGTGAATATCTCCTCAAATAAGCCTCAAAATTGAAAAGTAGTTATGAACAATCTTGTTCTACGCGTAATTTTCTATCAGAAGGGTTTTTTTCTTTTTCAAAAACACTCACTTCCTTGACCAAAAATTAAGGGTAAAAAACACCTATTTTTTAACAATTTACAGCATTTTTGGAAAAAACCGAAACTTTTGGGAATATCTTCTCAAAAAAGCCTCAAAATGGAAAAATGGTTATGAACAATCGTGTTCTATGTGTAATTTCCTATCAGACAGGTTCGTTTTTTTTTTTTGAAAACATCCGCTTCTTTGCCCAAAAATTAAGGGTGAAAAACACCTATTTTTCCAATATTCGCAGTATTTTTGGAAATTACGGAAATACGAAGCTAAAAGTACCCAAAATGAGTATTTTTTTTTATACATGCTGCATGCTGGTAGGGTATTTCAAAAAAAAAGTCACCGAAAAAATTTTATGCTGATTATTGGTGATACGAACATTTCTTTGTGTCGTAAGGATTCAAAAACGATATCTTCAGCTTCGTATTTCCATAATTTCCAAAAATACTGTGAATAATGAAAAAATAGAACTACTTTTCAATTTTGAGGCTTATTTGAGGAGATATTCACGAAAAACCGGTTTTCAGCGGACGTTTACCCCTCCCCTGGGGGTAGCGGAGGGTTGTGGGGTGTCCATTTTAGTATGTTGTGTAGTGGACCATTACGAACGTAAAACGCAAAAAAAATCAGGCTTCAATTTTTTTTTTTGGGGGGGGGGGTCAACTCCTAAAATGCCTGGACTATAACGACCCTCTAATGCTAAAACGGTCTAAGTGCCACTTTTGTCAAAATTGAGTTTTTTAAAATTTCGAGTTCTCTAAATCAAGCTGCATCGATTAAAATCTAAAAAACGTAAATTAAATAATTCAGAACTGAAAAAAATGAGATTGAAATTTACAAAGTCCATAAGCGCAATGCAAATTTTGTTACGTTTTTTGGCTCTCCTGTAAAAAAATGAAAATGGCACTTAGACCGTTTTAGCATTAGAGGGTCGATAAGTACTGTTTTCGATGAAGTTGAAAAATTAAAAATAAAAGAACATAACATTTTCAACACAAATCTGTTAAACAATTTTCGTAACACCTAATCAAACAAGTGAAAAATAAAGGTACTGTTTTCCATTTGGTAGGTAAAATTTTTTAAAAGCTACAGGAACAGAACAAATACCTAGTTAAAAAATGAAAATTCATAAAAAATGAAAAAAATGCGTTGGAAACGCCGGAAACGCGTTTTTTTTCCTTCCGGTTCCGTTTCCTTAAAAGAAACGTTTCCGTTTCCATTCACGTTTCCGTTTCTCTTAAAATTATGCCCTGCGTTTCCATTCCCGTTTCCGTTTCTCAAAATTGAGCGTTTCCGAGCGTTTCTTGGAAACGTTTCCGTTCCGTTTCCACATCACTGCAATAAACACGTTAATTTCTATGCGTTCACAAAAGAGACGAATCGCAATAGGCTTTCGATTTCATGGTACTCATTTCCTTTTGCGGTCCTTGAAAGCTGCCACCTTAAATTTGCTCAAAAATTCTATAAAATTATAATAAAGAAGAAAATCGAAAAATTTCCTCGGGTTGATTGAAATTGAGAAGAAAATATACCTGCAAATCACATCTACTCATACCAAATCTGATCTGATCAGATATGAAATACATGAAGGGTTCAGCCAAATAACATTTTTTTAATCAAACTACCTACATACAAAATTAGATCTGATTAGATCTAATTACATTGGGACATTTTAGAGATCTAACCATTAGATCTGCTCAGATCTAAAAAAAATCGTTTTTTTTCTAGAGGTACCTAATAGGTACCATACTTGTTTCGAAAAATATGTCACTGATTTTGAATTTGGTGTTCAGTTTTGGCTTCGGGTCTTTGTTCTGGAGTTGTAGCACATTTTTACATCAAAAATATAATTTCCTTTCGGCTGATTCTCGAAATAATCACTATACTAGTCAAATTTTAATAATTTAAAGTCGCTGGATTAGAATTCAATGTTCAATTTTGTCACCTTTGTTTACGAGATATGACCATTTTTCCCCTTGAGCAATGGAATAATGGCAGTACAAACAGATATCGAATTAGTCATAATATTCGACTCTTATTTTAAGCATTTTCGCCTTTAAAAATAGCTGGAAAAGGCAGATAGGAATTTTCAAAACAAATCTGTAGAAAAAATATCCGTTTTTTTTTGCCTACATATTTTCTTCCAAAAAAGGCATAAACCGCCAACTTTTTTCTACATGGCATTTTTTACAGCCATTTTTGAAGGGAAATATTCAAAATAGGAGTTGAGAATGATTAATCTAAGATCACTGAAGCCGAATGTGATGCCCATTTCCGATGGCAGACCTTTGTTCACGAGATATCGCTCGTTTTCTTCTCAAAAATGTGTTTCATTTGTCCAAAAACCGTGTGATCAGGGGTTGAAATACTTATTGTTGGTGGGTGAATTCGTGCTGCATGATCTGATCACAAATAAATCATTCCTGATATGACCCAGTTAATATTTCCCTTCCGGAGATTATGTGTTTCATTTTCGTAAAGGTAAAAATTTAAATACCTAATAAAAATATGTGAATTTTAGTTTTCATGTCGTTTTTGATTTATTCGAGGTTGCTGGTCATAAATTTAGCTTTATTTTCAATTTATGTTTCGCCGTTTTGCGAAAAGTAACCTTTTTTAAGAGGGGATTAATATAACAACCTTATAACTCAAAAACAATACTGGAACAACAAAAGAAGACAGGATTCTAAATAATCGTATGAAAAAAAAAAACAAAAAAAACGAAAAATGAAGTAGGTATCAAATTTTCTCAAAATGATTTTTATTATGAACACATTTCAATTTCATCAAGTTGGAAAAAATTCCAAAATAAATTTCAAATATTTTTTGATGAAATTAATAACGAACCAAGACCTTGAAAAAGAACAAACTTGTTCAGCTTAAAATTTCAAAAATCGTAATCGATTTCATGCAATAATCACGAGGATGAGTCGACTGTATGTCTGCTCTTCACTTTCAAAAATTAGACCATAATTTTCCACACGAAAAATCCAATTTTACATCAGTACGTGCACTTACAACAAAACATACACGAAATTCTCGATACAAAATCTACCATCGCAAAGCGAAGAAATCTCAATTTCCCAATGAAAAACCTTCACAACAAAACACACCGAACATCAGCTCAAATGCACATTTAATAATAAAGAACTAAAATTAGAAAAAAATTACAAGATACAAAAGAGGTACAAATACATGACTGAGGATTTACAAAAAAATCACCATTATTTCAAATTAAGTAACAGAAACATAAAAATCGGTGCTGTTTCGAAAACATGCTGTAGTATTATTAAGAACACAGATAATCACTGTAACGCTGAATCAATGCCAAGGTGAATATTAAAATAATAAAACGTGATTAAGTTAAGCTAAACTGGACATTTTAAAACATAGAAAACTGGAAAAATTACGCAGAAACCGATGTCGACGATTTCTCTAACTTCGCATCGAGTGGTTTCGTTGGTTGAACGTTCATCGCTCCCATTTCAGCGTCCGAATTCTCAGCTTCCTAAAAACACATTGTCAATTGTAACGCTTCGAATAAGCAATTCGATAAAATAAAAATCTGCGCAAACTAACCAGTTGTTTCATCATGTTAAAATGGTCGATTTCGAATTGATACTTCGGAGTGGTGATTCCAAAAAATGTAGATAAACTATCGCCCAGAGAATCGCATACGTTTATAGCTGTCGTTCCGAATTCGTTGGTTTTGAATAATAACCATTCCCACCATCCTAACGAGGTCTGAAAATACAGAAATAATCGTATTAGTTATTATCGTCAGGTGTAATAATGAGTCATTTTTGTAAGCTTGATATCTACTCTATCAAATTAGATATTCGTGTCACCAATTTCGAAAAAATTTAATTCCAAATCAATGCATCATGGACGATTTTGACTAATTCCATGCAACGATACGATTTTCAATAAAATGCATCGATTTTTTATAGTTCAAACCTTCGTGAGCATTTTCCAACATGCTCTTATAAAATCAATCATCTTACCTCAGAAACTTGATTTTCGTTTTCCATTTTTCTTCTGCTTTGGATCACAATGAAACACAATCGAAATTCGTTTGCAAAACAGACTCTATTAGATAGAAATAATCTCGAAAGACACCAATTTCATAGCTTTTAAAATGATACTCGAAGTATAGATTATCGTACAACCGACGCTAATGTTTTGTTATCGCGAATGAAGAGACCTAATTATGCAACGAATTAACAAATATGAGGTTTTCCTTTTCGCAATTATATCGTTTCACATTCAAAATTCGATAATTCAATGATGAAATGAGCAATATTTTGCTTGTGTGATAAACATGAAAACAAAATGGAGATGGACACGTCGTGTTATCAGTAACAAGGATCAGCTGGCTGGAGAGCTTACTTCTTTCTTTGTCTTCCCTACCCTTCTCTTCCCTCTCCATCATTCCAAGTTCCAACATAAATCATGCTCATACCAGCCGATTTTTGGAACATTTCGGCGATAGAATCCTTGAAAATCTTCAGAACAAAAGTCTTGCATGATATGACGAAATAATGGTAATTTGTACTAAATAACAATAAATTTCACTATTTCAATCAATTATTCTCTCCAGTGTTCAAATTCAAATTCTCTTTTCTCGTTTTTTAAGTCAGAAAAAAACGATCAGATTCAGATGTAAAATAGGTACGGGAGACGATCTTTTTGAACCCTTTTTTTTTGGGAAAATTGGAAAACAAGGAAACTAGAAAGTTGTGTTTAGACCTCAAAATGACGGGGTGAACCTCCCCCCCCATTCTGCATTTACCTCTCCCAAAACAGAGCTTAAATAAAATCAAATGTAAAAATTTTGAAAAAATTGTTCAATTTTGAGCTCAAGATTTCGCACGATGTATCGATCATGTGAACATATTAGAAGTATTTTGCAAAAATAAGCTCGGAGTTAGAACATATTCCAGTACATAAGTAGGTTAAAATTCTTTGAGCAATTCCATAGATTTTGAACTCAACAATTGTTATGCACAATAGGACATGACAGAACTCAGAAGTAGGTACACATTTCGTTAATGCGGGCTTATAATCTATCTGATTTTGCAAGGCATTTGAAAACACCAGTGAAATTTTTTTAGTTCAAAAATATCAGTCATACCGTCACACACAGACACACGTAAGAACTCCTGAGGAGATTGGCTTGAGATTATTACCACTTTTCCAATTTTTCAATGAATAATAGGAATTATCAGGAAAGAAGTTTGGTGAGATTGATCTTTGACAAAAAAAAAAACTCAAAAAATCTACTGGATTTTTTAATAAAATTAGATAGAATTTCCCAAAAACAAACTGCTTATTCCACATAATAGATGTTCCAAAAAAAAATTCAGTACCTACATACTTAATGAATTTCTCAAAAAAAATTACACCTACCTATATAATGGAGTTGAAAAAAAATTAATCTCATCTTTCAAAAAAATTACTCCCATCATAATTTTAAAAAATTGATAGAATTTTTCAATAAAATGTTGACATGATTTTTTTAAATCTTATGATTTTTGAAAAAACAGGTGATATTTTTCATGAAATTTATGGAAATAAAAAAAATTTAATGACAATTTAAAAAAAAATTAATGCAAATTGACGTTGAATTTTTAATGGAATTTTCAAGTTAACCCTGATATTTTTATGACTAGAACAAAAAAAAAAATGCAGTTACGAGCTACTGGACCCTCTGCCCATCTCCCATCCTTCGATCCTCTTGAACAAAAGTAAAATAGTTCCAAAATTATTGACCCAAGTATGATGATATCCATATTAAAAAAATATTCACCTCATTTGTACAAATTTATCTCAACTTCCGAGATTTAATCCTTTATATTTTTAAAAAAGAGCATTATTTACTCATTCTCAAGTTCAAAATTGATCAATTAAAAAATGATTAAAACAAAAATTCTGATCACATTCACTGCTAAATTTCATTTTTTACCTCATTCTAATTAGTTGTAATTGGTTGAAAATTTTCATCGTCCAAAAATAAATTTTACTAGAATTTTCGACTTCCCTGAGAAATTTTTACCTATTTCGATAGGTCTCAAGTCAGCATAAATGCAAAAAACTTATGTTGTTTTCACGAGAAACTAAAATTTTGAGCCCAAAATCAATGTTGCTCACAGAAATTTTCACATTTTTTGTGAAATTTTAACCTATTAAACTGGTCGTAAACCCACTTTTGCAAAATATGTCCAATAAAATCTTCTTAGGATCAATGGATTAAATTAAATTTTGGTCCCAAAATCGATCGTAGGTAGTAGGTACCTATCCTTCGAAAAATGTTCATTTCATTGACATTTTCGGCTTCCTCGCGAAATTGTAATCCATTTCAATAAGTCGCAAGTCCACCAGAAAAAAATCTTATCAAGTACAAAAATTTACATCTCATTGTTAGGTGAGTACATTTTCAAAATCTTATCATTTTTGGATGCCAGAACGAACCAATTGACTCGTAAATATGCATTTTTTTTTTCAATTACTAGAAGCTCTATTTGGTTCTCAGAACAGTTTATATGCAAAAAGTAGACGAAATCAATGAAAAATAGCATTCGAAGCAGGAAGCACCGTAGAATATTTGTGCCAGTACCCAATGAAACAAAAACCATTCTGATTCCTGAGACCAATACCTACTAAAATATGGGTAAAATTTCACCAATAAACCTCGAAAAAATGGAAGCTTTTGAAAGATTGAAACTCAGGCCCTCCATTCTGCCACTAAAAAAATTCAAAATGACCATTTATTTTCTTCGAATGATGACCCTATGAAAACTCAACTGACCTACCCCTACCTTGAAAAATCACATCTCATGATCACTTTTTCGTACCAGCATAATAGACTAATCAGAATCCTACTTCTCTGTCATCGAATGAAAAAACCGTATTTCGATACCAAAAATTCCACCAAATTATGTTATTAAAAGTTAAACGACCCATCGACACCATTTATTACACCCCAGTTCCGTATCACCCACAAAAGCTGAATTTTATCCTTCTTTAACTTACATATTACCTGGAAACCGTACAAATAAACTAACCGGATCAATATTAACGACACACGTGTCTTGATTTTGATTTTCATCTTCCTCATCGGTGCTGTATTCTGGGACAGATCCGTCCGAAAAATGAATCACCCTTTTCGGAATACGTATTTTTTCAGTACAATTCACTTCCACTTTTTCAGACATTACACAAAAAGTATGGACAAGGCAAGGTCAAAATTCTGCGCAAAAATCAATATCACCAAAATATAACCATCGTTTGAATATTTTATTATAAAAATTCAAAATAAACAAAAAGGCAACAACACTGGGATACACAATAATAACATCAAAAAGGGGTGTACATCTTTTAATTACTTTTATACGAAAGATAGAGGGAGGAAAAAAAACGGAAGATTGTAATATTTTTTCTATTAAAAAAAAAATCAAAAACAATACACAAACAAAAATCGTGATTGATAGATTCGGTTCACAAGTGGATTTTCTACAGTTTACGAAAGCAGTGTCGTGTGTATCAAACATATTTCGCTCAACTTACCCACAAATAGAACCGTTTTCTTTGTTTTAAAAGCACGATTTTTAGTACAATCGATTACCTAAAAAAAAAATCATCGTTTTAGGTACAACAGTCGGATTTATACAATTCATATGAACAAAAACACGAGAAAAAATGTATTATTGAGATACCGAGTAGGAGTAGTAGTTTACAACTTTGTTGTACCACATCAGAGAAAAATATTTTTCGATATTTCGCTATCATAATTATACACACTACCAAATAAATGCATTCTTAATTTATATATTTAATTAATAAGTACTCGTTACGTTAAAAACAAATAAATAAATAAAATCGCAGCTGAATATTATAAAATGTACGATTTTCAACGTTTCAAAAAAAAATGTACTAAAAACAAATCATTACACCTGTTTAGTTATTATAATACTTACTTTAAATTTTCACAAATACCTTTTGAAGAAAACAATCATTCAGTTACGTTTTAAGGTTACTTCTAAAATGTCCTCGAGTATTAGATACGCTAATTTTATTCGTCACGCGAGACTATTTTTCCACCAAGGAGTGAAAAAGAAAATACGCGCAAACTCCGATAAATAAAACTCCACGACAGAATAAATACGGTTTTTTTAAAATGGTATTTTTTCGTTACTTTAGAAGCGATATTTATACGTAACAACCTAAAAGAACCGATATTTTCAAACGTGTACATTAAGTAGCTAATTTAAAAAAAAAAGATGAAATCGACACGAATAAAATACCATTATTACTAAATACGAGATGACGTTCGTTAAATTATACCAGTAGAGAAATGAAATAAAATTACAATTAAAAAAGAGAAGGAGAAAAAAAGTAAATTTCACATCTTATCAAAAGAAAAATTCCATATCACTTCAAAGGAAAAAAAGGTAAAAACAAACAAAACAATAAACACGTTTCTCTGCCCTGACGAGAGAGACGAATCGCAATAGGCTTTCGTTTTCACAGACTAATAACCGATCACATGGGTACATCGATCAAAAAACAAAAAAAAACCAATCCAATCATCAATACGTTAGAATAATACTACCGTTGGATAAAGTACACATCGATGTTTACAACTTTACACGTTTGGTACGTTCGTACAATACAACGATCACGTTCACCGAAAATAAACACATGTAGGTCGGTAAAACATAAAAAAAGTAGCTTAGAAAAAAAAACGAAATAAAAAATTTCTCTTCTTTACATCGTAGAAGTATACGCGGTTTCAAAAAGTGACACAAAAGGAATACCTAAGAAAAATTACGCCGATTGATTACCTTTCGAGTCGTCATTAACTTTAACATCGTTATATGGTCTACGAGTCTGAGGTGTTTTTTGCCTAAATCCGCCTCTGAATTTATTCGCCATGGCTGGATTTCGGTTTTGGTAATTGTTACCTTGATAATTATTAGACTGATAGTTATTGTAGTAATTTCCACCGGGACGTGGTCCCCGGTAGTTATTATTACGTCTCAGGGCGACCGCGCCGAACGTTTCGGAATTAATTTTCCTTTCGGTTTTCCAATCTAAACGCTGCGTGTGCCCTTTACTCCTTTCGATAGCTTCGTAACTGATTTGATCAAAGAATGATTTAACTTTATCGTAAAATATAGGGTTGTCTTCGTTATTCGGATCATTTTCTTCGCCGCTAACCTCATTACCGCTGTCTTCTTTCTTCGCTTCAACGTCGCCGTTCACTTTAACACTATCGTCGATCTTGACACTGGCCAACTTCGATTTGACTTCTTCGAATTGCGAATTGGCTTGTTCGAAATCGAATTCGCTATCGAACTTCAACGTATTCCTAGGTTTACGATTTTGATACGCAGCCGACTGATAATTCTGTTGTTGGTTGGATTGCATGCCTGTACGTTGATTATTCCATTTTGGATACTGACGATTGACGTACTGATCTCTATAATCGTTTTGGTTCCTGTATTGGTTATTCGTATCTCTATAATCGCGATATTGAGGCTGCATGTAACGTTGCTGCTGCGGATAGCGTTGATTTTGCTGTTGCTGATAGCGTTGATTTTGCTGCTGCTGATGTTCTGGATAACGTTGTTGTTGATGATATTGAGGTTTTTGCTGTTGCTGGTATCGGTTTTGTTGGTTAGGTCGGTTATCACGTTGGTGGTAGGCTGGTCGACGTTGGTTTTGATCGTCGGATTTAAAGGCGTTCGACGAACGATTCGAATCGGCGGCGGGTTTGTGTTGAACGGCGTTCTGCGTCGAAGGCGTAGACGATCTGGAGTCGTCTTCGGAGATATTAGGTACTGGTTGAGGTTTAGGAATAGAGTGCGTTATATTGGCACCGGCGGCCGGCGTCGAGAATCCGGCGGCGTTTTGAAATTCGCCGGATGCCGGTTGACCTCTGGACGGACCAGGGACAACATTAGGCATAGTCATCGACGTAATCGAAGGAGCGAAACCGGATTGTGATTGGAATTGTAGCTCATTAATAGAAGGTGGGACCGATAACTGTACGATTGCTGGATCATTTGGGATCGTCGTAGTCAAAACTCGTATATCTTTGATATCGGAACCTCTAAATAATATATAATCATATACTTGGTTTTGCGCCGGCACCGGATAAGTCGTTTTACGGTCTTCGGTTCCATACGATCTAACGCTAGATAACGCTATTGTACATTCTTCCGGATCCACCGAATACAACTTGCCTTCGTAACGTATGTCCGCTTTCGATATTAAACTAATGCGACTCCCTATCTCGGGCATTCCTGAACCCATCTTCTGTATTAAACAATAAAATACGTGTGTTACGCGCTACTAAATACCGCTACATCGATTAAATGAAAACGACGACGCAATAATGGCGTCCTACTTAAACAACGCGAGAGTACGAAATAATTAGTGATTGCGCCGAGGCGGCTGCGTAAATTTTTGTACCTACCGATTATTTTCTTCTTTTCCTGGGTCAATCGAATCAAATACTGCTTTTACGTTCAATTTTTTTACAGCTAAACCGCTGTACATATACATATATGAGATGTATTTTACAAAATACTACAAACACGCATTTTACAACTACCTTTTACCTTACAAACATACAAAGCAGAAAGGCAAAAACATATAAAAGCGAGAGAACACGACCACAAACGAAAATATCAACGATAAAGCAAGGAAAAAATTTGATGTTTCATTCTGTTCGGAATTATGCACCAGTTGGAAAAATCTTCCAGCAATCATTGTCTTGTTTGAATTTTCTATTTTTTAGAGAGAAATCGGAGAAAAAAATTATAATTTTATTTAATTTATCATAGAAAAATTAAAATAAATTGATAAAAAATAGTTTAAAAGAGTACAAAAATTCAAAACTTGGAAAAAAAACGAAAAATTTCATTTTTTGAAATTCGGTTGAATGTCATTTTCTGATGATTTTCGTTGAAAGAAAAGGCTATCTGAATGTTTTTTTCTGTGATTATTCATTCTTCTTTGTTTTTTTTCTTCTTTGTTGGCATAAGTGGTTTTACAATCCAGGTTATTTTGTAAATCCATACCAAAGAAAGTCAAATTTTCCGGGGAAAGAGGGGTGCGATTATCAAAATTTGTTTGATGACAAATTTTTTGATGAATTTTTTCTATAAGTTATCATCAATTTTTATTCTTTCATAACGAAATAATGAAAATTTCTAATTGATAGATTCTGTTTTGAAGTCATGGAATGTAAACATCGAGAAGTTTGAAAGAACAATCTACAGCTTTGATATTTTTATTTGAATCTAAATTTCCTTCGATCATGGACAATTCCAGCTGCTGCAATATCAATGATCCAAATTTCAGCGTGGATCTCTACTATAAAAAACTATTGAAAGTAAGAATTATTTAAATAAAATAGTATATCTCTGACATATGTTATTCAGTGAGTCTTTTTTCATTGTACTTTTTTAGGAATGTAGCTTGAAACAGCTGATGGATAAAGAAAATGAAATCGTTAGAGATGCTCAAACACTTCATTCGGATATGCAAACCTTGGTGTATGAAAATTACAATAAATTTATTTCGGCTACGGAAACTATCAAGAAAGTAATGAAGCTACTTGCTAAATATTTCGATAGTATTTTAGATGTTTAGTAAGTTATGATTTCTCAGATGAAAACTGATTTTAAGAAGATGGAAAACGAAATGGAATTGTTGACAACTAATATGAATTCGATTACGTCATTCTCTGATCAAATATCTTCTACTTTGCAAGTAAAAAAGAAATTTTAAGATTTCATTGTGTTTGATTTTCAACAATGCTTAATTCAATTAATTTTTTTCACAGGGCACTCGAAAACAAGTTTCTGATCTATGCTCCAAGCACGATATGCTAAAAAGACTTCAATTTCTTTTCAAACTTCCGAATCAACTTAAAAACCAAGTCCAAGAGAATAATTTTAAAAAAGTAACATTATCGAGCACTGCTTATTAAAAGATCGGTTTATGCCAATTTTTATATAATTCGGTGTTATTTTAGGCAGTAGAAGATTACAAACAAGCTCAGCAAGTTCTTATACAATATGGCGATTTAGATTCATTCAAAGGAATTAGAGAAGACTGTGATAAAACTGTAATCGAATTGCGAACTAAGCTGCATCGAAAATTAACGTCGTCTGATGTAATTGATAAATTTTCTTTCGATTACAAAATTAATATCTGTTTACTTGAAATTCCGAATCTGTTTTATCAGATTTCTACCAAAGAATTGACGAATTGTGTGCAACTGTTGATGGAGTTGGACGAACCTATTGAAGATTTATCTTCAGAATTTCTGGAACAAGCTAATATTCGCCTCAAGAAACATCTTGATGATTTGAGCCAATTTTCGGATTGTCAAGTAATGCTCTTGATTTTAAATAATCTAGTTTTTTCTTGAAAATATTTTTACATGTATCCTTTTGTAGGATATGTTGGAATTTGTTGATACTGGAAGCAGTGGATTTTTAAACGAATTATGTATTACGGTTGCCACGTATAATGATTTATTCTTGAAAAATTGTTCTTTGTAAGCATTCATTTAATTATATCGACTATAAATGATCAAAATAATATGATATGTTTTTTTTCACATTTCAGAGAAGATGTATCTAAAATTCTTATCACTAAATGTGACGAAGTCGTTGCAGAAAACATGGATCAATATTTTGTCGTAATTCAGAATCGAATCGAGTCCGAAAAAGAAGCCGATGATAGTGTTATTATAGTCAAAGCATTGGATAAATTCTGTCGAAAATTGCAAACTGCAAATGTTCTCACTCCACATTCTAATTTTGCTTCGTAAGTTGAAATTTCATCAGTTCTAAAATTACTTCCAATCTGTGGTTGATTTCCCTCTTGTTTTCAGTGCTGGAACAGAAATCGTGATAAAAGCAGCTAGAAGACAATGCAGATTACATCTGAACGCTTTGAAAATTTACTTCAGCGAATCTCTCGCTAATGTTAAACAAACTCTAGCTACTTCCAAATCATTATTAGCACCTAATGTAAAAATAGAATCGAATTCGTCTTCTGAAAGGACCTACGAGAACCTATTTTCGGAATTTTTAACAGCTTTGGTGACCAACGTAGTTGAAAAAATCAAAGGAATTTTACAAGATTTGATGGTTAGATTTTGATAATTTTATTTATACTAATTTTAGTAATTTTTATAAATTTTGATCGTCTTATTTTATAGGTATTCTTACAACCAGAGTTATTATTTTCGGCGAAAAATAATTTTAGAGAATCGTTTTGCGTTGACAGCGTCCGAGAAGGACTGGTTGTTAGTTTTTTACATCATTTGATCGCAACAATAAATTCGTTCACTGAAAACGGTATCCCTCCGCAACTACTATTCATCTTGAGTAAAGTCAGTTTGCAATACCACTCGCAGGCGATTCACTCTCTGGTAATTTTTTCTCATAAATAATCCACTGTTATCTTTCGAATCCTAATTTTTCATTTCTACAGCTGGATTTAGTTGATAAATGGTTCCATATCGACGAATTCTACAAAACCGTTCAACTCAGCACCGAAACCGAACTCTGTACGGAGATGTACGCGGTAGCTCAGCGTTTAATTAACCATTTCGTCAAAATGCAAGGCTTATCTATTTCTCAAATGTTACGCAAATCGGTTGAAACCAGAGATTGGCTTCATGGCAGCGAACCTAGAATGGTTCGACCTGTTATGAAAAGAGTTATCGAAGAACTCACTAATATAGATGCTCAGGTTAATAAGTAATACAGATAAAATATTTTTTTAAAGAATTTTTTAATTAATCTTGATCGATTACAGATCGGTGTACTTTTCGAAGAAGGTGTAAAAGCCGACCGAAGCAGCGATTCTAGTCGTAAAACACAATCTAGGCATCATCGTAGTATTAGCAACTGGTCATCGTACACGCCGGCGTCCACACATTCCATCAACGTTATCAATAAATTATTCTCCGAACGTATCGATATCTTCGCCCCCGTCCAATTTTCCAAAGTATCTATTATGACCGGAATAATTAAAATATGTTTGAAGGTAAATTTCAGCTGATTCAGTATTCTACATTTCGTAGCAAAATTTTTCGACAACGTAGCGATAAAAATTCGATACAAAAAATTCATTTCGCTGTAACCTTGTATTAAAACATCATTAATTGCTAAATTTTTACTGTAACCTACTGCAAGTGAACGTTTGTCATATCATTTTACGTCTTTAACAATTATGACAACAGGTGTTCAATTCACCTTCTACTTTATGATCGGCGTTTCGACGTATTCTGTTTTTTTAATCGATTTTCTCAAAATTGTTCAAAATGATTCTAGTCGAGTATTTTTTTGTATTTTTTCAGACTTTACTGGAATGCGTTCGATTGAAAACCTTCAGCAAATATGGTTTACAACAGGTTCAAGTTGATACCCATTATCTACAGCTGTATCTGTGGAGTTTCCTGCACGATGAAAAGTATAAAAAAATATTATTGGGGTGGATCAAGAAAAACAAACCCTGGATTTCAATGAAAATTGACGAAATGGGTTACTTTGAGTGAGAGACCGTCCAAAAAATTTGAGTCCCCAGCCCAAAAGGGGACGAAACTAAAGAACCTTAAAATGGAGTAATTTCAAAAAAACAACGTTTTTCCCCTCTGTTGGGTACTGCCCCTGCTGAGAACTTTGTTCACCTCCTAAAAAGATGCGATTTGTGTTTCTACACCTTACTGAACTATTTATCTCCAAAATACGGTAGCATATTTTGTTCTCTCCACAGGGGCTGGAAAGTTACAGATCGCAAATTTGGTTTTTTGATTTTTACTAAATTCAAATTGCTCACTCAAACATCTCAAAATAGAGCCAGAAAATTGTTTATGGTTTCCTTGAATTATTTTTGATAATATTTTTATAAAAATTTCATCGTAGAATTGATAGGTAACTGGATTTAAATTTACAGAATTTGCGTAGTTCATTCAAGGGCTTAAAAAGTAAACCAATTTTTTTTGACCATTTAAATAAACTGCAATGGATTTTTTTGAAAAAAAAATTCATTCTGTCTACTAAAATTTTATAATTGGCAGTATTATCATACATTTTTTTTGAAAACTATTAAAATTAATTCTAGGGAGTAGGGAACTAGAAACAATTTTTTACACAATTCCGAGGTGTTCGAGTGAGCAATTTGAATTTGGTATAAATAAAAAAACTTCAAAATTTGCCATTTGCAGCATTTCAACCACTTGTAGAGAGCAGAAAGTCGTATTTAATTTCAATATCAAATTTTCATGGAGATGTAGAAACTCAAATAGCAACTTTTTTGGGGGAAGAGGAATGAACAAGATTTCCAGCAGATGGCATTCGCCAAAGTGACAAAAAACCGCGTGGTTTTTTTTTGAAAACGACCCAACTTTGAGGTTTTGTAACTCCATCCTTTTTTGATCAACGGTGTTCAAAATTTTTCTGGAAGGCTTTCCACTCAAAGTAAATTCCCGGTTCGATTTTTACTAAAAAATCAAAATGTTTTTTTTGATTCATTCAAATGATTAAGTATAAAAATTCGTCATTTAAGTGATTCGAATTCATATTTATTTTCAGTTTGATTAATTTCTTGTTGGATGATATTTTGGGAAGTGCTGTCCAAAGGTGTCTAGATCCTGTTTTGATGGAACCGAGCGTAATTGAGATCATCTGCGAAAGAGGCTGATTTGCCATATCAGCAAAATTACTTTAATTTTATCTGTGATTTGTTGGAAATACATTACTTTTATAGTGACGTAGAAATTTGTCGTCACGATTAAGACGTTTCAGTGCAATAAAATATTATTCAATCAGCAGTTTTATTTTTTGAAAATTGAAATTGTTTCTAATATTGTCACTCACGAGTATAATGATTTCATCTGCGAGCAGCTGCTTTTCTATGATTTTACAATTATTCAAAATAATTGGAATTCTTATAAACTTTTTGTCGTATTATGAATTCATCGAAGGCAATCGATCTCTAGAAAAATTCTACTGGTATCATATTCTGAAAAATAAAAACGTAAACGAACAGCAGTCTTTTTCTTACGACAATTTTGGGTACCCCTCATTTACACGTACTGCGTTCAATTCGCAAAACGCAAAGAACTAGGTTCTTTAATGTGCCGAAAGTATGGTTTTTGTAGTAATTAACAACTGGCAAACTATGCTTCACATATGGCATTACAGTTTTTTGAAAAACTAGGTAAATGGGAAAAACAACGATAAATAAACAAACCCGACGAAGTCTCGTTGTCGTTACCTATTCAACATCGTTCTTAGAAGCTGAAAATTCGAATACGAATCGTACGTATTGTAAAAAATTAGGGCAGAATAATCGAGTCAAAGAACTCATAAGAAATGTAATACGAGTACAACCTACGTTGGTCTCTCAATTCTCATATTTCGTACAAAAAATTCTTCCAATTTTATCAAAAAATGTGTTGGTATTCGGGGAGAATTCGAAAAAAATTCGTCAGTGAATTCTATTTCAATTATGGACGAAATATTAATATCAACTTGACTAATTATCGAATAATTCGTGGCAGAAATCTTCCCATGTTACCTCAATTCCCAATTTAAAATTTCAATCGTTATAAAAACTTGATAGGGAAAGTTTGTTGACAGAATTACATGCCCTGCCCCTTTCCCTTTGTTATCAATTTTATCAATTACCTATGCTGATTATTGAATGTTATTGAATCAAATTTTCCCATTTTTGATGTAATTTCAGGTTCAAATGCCTAAATAATCGGAGCGTATATAATAATTCTGGTAAAGATTCATTTATCCAACCTTTTTTCAATGTTCACTAGGTACTTGAACGATTTATTGTGTGGGTTTTAAATTAAATCTGTTTCAGTGCCAAATTCAACGTTACAATCCAACAGCAGTCGTGTCATGAACGAAAATTAAACTCTATCGAAGTAAATGAGCATATTAATTTGATAGAAACGTGAAAACGGATTCCAAGTTGCCTTTTAATTGAATTATGCTGACTACTGAATCAGCTATGACTCATCTCCAACAACTCGTTGCTCTTCAATCATCTTATACCAAGGTATAGTATCTTTCATACGTAATTCCATTCTCAAAACTCTCCCATTCGTTTAATTTTTATCTTCCACTGGTTGATTATACACGCCAAAGCATATCTTATAGGTAACTTTCCAGCACACCACTCTGGGTATTGGAATCTACTCGAAAAAGGAAACACGCCGGGGGAGAGATACGTTGCAAGAGTGATCGTGCGACAAAGATGACAATTAATGCGTAAAAATGACTGTAAACAGATGAATTTACACTATAACCGAAGTTTCCATCGCACGTTGGAGGTGCGAAGGGTACATAATGATGTATATGTTACTACAATATTCGGGAGCACCAGACATTTGGGACCTGCAATAAACCAAACACCTGAGTTTTAAAATTTCAAAACATATGTTAATTAATGATGTATTGTTCGTTGTACAGGTGAGAAGAGGGGTAAAGAGCACCGAATACTACATATTCTCGGTTCCATCGGTGTGGGTTGTTTTACATTTTTGTTCAAGTATCGCACTTTTTCTGTCATCTGTACCTGCTTCTTTCCCAGCACATTAGGAATGCAACTAATTCGATCAATTTCGTAAGTATAAGCGTTCTACTTGCTTTTATACTTAGTTTTCAGCCAAATTAATGAATTTTATTCCACGTTATTGAATTAATCGGCGAAAATGTGTTAATTTGTGGAATTTTTCGATAATAAGTATGTGGTGATTGGAATCTAGGTACCTAACGGTTATCAATCGTTTTTTAACGAGATTTATTCCAGTGTGAATATTTTTATGAATTTTTTTTTACAAGGTGATGGATCTTTTTTTAAATTTTGATGTTTTCGGATTTGGTTTGAAAGTAGTTTTCTTTTCGTTGTTCAGGTGCATCTTTCATCGTTACCTTATCTCAGTCATCAAAAAAAGAACTTGATTTAGGTAATGCAAAATTGGAATTTTTAATTGAATTATTTTTCACTAATCTGATGAAATTTTTTTTACATCGTAATTCGTTTAAATTGATTCTTAGTATTATTTTTAATTCCTTCAAAAAATTTACGAACGTACCCAATGGAAAACATCATTATTGAAACACTTAGAACTTTAAGTTAGGAAATGATTTTATTTTAATGCCTATACTTATCATCGAATGATGGATTGAATTATTTTATGATTTCGGTATTTTTCCCCCTAATGGATACCTAATTCTTGCAGCATAGCTATTGATACCTACATTTGGCAACGCCACCGACAAACTTTATTTGATCAAAATTTCAACGCGTAAATTTTTCACAATTGTGCCTCTACGTGTATTGTTTCACATATATGTAGGTACCGCATCTACCAACGTTTATTTTCATATCGAACCGCGTTGATTGATACTTTGGTGAAATATTTCATTCCAAACCGTCGAATGGTCCCATTTCACATTATTCACATGTGTTTATTAACTACCTAATGGTACGTACAGCAATTCGAAAAGAAACAGCACGTAGAATCAATTCGAAATAATACCAGTGCAAATATTACTCATCTTTGGGAACAATTGTCATTCGGATGACCTCAATACAGCAATGCTTAAAAAGTGTACCTATTACCTAATAGATTGGAAGGTGCCTAACTCCAAACGTTAATGTTGAAATTCTGAGGCTGGGAAAATCAAAAACATGAGACTTATTTATTGTAAGTTATACCAAAGGGCTGTCTATTCTTTCTGCGAGGAATTTTTAGTTAATCTGATTCATAATAGATGAAAATTTTCATATTATTGGATCATTTCGTGTCAACTCGACCAAAAATTGCATGATGAGTCAGCGATTTTTTTTCAAATGATGAATGGCGCGAACCGGAGATTCCTGCGATTTTTTGGCAGAGGAAATCAGTGTTATCACTTTCAGTGATGTCAGAAAGCTAATCCAAAGATTCAAAATTGAAAAAAATATGACCTCTCAGAAAAAAAATTCTGGAAACATTCATAGTAATTCTACGATTATTCGTTTGATAGGTACCTATTCTTCAAAAAAATAATTTTTGAAGATTATGACTAGTGTGATGGTAAAATTACGTAGTTCGACTAAAAAAATTAATTTCAATTTTTTTATCCCCTCATTTTTGAAATTTGGTAACCAATTGACGAAAAACTCGCATAATGAACATTTTTTGAGGAAAAAAATCCAAACCAAATTTGAAAAAATTCTCTTTTTTCAAGATCATTATTTTAATGAATGAGAAAAATTGTCTTTCCTTGGAAAATTTTCGTACATATTTTGAGCAAGGGCCTATTTCGAGGAAAATTTGGAACTGCACATGTAAGTACTTTTACCTTCGAGATCAGTGACGTCGGAAGATTTTTTTGGGAGGGTACAAAGTGAGTACAAAGACTTGTTATCAAAATTTTCGGGGGAGGGGGTAAGAAGGAGCCTTTTTTTGCATTGTTGCCTCAAATAGTTCATATAATTGTGATTTTGTTCATGCCCGAGCGAAACGAGGGCGAAACTTTGAAAAAATTGGGTGTTTAATGCCCAAATAAAAAGACAATGTTTCATGTTCTAATTCTTTGAAAATCCTATCTGAAGTGATTTGGAGATAATTCCAAACAAATTGGAACTGTGTATTTTTTTGTTTGGAGCTTCGCAAAATATGCAGAGTTGCGTCTTAAAATAGGCTCGGTTTTGAGCAGTTTTTGCCTTTTCGGAGACAAAAATACAAATACACTTCTTTATAACTTGTATTTTTTCCAGTTTTCTCGAAATTTGAAAATATTCAAAATTGACCGTTTTTCGAGAAAACTTGATAGCAACACTTTTCAATTTTTATTGAAAACATATTTTGGAAAAATGAAAACGCTGTAACTGAATGAAAAAAACTTCTTCAAAATTGTAAATATGTAGGTATTTTTTGAATAACTGGAAAATTTCTTGAATGTGTAGTAAGTTATTCTATGCCAATTTGACCAAAAAGTTGAAAATTTCAAACAAGAACAGTAAATGTTTAAATCTACTTACCTACTTGAGTTTTATTTTTATTTCGTTCTAAATTTGAAGGAAAATTGACTTGTGATGACGAAATCAATGTTGCCACTTCGGTGATGTAAAAAATTAATCAAAAAAATTGAAATTATAAAAAATATACGACCTCTCTAATAAAAAACTCTGATGAAAAATTGCAGTAATAGATCTTTTGTATCAAACAATTTCTGCGATATTTTAAAATATTTCGGAAAAAAATAATTTTTGAAGGTGGTGATTTTGAAAAAATTACGGTTTATTATAAAATATTTATATTTCTCCAGTTAGGTGTCAAGTACAACAAAAAAACCGTGCTTTTGAAATTCGACGACCAATCAATTGACAAAAAACATGTATACCTAATACTCGTATAATGTGACTTTTTTTTGAAAAAAATCCAAAATTAGACGTGAATTTTTCATAAATTTTTTCAAAGTATTTCATCGGTATATTAATAAATACAATGTATAAAAAAATTGTTTCCTCCTCCAAATCAAAAACTATATATAAAATTTAAATTTTATCGAAGTTTTGGGGAAACCCCACAGGAATGAACCTGAAAAAAAATCGTATTTTTACATTTCAAATTTTTTCAAATTCCTCTCAGTATTTTAAAGAAATATTTTGAAAAATCGTAAAAAATTGTTTCAGATTCAATTTAGCAACTTTTCCAATACCTACCTAAAGTCTATTGTCATATATGCTAGTTTTTCGTGAATTCCTTTTCAAATTTCAAACTTGGAAATTTTTAAACAAAATTAAGCTGTGTAATTTTGCCATAAATCACAATTTTCAATACTTATTTTTTTTAAATATCAAAAATTACGCTCGCAATTTTTTTTTTTTTTGTTATTTCACTAGATGAAAATTCCTAATTTACTCCAGAAATCAATTCAAATTCATACTTTCTAAAAAATCAAAAGGAACTCGATTTAATTCAACTAAGAATTTTATTGGCATTTTTACTCGTAGAGACCATATTATATTTTTTTTAAATTCAGGGATCCGGAGCGGACTCGGAGTGAGGAGGGCTCCCACCGGGGATTATTTTCGGAGCCGGAGGCACTTTTTAAAAAGTCCTTGAGCCGGAGCGGGAGGGACCAGACCCCCTCCCCCCTTCGGATTCCTGATTAAGTATTCCGTTTGTTTTTTCCATTTAAAAACTTTTTTGAATTTATTGAGAAATATTTATGGTAGGTACTCTGATTGCTACCGTCCTTGAGAGGCTGAGACCCTGAAAGACTGACAGGAAATTTTACCAGAAATTTACAGTCGAAAGTATTTTTAAAAAAACATATTTTTGGAGCTCAAACAATCACCAAACAAAAAAACAAATGCCGAATGCGTATTTAGCAAATCAAAATACCTTCGGAGGCCTCCGGAGCCGGAGGTCCCTCCCGGAGCCTTTTAAACTTCCTATAGAAACGGAGCCGGAGCCACTTTCAAAAAAATCTCGGAGGCAAAGACATTTTTTTAAAAGTCCTGGAGCTGGAGGTACTTTGATCAAAAATCTCGTAGTCGGAGCCGGAGGAACCAGACCCCCCTCCCCCTGAAAATCCTTGTTTAAATTTGACGTTCTTTGAATCAATTTTTTTATCGCTAAAAGTGTCAATACTGATTCTGTCATCAAAGACCATTCCTCTTTGAACGTAAAATAAAATGAAAAAAAAGCTCAAGTCTTTAATCTAATTTAAAAATTTCACTCTGGTTATTCTCAATTGGAAATTTCAACTATTCGTCATCTTGCTAAATTTCAAAGGCTCATAACTCCGTCAAAAAAATAACTGATCTTGATCGTTTGATGACTTCTATACTTGTATACATTTCCAAGAAAATCTATCATTCGTCATTCAATTTATATTTTATTCAAGTAGACATGACAATTATTGGATTTTTTTGCCATGCCTATCTAAAATCAAATTCGTAAACAAATTTTGATTTTGAAATCCCAATACCAAATTATTTCAATTTTTTGTTTAAAAAATGTTCAATTTTGTATGTACATCGATGATTTAATACCTACATAATGTTAATGTAGGCTGGTCAAATGTTACGAAAGGTCGTGATTCAAAATACCTATCAAATAAATCACCTCAGACCTCAAGCTAGCCCACTGCCTACTTTTCCACTATTAAAAAATCATTACTCAAAGTCACACAAAAAATAGTTACGAAAGTGAAATAATTTAACACGAAATTTATCATGGCACTTGAAGTCGATTTTGTCATTCGAATCCAACAATACGCTCGTTTGCTCGTATTATTAACTCGTTTGTTGAAAAGAGAGTAGGTATGATAAAAGCACACCACAGATACGTACATGCACTCGGATGCATATTAAAAGGGGCTTGAACATACCGGAAATGAAAATTGAAGGTCATAAAAAGAACACTAACATCAATTAGACAAGTAATCTAACATTCACAATAATAATACGTCTGCGATCGCAATTTTCATACACATGTAAATACCCTAAAACCTAAATCACTTGGAAGAAAATTCTGACTCGGCAGAAAAAAATCATCGTTTGGATGAAAACTAAAATCATATCCAAGTCTCAATTGAAATTGAACCCAAAGGAAGGTATTTCCGAGTGCAATGTACTTAACGACATATTTTAAATTGCATTTAATAAATAGCAATTGATTCAGGTCGACAGACGATGTTGAAAGATTTAGGTATAGCAGGGAGACTCTCGGTTAATTGTGGAAACTTATGTGCTCTGGTGCCCGTGTATATGCTGTATCTGTATATTCCGTTGTTAAGAAATATTATTTTTTTAGCTTTGTGAATTGAAGTCAGTTGTTGGACGATTAAATCAACAATGTAGGCTTAAGTATATACTTCCTGTAGAGAACCATCGTTCGCAGTTACCGGATGTATTGCTATATGCGTTTTATTTTTACCAACCATGGATAAGATTTTAGAAAGCAGCGTACCGATGTTTTGTTTCAAATGGTCAATTTTTTTTTCAAAAATCGATTTGGTAAAACAAAATTTCATTTTTGATGCCCAAATGACATTTCCAGTCTTCTCGAGGACGGTTTGAACTTGATAAATCGGGGTGTCCACTTTCTGGAAAACCTAGAAAAGTTGGAGAATTTTGAAGGTCTGAAAAATCAGAGAATTTTGAAATTTTAGCTGGAATTTTGTAAAAATCCAGAAGAAGGATAAATCATCTGAAAAATGTTTCTCTGCTAATTTTATCATAAAATTTTCGCCAAAGCTCTGCTTGGGTCAAATTCCTTTTTTTTATTCCTAAATGTGACTTCTCTTATTTGACTGTTGTTGACCATACCTACCTATTGAAAGAAATAATTGATAATTATTTTGAATGGATATCTTCATCCATTAAATTATTAATTTTTCAAAAAAAAAAGTTGCCCTCGCGTAGTACTACAAAAATATTTAATAATTTCGGTTTAGTCATACTTTTGACTGAAAATTAGTAATTTTTTCGTATTCCTCTTAGTTTACTTAAGATCGAAAAACCGTGTAAAATGATTTTAAAAATGACCATTTTTTGGTTTCAAAGATACTTTTTCAAGAAAAATTTGTTCTTGTTTTGATCGGATTGGACAAATTTTGCTTTTCAGAAAACAATTAAATAGAAAATTATCCTGCGTGTTTTATTTAAAATTTGAATGAAGAATTGAAAAAAAATATCTGTTTCAAAAAATCACACTTTTCCCAGGGTTAGTTCTCGCGTCGTTTGGAATTATAAAGTCAATGCGGTAACACGTTCAGGCCGAATAAAAAAGATGATTTTTTATTTTTAACGTAATTTTTTGATATAATTTTTACCCTCGCTTTACTCAGACAACCCCCTTAATTCTTGCTTTTTTACTAGAAAAATATCGAAAAAAATCTTTCAAAAATCTTGGGAAAATATTTTAAAGCAGAAGATTTTAAAAAAATTGTACATATTCATTGTTACGATTTTCGATTTCAATACTTGATATGAATCTTGATCTTTCAAAAAAACATATTATTTTTGGTTCTTTATCGCTCAAACCAATGAGAGAATCCAAAAACTTGACATATCCTCTTTAAAATCTTTTCTCATTACAAAAGAAGTCATGTTTCTTACCTTAGTTTTACAATTCTGTGAGACACTTTGAAAATTTATTTAAATTCAGTTTTTTTTTTTGGAAATAACATACAGATGCCCTGCGTTGACGTTATGATGAAACCCACTTTTTCTCCGAGGAGGGGGAGGGGTGGAAGAAAAAGAAATGAGCTAAAAGAAAAATTGGAAAAAGAGAGGGAGGAAAAAAGGAACGAGGAGAATTCTCTTATTCAAATCGATTCTGTACCTCTGGCTCTAGGTACCTCTAGTTTACCTACAAATTTACAAGTACAAGACCCTGCGAATACTCCTAATAAGAGGAAATATGTAACATCTGATCAATTCGTGATTTTAGAACGTGAATTTAAAGGAGACACAAATTATAAAATTTATGGTAATTGTTTCAGAGATTCAACATATACCGACTTACGAAGTGAATGGTATTAAACACCTCACCAGCAATCAAAAACTCAAATTGGTTTGTGCGAAGAAACCGAGTAATCTTAATTTCACTTTCAATTTTGGAAAGTGTTTTGGTACCTTAATGGCGGATAATAAAATGGAATCTCAGGTATGTTTTCATATAATAATTTTGTGTTTTCATGGTGTTTTGTGTTCTACGATGTTCACCAGTATAATTTCAAACTCTTGAAATCTGAAGCAATCGATAAAAAGTATATGGTAAGATTTGATCATAGATAAGTTGAATTTTGAAAAATTCATTGAAAAAATGAAAACTGGAACGAATGAAGGTGCGAAAAAAGAGTCTGAAGAAATGGATAAAAAATTGAGAGGAGTGAAAAAGACCTCCATTGCAAAAAAATGAACAAGACCTTTCGTTTTGACTAAAGACATGGTTGTCGATTCTAGCTCCTAAATCATTTTGACGTAAAAGATATTTCGACAATTCAAGTTCAAAATTATGCCAAATTCAAATTTTTTCAATTTTATTTTTTTTAAAGTTTTATTCAATTTAAAAAATTTTTATTCGTAAATTTTTTTAATTTAAATTTTCTCATTTTGTTGATTTTATGTTTTTATTACATTTTAAGATTTCTCCTAATTGGATTTTTTTTTTAAAAATTGAAGTTGGAAAACAGGTATAGCCGGTTAAGTATGGCGAATTTGCCTTTGAAACCGATTTTGACCGCTCCTATCCCAAAAAGTCAACAATGATGAGAAAACATTTCGACAAAAATTTCAGACCCCTAGCGCAAGTATTTTTGGAGGGAGGGGCCAAAATGTCTTGTGTTCTAAATTTTTTCGTGTTTTTTTTTCGTTTTTTACCAAATGTAGATGAAAATTGTGCATTTCTTAGATGGATTCTAGGGGGTCAGAGAAACCCTAAGGAATTTTTTTCACAATTTTTGGGCAATTTTTTGCCGAAATATGGCGTTTTGAAAACTTTAGGCGGCCGTTTTGTATCAAAAAGCCAAAGGTACAATGGAACTTTTTTTTTCAAAAAATGTGCCTAGGGTTCTTCTAACTCCCTATCTATATTCGGCAAAAAACTGAAAAAAAAAACGAAAAAATTAAGAAAGAAAAACACATTTTGGCCCTTCACCCCGAAAATACTTGAGCTAAGGATCTAAAATTTTTGTCGAAATGTTTTTTTGTTTTCTCATCATGGTTGACTTTTTGTGATAGAAGTGGTCAAAATCGGTTTCAAGGGTAGATTCGTCATTATTCAACCAGCTATACCCTTTTTAATACTGAAATTCTTTTCCAACTTTAAATTTTTTTCTACTTACTGTAAAAAAAAATAATAATTTAAATTTTCTTACGTTTTTCCAATTTTAATTTTTAAACGATTTTTTCAACTTCTTATTTTTCTAAAATTCTTCCAATAATTCAATTATTTTTCATAATTTCAAAATTTTTCTCAATTTTTTCATGTTTTTTCAAATTTCTTTCAACTTAATGATTGGAAGAAATTTTAGAAAATATAAAATGGAAAAATTAAAAAAAAACTTGGACAAATTTTAAGAAAATTGAAGTTTGATGTTGAAAAATTTTAAAGAATTTAGAATTGAAAATTTTTTTAAAATTTGCGATTGAAAAAATTTGAACTTGGATGGTCAAAATCTCATTTACATTCGTCAAAATGGTACAGGAGCTGGTTAGTTGATACAGTGAGAGAGGCTTTTTCAGAGTTGAAAATTAATCCTCCACCTATCCCACAGGCTTTTCCGGTGCCTGAGGTAGTGGTTCCAGCCTGCACGTACTGTCATCATACGTTAGCAACTCTAGGGGTTCATGCGAGAGATAAAGGGGTTCATGATCCAATTATGTATCCAGAATACTGCTCACAGCTTTACCACGAGTCATGTATGAATTTTATCATAGAGAATGATAAGATACATAATGCATGGCCGGCGTTACTGGAGGTGCTCGCGTGCTCGAGCACTTACGGAGATTTTTCAACAGGTTAAAAAATCCCAAATTCCACAAAAAATTTTGAAACTCAATCACAGTACGGTACCAAATTTTCTTTTAAAAAAATGAAAATTTTCACACCAAACTGAAATTTAGGGATGAAAAGCTGTAAAATAAAACTTCTGCTATTGGCTTTCGGCTGAAAATTTAAAAAATGAAATTTTTGGATTTAGCGTTTAGCTTTTTGATTCATACAGCTCGCTTTCAGCTTTCTCTCGTTTCAGGTTTTAGCTGTGTGTAAATAGACTTTCGGGTTAAAACTTTTGACTTTCACCCTAGAATTTCTGATTTACGGCACCTTGACAGCGCAATGATAAAAATCATCGTTCATGTCTGTACTATTTTCTCAAAATTAACATTTTTTCAGCTTTTAGATTTTTTTCTCAAAATTTCAACTTTTTCAACTCCCAGGCATCATAGCAGGTCACTTTTTTAGGGTGTTGGTCACTTTTTTCGGCTTTGGTCACTAAAAGTCACTTTTTTCCTCTCAAAGTCACTTTTTTCGCATTTTCAAGCAAAAATTCAAATTTTTTCGTAAAGATTGCTATTTTTCAAAATTCTTTAAGAAAAAAATTAAAAGTTGATAATGATTTTTCAAAAAAAATTTGCCCTCGCTTCGCTCGGGCAGTACCTATTTCAATAATTCTATTTCTAAATTTGTAAAAATTCTGTTTTTCTAAATCAGTAAAGTAATTGATTTTTTAATCAATTCCCCATTTGACAAGATAAATCAATATTTTTGACTAAAATAAATCAATCAAACAATTGAAATATCACAGATTTTCAAATAAATTCATTTCACTGATTCAAAAAGACACATTTTTACGAAAATTGACTGATTTAGATTTAGAGAGTAAAAATAGGTCATATATTAATTGGTTGTTCCAAAAATCTCGTCATTTTTCAATTTTTCTTTGCTCAAATCTGTTAAATTAAATTAATTATGTATATCTGCCTCCTAAAGTCCCACTAAAAAAAAATTGGATTTTTAGATTACCTAATTTTTTTATTGAATTTTGACCCCCTCCCCTCATTTTTTCTGGAATTCTCAGCTCTCTAACTGTAAAAAAATTCCCCCGAAAAAATCGAATTTTTGGTTACTTTTTTCTCAAAAAAGGTCACTAAAAGTCACTTCTTTTCTTCGGAATTCCGCTATGATGCCTGAACTCCAATAAATTTTTTCTCAATTTTTTTTAGCTCCAAGATTTTTTTTCAATTTTTAATCACTAAAATTTTTTTTGTTAAGTGATATCACAGGTCGACATAAAAAATGCTGTTTGAAGTTTAATGGGTGATTTTTTGTCATTTTTGGGTTCAAATTGAAAATTATCTATTATTGTACTAAATCGAATTTTGGATTAAAAATTCAAAAGGCCAAGAATCTTGCTAGAACCTTTGACCAAAATTATTATCATTATTATAATTAACCTTATAACAACTTAAATAAGTACATAAGTTGTTGCCCTCATAGAGAGCAAAGGCCTCACCCAATCTAGCCTATTCATGTCTATCCTCCGCAATCCTATGGAATAACTCACTTTGGAGCATATCTACCTGAGAAGTCGTCTCTCCATCTTAGTTTATGCTGACCCCTTTTCTGCTACCTAAAGTTTGCCAGAAGGTAATTTTTTTCGCCCAACTTTTCCCTTTTTTCTTGATATGTGACTTGCCCATGCCCAATCCCATTTGTGAAAATCCATTTTTGTGGCGTTCAAATAAATATTTCCCTTTTAAAATTTAATACTTACCTACTTTTTCCATTTTTTTTTCTTATTTTTTAAATATTTTATTTTTTTTAAATATACTTAGGTACTCTATTTTTTTGAATAGAATGTACTTAGATCTTAGATAAATGTATTTCTATAATGTTATAATTTAGGGATACAGGGTTGCCAATACTGCGAATTTAAATCACTTTAAAAAAAAATCAAACTTTATAACTTCATTCGTGTCAAAAAATGGCTCGTTCATTGTTCGAGGGGGGGGGGGGATTTCCAATAATCTAAAATTGAGCTCCTCTTTCACTTAAAATTTATAAATCGAATTAGTCCCATAATTCGTTACTCGACCATCGTCTATCATTTAACAATTCCTTTTCGTATAAGTAGAATTAACAATGTAAACTTAATTTATCGTTTAATAATGCGGGTCCATATGTGAACTCGACTCGTCATAATTCAAACTAATCTCGTCGTTGATTTTGTCCTAGGTGTGAATTATATCGAAAAGAAGACTTCACCATGCTCCAAACCATTTGAAAGTTACCAGAATTCTAAGTAGTAGCGCCAATGGTGAATTTATTATTATTATCACCTGTGTTCTACTACTTATTACTCCGGTAACTGATACCGACCGAATGGCTGCGATCATTGCTGACTGGATCTTAATTTAATTCGTTATAATTTTACAATTTTATACCTATTTTTACTAGTTTACGAATCCCTGTGTATCGAAAAAAAAATTAAATAAAATCAAACAAATCGATGACGTTGTTTTTTATGTTGAAGATGTTGTCTACATAACGCCTGATCAAATATTTACTTTAGTGACTTTATTTCTACGTTAAACCTGTACCTATCTATCTAGATTCTAGACCTACCAGCTCGAATAAAATTCGTTGTAAATTTTCGAAGCTTTTGTTCAATAGAAATATTTTCCATTTTACAATCGAGATGATCAAGAATCACTCGATCTTTCCCAAGATTCAAATTAATACCAAAATGTCATAAAAAAATTTCCAAAATAGAAGAGACAAAATACCACACAAAAGCGAGTAATTTTACATACAAGCAGACAAAGCACTACCTACATTCATTTCCCCAATCTATACCTATGTGAAGGAAACCAAATACGATGGTCTACCTACAACAGTTCAAACGACATAAAAGAATACCCGAAATATAAAGCAAAGAGAGAGTAAAGTTTTTCTATAATGAATTCGCATACGAACCGTAGAAACGAAAATACCTCTAATACAAATTTTCTGTTCGTGTTTTGAAATACAAATGAACTCGACAAAAAAAAGTAACCAGTGTGCCTGTGCATTTAGAAATATTTAAATGAATCTGTAAACCATGTAAAACAATATTTTTACCTGGGAAATATGTTCAGCTCGAGCGATACATTTCCAGAATATTGTACGACGAGAATTCCAGCACTTCTTGAAACCGAGCAGTTTATGAATACGTTGCTGTAAACGATATTTGAGAATCCCTAGTTTCGGATTAATTCATCCTGTGCCTCCCAGTTACATTTTTATTGAATATTCTTTCAACTACTGTAAATGGAAAACATAGATGATCACTGTCCATTTTGATTCAGTATGTAGCGTGCTTGTGGATGTGAATTACACATGAAACTTTACTGAAAAATTTCTTTGGAGTGTGCCTACCTTTGGTAGATTTTATAGCGTGTTTCGGTTCAGAATTATTGGTGTAATGTAATTCGCGAGCAGTTAAGTATTTTGATTAATTATTTCAGAGTAGTGATAGATTTTCGATTTTTTTTTGAAAATTGTACGATTTTGGAATTTTTAAGTTGGATTGAAAAACTCAATGTGTGAATTAATTGGTACCAGTATACCTAATGGATATTTGATTGGTAACTGACGAATTGTAACACTATGGTTGTATTTTTTGTGCGAATTAATTGACTAAAGTTTTGTTGGTGACGTATGTAAGTCGGTTTTCTGTATGTGTATTTAGAAAAACAAGAAAACAACCGAATTAATTCGTAATTTTTTAGAGATGAAGTGTGAAAAAGAATCTCATTTTGTGGATCAATTTTTGTCTTAAAAATTATATGCCTGATTATTTTTTTCACCTGTGTCAAAATTCTACAATGATATCTACGAGCTGTAGTCAGGTAGGTAATAAAAATGTAAAAAAATTAAATTTCATTCCATTGAAAAAATTACAAAACTGCGTGACAATGTACTGATGTGAAGCTGTACGCTATTTTGGAAATCCCTCATCACGATGTTAAATCGTCATTACCGTTGAAAGACCTCTTTAATAAATCGGTCAACCAATTTGAACACTGTTTGTTAATTGGGTAAGCCTACAGTAAGAACTTAATAAATTGCAATGTCACGGAAAGGTTTGCCCCATACGAATAATTTATTTTTAGATAAATTTCAAGACGAAGCGTGTCTCGAAGAATTTTTTAATCGAATACGATGCCTATTTACGCGAAATTATTTTTTATTGCGCCAATTGATTGAGAATTTGGGTGTTTTTAGTCGTATGTCTGCGTCTGAAATAATTTTTTCACGATGCGAACATTTTTTGTTTGAAAAAAAAAAAGAATTTGTGCGTGTTTCTGGTAGAAAAATATTTTTGTAATTTTTTACCAAAATTTGAATGAAAGGGAGTACAAGTAGCCTAAAAATTATTATCTGGTGAAAATTTCGTTCTCTAATTCTATCTTTACTCCCTAAATTTGAATCGGTGAAATTTCACTGCTAATTAGTGGAAAAACTACAGATGCAACGGTGAATTTTCACTTTTGAATCAGTAATTTTTTTCAATAACTACTGAAATGAATTGGGGAAAATTTACATTTACTGATTAAATCGGTAATTATGGAAAGAAATTGCTGATTCAAAATTGAAAATTCTCTAATTAAATCAGTACCGAGTTTTTTTTTTATTGATTTCTGCAGTGAATCAACTCTTGCTATTTCATTAAAGAATTTTCACTGATTCAATTTAAGAGAATACCTATCCATGCTATGCTCAAAAATAAGCATTTATACTCAGTTTTCACAGGAGTCCTATGAAAAATAGGTATTATTATTTTTTTCTTTTTCTTCAGATATCAGGTGAGTCATTGCCTTTTATGTTACCAAAATTTGAAGTTGAATCAATGATGCAAAAAAAAATTAGAGCTTTTAAGTTTAAAAGGCATTCAATTCTTCGGAGTTTTTTTTAATTCACAGGTAGTAATTTTTAGAATTTTTGTAGACCCATTTCATGGGGGCAGAGCTAAATTAAATTGCCAATTGAAGTCGTGTAAAAAAGTTTAAGACATTGTTTTAAGGTTACCTATCTGAAATTTAAAGTTGCGTCGAATAAGGAACACAAAAAAGATAGAATTTTCGGGTGGACGGTTTGGTATTTTTTTTAAGTCGAAACGATTTTTACAAATATTTTTTACCCTTAGGGAATGAGCTCAATTTAATTCCAACCCCTTACAAAAAAACACAAGGAAAAAATATCAAAAAATATACGAAAATAATTTTCAAAACTTCTGAATCTATTTCTGATTTTTTTTTTACCCCAAACCCCAGAGCTGACCTTTCATAAGAGCATTCTTCAGTACAGTGCCTCAGAGACAAAGAGTCATCTTTCGGGTTTGAGATCATGAATCGTCTGCCAAACGTATTTTTTTGGATATACACTAAAAAAACTTAAGATGAACATGTTGCCTATTTTTAAAATTGAAGGGGCAAATGCTGCTTCTAAAAAAATCACGTCAAAATTTTTTTCAATCATAGGAATGGATAGTACATTGGAAACTGAGCCAATTTTCACTCCATGACTTTTTGCCTATCTTTAAAATTGAAGGTGCTACAAAAAAAATTGTTCAAGAAAAATTCTCAAAAAATTAACTGATCAAGGGAATGGATAGTACGTTGAAAACTGAAGAAATTTTTTTTCTGTAGACTTTTTGCCTAACATTGAAAATGAAGGGGCTACGGGTCGCTCAAAATAAATGGGCTTCAAACAATTTTCAATGACCCTTAGCCCCTTCATTTTCGATGTTAGGCAAAACATGTACAGGACAAAATTTCTTCAGTGTTCAACGGACTATCCATTCCCTTAATCAGTTAAACATTTTTTTTTGTAGCACCTTCAATTTTAAAGATAGGCAAAAAGTTATGAAGCGAAAATGTTCTCAGTTTTCAAAATACTATTCATTCCCATGGTTGAAAAAATTTTTGACGCGATTTTTTTAGAAGCAGAATTTTTCCCTTCAATTTTCAAAATAGGCAACATGTTCATCTCGGTACCCGGTTATGTCCAAAAAAATACGTTTGGCAGACGATTCATGGAACACCCTGTATGTTACCCATGAAATTAATTCAAAATCTCATAAATTCCCTGTAATCCATTTTCAATTTTTTCGAGAGAATTTGTTTGAGTTTTTTCCTTTTTTTTGTTGTACTTTGAGATTAATTGGGTTCATGGTTCGTACAGGGGGCAATGATGGAAAGTAGCTATCAACGATTTTTAAAGATTAAAACGAACATTAGATTAGATGGGGAAAAAAACATTCTTATTCTGGATTTTAACGAACATTTTTAAAAATACCTAATTTTCTTTGAATGGAATATTTCCCCATAAATGTTGAGTTACCAAGTACAAACAGAAGGGAGCTAAGGAACCTCAAAATGAGGTTATTTTTTAAAAAATCGCTACCAATTTTTACCTCTTCAGAAGGATTAAAAAGTTGCAGATGGCAAATTTGAGGATAATTTGATTTCACTAAATTCAAATTTTTCACTCGAACATCTCAAAATCGAGCCAAATTTTTTTGGTTGCTCAGAATATTTTTGATGAAATTTTTCAGAAAAAATTCTCGGCAGTGCTACCAATTGCATTTTGATTAACGCAATTTTCAAAAAATTCAAGGCCTTTCAGTGGATTGAAAAGTAAAAAAATTTCAGTCATTAAAATAAATTTGAATTAATTTTTTGAAAATTTTCTGTGCTGCCAACTGAAGTGCCATGAAAATTTAGGAAATCAAAATACAGCAAGCAGCACTGCTAGAAAAATTTTTATCACAGATTATTCTAGGTGACCCAACATTTTTTTGATCGATTTTGAGGTGTTTGAGAAAGCAAATCGAATTTGATAAAAATAAAAATAAACCATCAAATTCGCGATCTGAAATTTTCCATTCCTCTTATAAAAGACAAAAAGTGATTAGATTTTGAGGTCAATGGTTCAGAGAGTTTAGAAACTCAAATTGCCTTTTTTTAGGAGGGGTATCGAAAAATCGTGTTTTTTTCGAAAATATCCCCATTTTGAAGTCTTTTAATTCAGTTTCCAAAATTAGGTTTTTTTTTCAAACTATCCCAATGCACATCATTTTTATGGAAATTTTTTAAAATAATTATTTTCGATTTTTATTGACGATCTAAAAAGTACAAAAAAAAACAAAGTTTTTCAAATATCTCTGAAAAACGGATAAGTAGATACGAATGGTATTTTAGGATAAAACCATCCTTATAATAAGTAATAGCCGTTTTCGGAAAAAATTTTTGGACATAGGTGTACCTAAGTAAAATTTCAATACCTTCAGGAGGGGTAAAGCGAAGTCAAGAAAGTTAAATTGTTTTGGCGTCTGAACACAACACTTGTGTTAGATGCTATGCTGCAATTCAACTTTCAAAAAAAGAGCACACTGTTCCTGGATTAAATTTATTTTCTCAATTCCTTGATTAAGGTAGTTCGCCATTGTTGGCCACGGATCGTACAATTCTCCAACTTGTAAAAATTTGTTCAAAAAATAGGTAGGTAGTCGATTTGTCCACACACCTACAATTACCAATGTTACAATTAAAAATTTAAATTTAGTAATGCTGTTTAGTGTTAACCTTACTTAGTTACCTACCTAAATTAATTAAATTTTTCATGCATAGGTTCTCTTCCCTGAATTTTCCGCAGAATTGAGATTAACCAAGGATTGTGACAAGATTTATAAATGTCTACTCACCTATTCTGTTGTTAAGTACCAGAAATATAGAAGTGTTTGCTGGTCTCCTACTATTTCTAGTGCTTAACATTAGAACGGTGCTGACACAGCAACTGTACGGAATTATTTTTATTAATTCTATAAACTTTGTATTTTTATATCTAATTGAAGAATAAAGACCATCTAAATGTTATTAGGTATTTTTACAGATAGGAATCGTCAATGTAATAAACATGTGCATTTTTTTCGTTTGTCATCATATTTTAATAAAATAGAACCAATTTTTAAATACTTAATGTACAATATTGAATATTCACCATTATTTTTGATTTATTACTATTAGGACTGGAGATATGAAACAGGATTCCATCGAAATCAGCTACTAATACATCGGTAAATTCGAATTTGTGCCTAGAAACACATCGATGGTTTGATTAAACGGATCAGCACTGAAAAGAATTTGCTGACGAGATAAACTGTTATAATATCCTGGCTGATGCGAACCATCGCACATACTGCGGTAACAAGCTGAGAAAGTTAATTATGGAAATTCTTATGTTCGTTGTCATAAAACATTCGCGAATCCCGTGTAGGTTATAAGCAAGATTAAAAGTGGTTCTATTTTTTCCAACTCATTAGTTTCTTAGGAATTGGGATTACCCGAATTTGGGCACATACTGCGGTTAATTTTAGTACAATTAATACAGTAAACACTTACCCTGCCAATGCATTTTTAAATTTGACAGCTAAAGTATCTTCGACGATTTGATTATTGATCTCTAACAAGATCATTGTAGTAGTTTGTTGTTAGGACTGATTGAACGAAAGGATCAACTACTGGGATGTTCGAGGCGTCAAAATTTTCAGCATTTGAATTCCATAAGTTCACATTGAACTGTTGACACAGAATAGTTGACTATTGATTAATATTCTAACAGACGGAGATACTGGAATAAGACGACACTTACAGAGACGTCACTCATATCAACTAACGTAATCAAGCGTTTTTTCAATTCTCGTTTCGTTGCCTCTGCAATTAAAGGTTGTACATTGGTAGCTGATTTACAAACACCCATGATATCTTGATAAAAAGAAGAAAAACGAAAGCATTAGGACAATTACATTAAGAATTTGATTTTCTGAAAAAAGAATGATTCATATTTACCGATAATACTTGCGGATGCAATATCTTTCAGAGCACTCAAAGGAGTAAAATTGAATTGCGGCTGAGGAATAAATCTATCATCTTCGGTGCACGAGTTGTCTCCTCTTTCCAATATGGTTAAATTTAAGATCAACAAAATTTTTCTAAACGTAAAATCGACTTTTAAAACTAAACAAATTATTCAGGTGTCTAAAACTGCATTATTGTAAACAAACTGTACTTGATCTCTCCACGATTCTCCAAATCATTGAAAATGTAAAGATCCAAACGTATGATACTATTTTTCTGTAATTCTCTATCACTGATCAAGTAATTAAGCTGCCTGGACAACATGGCAAAGGTGATGAAATCAATTCCATCTCAGATAATGACTATATAGGTCCTGCGCTGCGTTTTCGGAAGATATTCGTTTATGATACTACGATAAAATTGGCAGGAGTTAAGCTTAGAATACGTTCGATGATTGTTCATTACTATACAAATAATACTAACTAACAGTTGTACGATGGGGTTTTCTACATATTCGTCTCTCTTGATGGCCTGCAAGATAACAAAAAAGATTATGATGCAAGCAATTTATACAGTTTGAGGTCAAGTTAGATAGTTTCATGAATGATATCTTACCTCGATACATCCACGAGTTAATCTTGCAGCCATGTTAACAATTCAAGAAGCATAAAATTCCAAGCGAAAGGGATCCTATCAGGGGTATCAAGATTCAAGATACGTAATCTTATTCTGAAATCTGAATTCAAGAGAATTAATTCAAAAACAATCGAAAGCTGAGTTGTAAAATATGACAATAAGGAAGTATTAATAGACGTGAAAACTGAAAAGCTAGGCGAATGTTTAGAAATTAGAAAGTTGTTACAAAAGAACTAAATTCAACTGGGACACAATAAAAATAAACAATCATGCAAAAATTGCAAACATGCACATGCTACGCATTCAAAAGTGGATAGATAACGGAGTGGATCAATATAGAAGAGGATCAATAACACAATACCCTTTTAAATTAAATTTTATTTTAATTCAACAACAAAATTCTGTCTTTTAAATATTCCATTTCTTCGTACTTACTCATCAAGATAGTAAACATCGTGAACATAGATAATATACTATGAAAGCAGCTATCTTTCATCCAAATTAATTTAATTTCCAGAATAAAAAATAAAATATTTCAAAAAATAAAAAATTTTAATTTTTGGCGCATTATTGATATGATAACAAAATATCACAGATTTCCTTACCACACAAAGCTCGATCGTGATTGGTTAATTTTTGAATGACGTCATTCAGTTATTTTTGTATCTGTATTCTGTAACTTTGCATCTGTGCGTATTTTCTTTCAAAATAAAAATTTTTCGTCTTTGTTGTTTCTCCCATTTCCGTTCATATTTTCATGATGTAATTTTGCGAAAAATGATAATTTTTTTCGAAAGTTTGTAGTGTAATAACTAAAGTTCAAAGTTGCGTTAACGCTTCATAATAAATTCATTCGTTCTAATATTATGTGACGCAAAATCATAACAGTGCGTTTCTACAAAGATTCGTGTATTTTCTAAGTTCGGTTTCTAGTTCCTCAACGTGGAACTGCTTGACACTAAAATACCTCCGATATCAGAAATCTTTGACAACGGTACTACATTGAATACATAAGGTATGGTTTATTTATAAATATATTATGTCATTATGAAACCAAAATCACGACATTGTACCTAAAACTGAATCTCTTATGTATTGCAGCTTTTGAAAAATGAGTTCTCAACCAAGCATACCACAAAGCTTATCAGTAACGAATGTTTCTCTCAATAATAGCAGAAGCGAAGAAAAGTAAAACATTTATTTATTTTGCATTCCAACTTGTATTTGTTTAAGTAACTCATAACTAGTTACGTAATCGTTTCAATACTTTCTAGTCGACGATCGTGTTGGGTATGTTTCGCAACTGATGATGACGATAACACCGATCCATGCTGGGTACAGCCTTGCAATTGTCGGGGTACCACGAAATGGGTAAATATAGATCTAATGAAAAATCTGAAACGTTGGAATCGAAAAATCTCAAAATGGTGTTTCTCAGGTACATCAGTCATGTTTGCAAAGATGGGTCGATGAAAAACAACGGGGCAATTCATTAACTAAAGTTTCCTGTCCGCAGTGTAATACCGAATATATTATCGTATTTCCTGACATGGGTATGTCGACGTTATTTACCTTCGTTGAAATATTCATCTTATGGTTTACGCTCGATTTTTATTTTTTAGGTCAAGTGGTGATGTTCTTAGATACAGTAGATACTGTAATATTGAAAGTATGCCCCTTTTTGGCCGCCGGTGTGTTGGCTGGAGCTGTTTATTGGACAGCTATTACTTACGGTGCTATTACTATTATGCAAGTGGGTATTTTTGTTTTTTCAACGGTTCATTTATATTGAAAAGATATGAAGATGGTGTTTTATTTTAGGTGGTAGGCCACGAAGAAGGATTAGCTGTGATGGGACAAGCTCACACTCTAGTTTTAATCGTAGGATTACCTGCTATTCCTGTTATGTTGATATTTGGTAAAATGGTTCGATGGGAAGAAACCGCCTTATTTGTTTTACGAAAATACACACCCAAAATACCTATCCTTAAATACATTTTACCATCATTCGTGTAAGTATTTAAATTCACCTTTGGTGTTTCTCGAATTCCTCATTCTCATTATATTGGTATTTTATCTTAGATATAACGAAGAACCAGAACAGCCAAATAGTTACGCCGGAACGCCATCGTTAGTCGATACAATCTGCGCCACCAGAGTATTCTGTAGCGCTCTCCTTCTGCCTACAATCGCTACATTTTTTGGAAAATTATTCTACGAATCTGTACCTTCGAAAGTTCAGAGAACCTTATTGGTAAGACTGACTGATCCATTCGTTAAAATTCTATCAGCATCGAATTATCTTTGATAATCATTTTCAGGGAGGCATCACATTTATCCTAGTAAAAGGCTTGCTTAGAATTTATCACAAGCAGCAAAAATATGTCCAGAAATGTCACCGGAAGATCTTAGACTACACTCCGGATAATATTAAAAAGCATCAGTTCCCAACCGCCAACGCGTTTTCGTCGACCAATGCTTCTTCGTCATCTTCGCAAGCATCAACGTACTCGTGTTATTCTCTATCACCTCAGTCTTCTCGTTCTTCATCATCGTTATCCGTAGAATCGCCGTCGCTTTCACCTTCACCTAGTTCCACCGCTTCTCTTTAAAAACACCACCCTTTTTTTTAGCGGATTTTAGCGAAGAAACGATATTTTTTTAGCTCGCCAAAATTCTTCTTATTTTATTTTCCCTTCGGTGACGAACACGGATTATTTTATTTTACGTTTTTTTTTGTCGGAAGTTCATTTTTGGGAGTTTTTTACGGGGTAACGTACAAAATAACGAGATTCATTGAAACCGGTTCCGAATTATCGGTATAGTTTCATTGTATGTATTAGGGTATTTGACGAATTTTTGAAAGCTCCAGTATTGATTTCGCTTTGGTGATAGAAAGTCAAATAAGCAAGTCGAAGCAATCTTACGTAATCGCGAAGGCTGTGGAAATGAAAAAAAATACAACCTCATGGGAATTATATCAAAGATATATTTTTTGTATTTTAATCGATATTTTCTATTCGAGTTGTGAAATTCGTTCGCTTTGTTTAGTAATACCGGTGAACTAATTTTTTTTCATTTTATCTTAAATTTTATTAAATTTCCCTTAATGGCACATTTGTTGACTAATTTTTTTTTCTCTATCGGCTCATTTATTCGGTGGCTTATTAATTAAGAAAACTCACTCGCGTCTTTATTGCATTAAATTGTATGAATTTAATCGCCAAGTTTTTCTTTTTCTTTGCTCTCAAATAACTTTTTCCTTTTATTCCGTTTGAAATGTTACCGAAGTTAATATTGTGATTTGAAAAGTATATCGCGACTCATTTCTTTCAACTTTTGATTTTATATTTTGATGTATTTCGGTAAAGGGAGAATGGTTATGTTTTTTTCTTGAAGTTACGACGAGTTATAATTTTCATGTACTTTATCCTTGTAGATTTACTATTTTTCTTTTGTTATTTCTTTTCGATAGAAGCTGAAGTTTTTGTGATAGTTTCGGTATCGCGTAGTACCCCCGTTGGGGTATTTTACGTTATAGAAGTATCAATTTGAGTAAATTGAATGGAAAATTTCGATGAAACTTTTCCCTTGATTTTCGTACCTATTTGTAATGGTAAAACTTTTTGTGCAAATAAATTGTGAAAAATTTTGTATTTACATTTTTTTTTTGTTAATGAAGATTTTTTGAGGTAGCTTTAGAATTGTTTTGAGGTCTTGGTGACTTAATTGACTACAAGATAACTTCTGCTACCGAAGCTGATTTAAATATTTTTTCAATTTGACAATATTCAAATTTTTATTAAGTAAATTTTAAAAATGAAGGCAAGCTTTATTAGGATAAAATTACATTTTGATATTTAAGAAATCAGTCTTTGGTTTTCCAAATATCAAGGTTACCTAATTAGGCTACGTCCATTTAAATATGCAATTGTTGCAATGAATCTTGAAAGACTTTCCAAGCTTCAATTCAGAACTAAAATGCTCGTTCGTTAGAGAAGGTATTCTCATCGGTGTCAATGAATGAAAAAGCTCAATAATAAAAAACTTATTGCATTTATAAATTACAATGACTAGGTATATATAAATTAGAAAATTCACGGGTACCTCGTCCATTTTTACCCTTGAAAAAATAAATTAGGCTATAAAATTTTCTTTGGTGCTGTGGTAAAATACCTACATAAATAACTTAACATATACATTTATCCGTCTTTTTTACATTTTACATCATAGAATAAATTTAACTAATTTTCTCAACCTTTTCCGGAAAATATTTTTGATTAAAATCAGCGTAAAATATCTCGAGAAGATGACACATAAATAAAATTAAAGAGTGATTGGCCAACAGAACATTCTGTAAAAGCTCTCGTACGAATTCGGGGGAACATCTTGTTTTGAATTATTTTAACATTTTTCCAATTTCCAAAAATTACTTGGAACAATTTTTGAGAAAAATATTGCTGGAAAAAATTATCTGTTCCGAATGATTCCGATGAAACCCGATTAGTACCGAAGTTTACCGATTACGATTACATCCGTTTTTGAAAAAAATAACCAGTGTTCAAAACCGATTGAAGTTCAATTGGTGGTGGTGGTTGTGGTTTTGGGATGCGTTGTTATTAAATGGTTCCTGGTTCTGGTTTTTGAATTGGTTTTTGACAATTGTCTGAAACGGTTCTGTTTGGTTCTGATATTTTCAGTTTTTGTAATTTGTGATTCTGATCTTGAAATGGTTCTGGTTTTTTATTTTTTGCAAACGGTTCTGGTTTTGGGTTCTGTTTCGAAAAATTTCATCATATTGTTCTGGTGGTGGTTCCCAAAATTAGAGACCGTTTCAATTGGTCCCGGTTCTCCCGGTTCCATTCGGTCTTTCAATTTATTTTTTCAATTTTCAATCAATTAGAAAAAATTCAAAATTGATATGTAAGGTACTTTGGTTTTTCCATTTTTTTGAATTTTGACCAGATTTGGAAATCGCTGTCCCCCCTTGGGGTGTTCAGATCCCATCTTGAAACGTAATTATTTGACAGCATGGAAATTTCTCCTTGCTGTAATCTTTTCAGATTTTTAAATGGTGTCCCACATCTTTATCTTTTATATTCATCATGAAAGTTGAACTTTAATTATGGAGGTTAAACTTTGAACTTTTCAAAATGTAATCATCAATTATTTTCAATTTCCTTTCAATTGTTTACAAAACTGTGCAAACAGATTCTTCTTGGACTTTACCAATCTCGAGATATGAACCTTCAAAGTTGAGTCGTTTCACAAAAAATCTTAATTGTATGAAAATTACGTGGGCTCCCGGCTCTCCCACCCTCCTAAAGGATTTTGATCGAAATGACAATGATTCCTCGATTGTACCATTTAGGGAAACCTGTAAATAAATTTTGAGAAAAATAGACCTGCTCGAGTTGACATGGAACACGCCAAAAGAAGGAAAAAAATTCAAAAATACCAAACTACGAAAATTTGAATTGAATATTACATTCCGTCATCCTCCGCCAAATTGAAATACACCGAGTACATACTTCATATAAAGATTAAAGAAAGGTGCCTACTCAATTGCTTAAAATTTTTTTAGAACCAATTGGAACCGATTCACAAATTGGTGGTGGTTGTTCTTGTATCGATTAGAAATTTATTGAAATGGTTCCTGTTGGTGGTGGTTTTTATCTCAAAATACTTATGCTTGTTCTGGTGGTTCTGTTAATTTACAAGCTTCAAAATTTCTTATGGTTCTCCCAATTGGGAATTTCTCTTTTTCCCTGCTGAATTGGTTCGTTTTGGTCTTTTTTGGGAATATTTCAACACCTCTTGGAACCGGTTCCAATTGGTCCTGGTTCCCATTTGAAAAATCGAAAATAAAGTGGTTCTGGTGGGTTTTGGTTCTGGCGGTTTTGAACACTGAAAATAACAATTATTTTAATAAGATTATGAAATTGAATTTTGATTTGTGCAAAATTGTTTTCATCATGTTGAAAAAAGTAATTTCAAATTCCTCTTAATTCTTTCATACCGCATCTCATCATTCTGCCATCTTGGAATACATCGACTTCATTTATAACAACGGTAAGCTCCTCTGGATATTTCAATAATTCGAGTTGTTCAAATCTACTTGATCTACTTGTTATTTTAGCATACCAGTCATTACTTCCACCTCGTATTCAATTTTCACACATCCATTAACAACGACAACCAAACACCGACGATAATTTTGAGCAAATTCGTCCGTTCAGTATACCGAGATCTCACACAACGAAGCAAAAACGTGCAAGAAAGTAAAAGCAACACCTCGACTCTTCTGATGTTCGGATATCCTAAGGAAATAAAATATTGGCGCCTAGCGAACTATGCACTCTCATATGCCGATTCAAATTACCGGATTGAGAAAATCTTAACTGGCATAGTTTGCATTGGTACGGTTTCTCGCCGGAGTGTATTCGTAAATGCTTGGTCAATGTTGAGGAATCTGAGAAGGCTTTTTTGCACAGGCGACACCGATACGGCCGTTCTCCGGAATGTGTTCTCATGTGCGTTGTAACCGACGACGATTGGGAAAATCTTCGGCCGCAGATTGGACATCGGAATGGTTTTTCTCCCGAATGAGTACGCACGTGAGCGGTCAAGTTGGCTGCTTGGCTGAAAGACTTGTTGCAGTCTTCGCAACGGTATGGTTTTTCCCCGGAATGTGTTCTAAGGTGAGTTTTCAACGTACTAGGACGTGCGTACGTTTTACCGCAGATTCGACATAGATTAGGCTTTCCTTTATCGTAATCCATCGTTGGTGTTATCGATTTGCTCGATCTTTTGTTCATTTTCATCATGCAAGGCGACGAAGACGGCGATTGGTAGTTGCAAGGTTTGTTGTACATCTTGAATGGAGATGGAGAGGAAGCGCAGATGAAGGGTTCGGTTATCTGATGAGCTTTAATGTCCGCCGTGAATGAACAAGTTGGTCCTAAGGCGTCGCAGTTGTTGTGTGTGTTCGGGCTAAGTAACCCATTTGTTTGATAGGCTGGTGACGAGTTTGGAGTTAGTGATGTCCATTGTAGCTGTAAAATACCAACAGTTTTATAATTCTGATTTGATTTGCGAACTGATCAGAGGAAATTGGTATCCTTACCTGATGACAAGGTAACTGAGGTTGAATATTATCAACGATAGGAGTAGCCGACGGCGGAGGATATCCGTGCATCGTCATATTCATACTAACATTCACACTCATAGCTGGAAAAAAAGATTGACTAGTGGTCCAAGTTAACGTATTGTTCCCAAAACCCGGCGATGGTAACCCTTGCTCCGGGAATGTGCTCATATACTGCGAATATTGCTGATTATTTATGTTCTCACATGGATCTACTTCCGGCGGTAATGATGGAAGCTGTCGAACAAATATTATGAAGTTCGGATTCGGATTCGTGGATTTTTTGATCGCCGATTAACGTACCTGATGCGGATAAACGTTACATGGAATTGAGGCCGAAGGAACAGTACCGAATGAACATTGCGACGGAGATTGATAACAATTTGAGGGCGAGCATGCCGGCGACAGTTGCCCTGGATGTACAATAGCGTGTTTCAAAGATAACAGAACGTCTGCCATGTCGTGCGGCTGCTTAATCTCGTTCGATGAGCTTTGTTTTGATAACAAACAGCCCAAATCGTTTCTGTAATTTTATACATTTTTTGTAATTAATACCACGCTGGGTTGGAAAGAAAACAACGTCTAGTCTGATGCCGATGTTGGTGATTAATAGATACACGTGATGTGAATTTTTAAATATCTATCGTAGGTTTGTAGATACGAATGGTACTGACAATTGGGTGTACGCAGAGCCTGAAGTAAAAATGTGCTTACTGGTTTAGGGATTAAAATATGTATGATTTTTTCGTCCTTTAGTTTATATGCAGATTCTAATTTCAATAATTGTTGGAGTAATATTGCTTTATTTCGTCATTTATTTTGAACCGGGTTCACGTTACGATTAATTACTAAATGTCAAGACTATTCGAATCAAATAGGTATCTATGACGAAGAGTAACAATTCAGGTGTCTTTGATTCCAGGATTTCAACAAGAAGAGAAAGAGAAAGAATTGCTGAATGCTGATGGGCCCATGAATGGAAAAGTTCAAGATATATACGCGATCAATTCGGTATGTTCTGAATTCTTATAATATATTTTTTTTATTCGACCTAAGTGGATATATTACCTAACCTAGCGAATTAAATTCGAAGTTCAGCGGTTCCTCTAAATAAGAGATTTGAACACTTCGACATTAAAAAATTAATTTTAATCATAATATCGTACGAATTCTGTAAGTTCAATTTTACCCTGATTTTTGGCACTTCACTTCTCGAAATTTCGAATTCCGAAATTTTCACATCCCAAAATATGTAATCGACGCTACATTGTTTATGGGGCGATTATTCATTTGATTTTTTCAGTTTTTAAATAGGTACTTATTTGAGGTGATTTTATACATTCTACTCAAGATGTTAAAAGTTCTACCCAGAATATTTTCCAAAAATTCGATCCTTTTGTTGTTATTTTTTAGAATTTTTAGCGATTTATTGAACGATTAATTGGAATAATTATGTAGGTTGTTCATTTTTACAAATAATTGTTTCTGAAAAATCCGCCAAACATCGGAAAATGGTTATGAAGGACTAAACCTTAGGAATTTTGAACTCGCACCTTGAGCTTAACCTTGAAAAATCAATAAATTTGTGCAAAATTTATAAATAACTTTACGCAGTCTTATTGAAAAGGAATCGATTCGATAATATGTATTTCAGACATGATGAGAAATACGAGCAAAGAAAATATTTTTATCCTAATTTGTCTGTTTTGCAACGGAAAGGGATATTCTTTGTCACCCAATCGTGAATGTGCCACCTTATTTAATAATAATTTTTGAGTTTCTTTAAAAGTCGATTATTAGAAATTTTAAAAAATGGAAAAACATTTTAATTTGCCTATACCTACTTTTCAGAAGCTCATTAAAAATAACATTGAACATTATTTTAAGACCCTGTTTGATGTATTTTTCAATTTTTATTTTCGCCCTTATCTTTGATGTTAACTACCTACTGTTGATAGCGGTTTACCAAAAATTTTACTGTGATGATGTCAGAAAATCAAAAGAATTGCATTTGAGTGAAAAAAATTTAAAAAATAAGATATACCTAGGCTCTTATGTTTTCAAATTTTTTTCATGCAAATTATAGGGATGTTATGTAATTAACGATGTAATTTATTCCCAGAGGTTTTTTTTGAAACTTATATATTTGAATTTAAAAAAATGCAGTAATCTTGTTGAAAAATTAACCAAACATTTTCAATACGATAGAAAGGAACTGAGTGTCGTCCTCTTGGCTACGCCAAAATGCCATCGACTTATCTTGATCAATTTTATCACTGATCATATGATTGTACTTGCATATTTATTTGTAGGTAACCATCTTCGAATACCTACCTACTTTATTTGAAACTAAGTAGGTTTTTGAGAATATTTTATTTTCAGGATTGCAAAATATCTGATTTATTTAAAATTGAAATGATTCTTCTATTTTCGTAAAAAGTCTTTCAAATTCCAGGTTTGTCCCATGCAAATTTGTATTTTTTTTTTACCAAAATGCATTTGGATTCTTTGAATATGATTTGATTGATTTGGGTTTTCCCGAACTTATCTTAATTTTTTTTCAAAAAATTACTTTTTTTCCTACAAACAGCTAGTTTTTTTTCTAAAACTGGTTGAAATTGTTCGGTGTTTTTTTAAAGATAAGTTTTTTTTTGGAATTCTAGTTTTCTTTCAAATGGTTTGATGTTTTGCCTCTCTGTCATCCTTCGAAAAAATATAATAGGTAATAAAATCGTTTTTTACCAGCTAATGGCTTGATTTTTTGAAATTGGTCAACTTTTTCAAAATTTTATGAAATGTTTTTCTGTTTTAAAAATTGTCTAGTTAGTATGGGGGTTTTCAAAAAATTATTTTTTTCTGAGATTGGCTTGATTTTTTCTTAAAATATTTTGTTTTTTTCTTATTCTAAAAATTGTTGGGATTTTTTCGAGTTTGTTATACTTATGTAGGTATTGGATTTTTTAAGTTTTTCTGAAAATTGCTGTTTTTTTAATGGTTAATTCTTTTTAGAAATTGTTTAAAATTGGGGGTCCGTTTTGCTTTTGTTTTGATTTTTTTTTCGTCTGACAATTGTTTGGTTTGTATTGTTTATTTCTGGGTAGGTACAGGTAGATAGCTTGTTTTTTCCGAAAAATTGTTTTCTGAGAATGGCAGATGTAATAATTTTGACTTCTTTCTGAAGAACTCCAATAAATCAAGTAAACCGATCTTCAATATTAAATGTTTTAAACAAAAATTCAAAATAATTATACGTAGGTAGGTACTAGGTAGTAGCTTTCATCTTCGATTTTTCGAAATTTTCTCTGACAAAATGAATTTTTTTATTGATGTTTTTGATTTTTATTTCGAAAAATGACTGGTTTTTTGAATTTGTTCTAAAAATGGACATTATGGTTTCTTTCATAAAGAATCCAAATTAAGGTATCGTTGGTTTCATTTTTTCCCCACAATGGTATGTTTTCTTTTTGAAACAGGGGCGTGCAGAGAGCTTAAACTTTACCGGACATTTTTTGGAATTTTAACCACCCACCCACCACCACCCTTCACTGATGAGAGCAAAAAAGCAATAAATGGGGATCAAAATACTGGATTTTTTCGCGGGAGTTGAATTTTTGAAATATTTTGAGTTTTAACAATAATTTTAGGACCAAATTTGCCGACTCGTAGGTAGTCTTTTGAAAAATGGAAATTTTTAAAAATCAAAATTTTTTGAAAATTCTATTGGAGATTGCACGAAGACCATTGATATTTCAAAGGAAAAATTTTTTCGTTTTTAAATAGATATTCAATTGTCTGGAATGGAAAAATAAATAATCCATATTTATTATAACTTTGAGAATAAAGTGTGTAAAATTATCGAACCCGAGTGAAGCGAGGGCAAAAATTTTCGAAGAAAAAAGTATCCAGAAACTGAAATTTCGTGTTATTTTTTTCATTCCCAAAAAACACGATATTCTTTATTGCACTCCTCTCTTTTTTCTAAAAAATCTTAAAGTTTTGAAAATTCCATTCGCGATTGTCAGCACTATTGTTTTCACTTGAAAATATTCAATTGTCTGGGCTGCAAGGGAAGAAGGTTCATACCACAATTTTGAAATTGAATTGTATGAATTTACTGAGCCCGAGCGAAGCGAGGGCGAAAATTTTTCAAGAAAAATGCATCCAAAAGTTGAAATTTCTTCATTTTTTTATAAATAATGTAGCATTGAAAAGAATGCGAAATCCTCAACTTCTATTTCTGATATATATTTTAGACTTTATACGCCCGAGCGAAGCGAGGGCCAAGATTTGAAAAATTTATGATTTTTGGAAGAAAATAATTCGCTTTTCAATGGTTTGTTGTCTGAAAAAATTCTATCACTTTGGAATAAATATTTCGTGCCCTTCAAAGTTTTTTTTTTACGAAATTTCGTGTTTTTTTTCTTTTGCTACATGATAAAAATTTGTGGTTTTTTTCAAAATTTGTTGACTTGATGAGAAAAATTTCAAAAAAGTCGTCAAATTTTGATGTAAATCTGTAAATTTTCCCCACAAATTTTCTGAGAAAATCAGAAAATTTCATTATAAATCGACACCTTTTCAAAAATTTTGGATTTTTAGCAAAATTTTGCAAACTTTCTCAGAAAATTTGTCAGTTCACATCACAATTTATCGATTTTAAAAGAAAATTTGCCAAATTACAACGAAAATTTATCAACTTTTTGAGAAAATATGAGTGAGGGTGAACCACTCCCTACACACTCCATTGTTTCGTCTCTGGTACCTAAGTACATGTAAATTAAATCATACTTGAAAATCAAAATCAACTTCTGTTGAAATCAATTTTTCAAAAAACGTCTAATAAATCCATTACCGATTCTTATTTTTTTTCAATTGTCAAACCCGGTATTTTTTGAAAATTTTTCAAATTGATTTTTCAATAAAAATTTAGCAGCGTGAAAATTTAAATGCAGGTAATAATTTTTAAAAATCACCTCTCAATCTAAAATTCACTTGTTGCATAAAATAAGATTTAAAGGATAATAAGGATAAGGAAGCAAATGCATGTTAGGTACTTATCTGTATCTCTAATATTATTTTTGCCTTTTTCATTTCTTTTGCAAACTTTCCAATTTTAATTCATTTTTACCATCCGACATCTCCCAACACCACCCACCCACCCACCCCCAAACTCTACCGGACATTTGTCCGGTAGAGTACTATGTCTGCACGCCCCTGTTTTGAAAATAGTTTGAAAAACCAAACCATTGAATTGAAAATGGAAAAGTCGAATAATAACAAGATTTTTGATATAATTTGTCAATAAAAATTAAGTATACCTAAATATCAGGCGTACGATTGTAATCATATCGAAACGAGAACAAAATCATTTTGAAAAATTACCTACGTCTGAAAAGCATCTAATTTCTAATTTTACTTTAAATTAATTTAAATTTGAAACAGAAATTTTCATTTTTTTCCCCGCGAAAAGTTGTTTAAATATACCTACTGAACTGGCTTAACAGAAGTTACTTGATTTTTAGTAAAAAATATTTGGAGAAAATTGAGCACCAACCATTTTTTAGGTACAAAAATTACTCGTACTTTATATTTTATACTTAGGCTCTTTATTTTTGACAAAAAATCGAAAGTCTGTCGTAAAAATGAATTTTAAAAAAACTACCTTCAAGTAACATTATATGCATAAAAAAAATAAAAATTACGAATTGATAATTTTTTCGAAAATTTTGTTGATAAATCGTTGTAAAAAAAAAAAGAATAATAATAAACGTCATTACAGGAATCAAAAATTACTCTTCATTTTTTTTACAAAAAAGAAAATACTATTCTATTTTTGTGCGATGTACGTTATCATTGATGATTTTCGAGATTCTTTAGTGGATTTTAATTTTTGATTTTACTAAAATAAATTTTTAAAATGATTTTCTTGGCTTCAGATGATGATTGGAGATTGAGATGAAACAATCAAAATTTTTCTTCAATGTTTTTATCGTCTTTTTCAATTTTGACAAAACCTTACTGACGTTTTATGAGGTGTGTGAATGTAACCATAGAAAAGTTCTCAATTTGAACAATTTCTGGTGGAAAACTCAAAATAGAAAATAGACATCTTAAGCATGCCTACTAACTGAACATTCTAAATTTTTTCTTTTTCCCAAAAAATTAATCTCAAACCCATTACACTCCTGATTAATCTAATCAAAAGAACCCCCGTTCTTTTCGGATTAATTTTTCATCCATTCGAGACACATTACTATGAAAAAAACCACAAATAAACAAAAAAATCTCACTTACTTGCAAGAATATGTAGAATTACTATTTGGCGTAGTGGAAGAACACGGACTAAATGAAAAAAAATTCGACGACACCGGATCTTGTAAATCCAGCGGAGATATGGAAAAAGAGCCCATTTCTTCGGGGCTAAAGTTCCAAACGCACTGCGAAAATTGTGGTTGCGTGGAAGACCCAGATGTCGGTGTAACAGGCGCAGTTCCCACCACGGGATCTTGAAAATCCAACCCATATTGACTGGAAAGGTTATTCGGAATATAACAACTATCCATTAAAATAAAATCTATTTCATTAAATTATTATTTGGAATGTTTTCGAACAACTCGCGTCATTTGTACCTGGAAAATAAAGTCATCTGTTAGGGTGTTTGTTCTTTATTTTCATTTAGGTGCGTTTATGAAATGCGTGCGTGCGGTGATAGGGATTTCGTATTTCGATGTGGGTTCGTTCTATTATACGTGCAGATAGGTACCTATACAGTTCATTTAAAGTGTAGGGGGTTCAAAGGAAACGACCCGGTGTTTAATTAATTTCTTATTTTCCCTCTCAGGGTGAGGAATTTTCTCATCTAAATAATCCTCCTTTCTCACGGAGAATTTTTTCAAACGAATTTTCATATCGAAAATAGAAATTCGTGGTCCTTTCTTCGAACCGTGAACCTTCGACTATAAAGCCAATGAAAAGATGTTCTTAAATAGGATACATTCGCAGGCAAACAATACCTATCGCCATATCCAGCGAATATCGCCTTTTTTTCAAATCTTAATGAAAATTATTGATCGTACGATTCTGCGATTCAAGAATGAAACGAAAAATAACTTTTTTCAAAGGCGCTCCTCGACTGTGTTTGTTATCGCAGCGATTTCACCACCATTGTGTTTTCTTTTAAGGGTAAATACGAACGTCATCCGATGGGGTTACTATAGTAACGGCATTCGCTACTTGTTCATTGGTTCGTTATAAACCATTCGCGATAATAAATTCCGCCAACCCGATTTTTTTCTATGGCTTCGCCGAGTTTCCAAAAATAAAAATATGGTATTTTTTCCCTCTCTTCTTTCAAATATAATGTTGTCAAAATGTATATAATATGAAGATAATTACGTTCCAGGTTAAAAATAAGGTGGTTAAATTAGTATTACTCGATTTATTCTCATTGGGGTTAAATTTTCCTATTTCCAAGAGAAGAAAATTGAGCAGGGTTGTGAGGTTCTGTCGAAAGCTCGTTAATTTCGTCTGTGAGAAATATTGCGAAATGTGGTGTTTTTTCTAACCCTTGTTGATCGTTGAATAAATAGGTACTTATTATTCTTTTAGTCTACAAATGAAGTTTTCAGCCCCCTCCCCGAGTCGTTGTTACTAAAATTTTTTCTTATGGAAGGGGAGAGGAAAAGAGAATGCGAAACAAACCCAGGAAATCAAACAATAAAATTCGAGTTAAGAAAGTTCATAACAAATATGAGTATGATTTTTAAAAAAAAATTCAAAATACAAGGATATTTTGTGTATACTGAAACATATTGCAAAAATTTACTCATAATTCATCTTGAGAAAGTAAAAAATGGCTAATTTTCAAAGTTTTGATAGAACATCTTCAACTTTATGATTCCTTTTTTGTACCTTTGGATTTGCCACTGCCCACCCTACGCTGCTCTTGAAAATAACCCAAATTTCTTTTTATTATAATTTTTGAATAATCATTGCAGATTGAGAAAAGCTGAATTTTTTGTGAAATTTGTAAAAATGATACGTAGGTAGTAGGTACTTGAGAAATATGTAGGAATGTATGGTTTGTCAATACACCACAATTCGAGAAATGCGATTTTTTGAATTCTAAAATTTTGTCCAAAAATTCATTGAAAGTTGAAAAATAATTGGAACAAAAAATATGGAAATGCAGCTAAATTTTTTGCGAAATTTGTAAAAATGATACGTAGGTACATACTTGAGAAATATGTAGGAATGTATGGTTTGTCAATACACCACAATTTGAGAAATGCGATTTTTTGAATTCGAAAATTTCGTCCAAAAATTCATTGAAAGTTGAAAAATAATTGGAACAAAAAATATGGAAATGCATGTGAATTGAAAAGTGAAAAATACACTGCTTTTTCAATTTGACGCAGTAGAAATTTAGAAACAAATTTCGCTTTCGGTATGTTTGGGCTCGATTATATTACCTATATATTTTAAGAAAAAAGAATCGGAAATAGCTCAGAAAGTTCGACTAAAATATTAAAAATAAAATATTAAGAAATGAATTAATTTGTTTCTGAAAATCCTTCAGTTTTTCAATCGCTCGGGAATATGAAACTGGTGTCATAAAAATCACTCCAAAAGTCACTACCAAAAAAATTGGTCAAGATTTTTCATTTGAAATGTTTTGAAACAGAAGGAATGAAAATTTTTACCCCTCTTTTCGGCCTCCGGGTCCCTACAAATTTTATCCGATGCCAAATTCTAGTCAATGCAGAAATCGTCAGCTAAAGTACTAAACCTCGTTTATGGATTCTGAACTCATATCCACATCCCCAAATATTCAAGATTTTTTTGTGAGAGTTATGATTATGAGGTTTTGTACTTTGCCCGAAAAAAATGCTCATCCGAGGGACGCAGAGGCGGTTCGAGCAGATTTTTTTGGTGGAATGGGGAGGAGATAAGGGGTTAGGTACAAAAATGCTGAATGAAAATTCAAAAAAATGCCAAATTGCTATTACCCTCATTCGCGCCGGGTTCTGTGGGGACGGGATCATGGAGTGTTAGGTAAGAAAATTTTATTCTTTAAAAATCAAGAGAAAAGTTGAAAAAAATTGAGAAATTCTATTTCTAAATTTTAGTTAAATATCTATAGTTGGTGAAATTTCAACGTGGATGTGTTATATGTATGAATGGAAGAGGGCAAAAATTTTTGCGAGTTTCGAATATTGTCATCAAAGCTAAAACAATAAATTTTTATAACGCTCGAAAATTTTGATAAAATAATCGAAAAGTTACAGAAATGTGAAATTGACAGAGAAAAACTGAAGCACTTTTTGAGAGATTTTTTTGGAAACGCCGCGCCATGGAAAATTTAAGTTTATAATTTCTGCGAAGTTTCACAAAATATCATAATGCCATAGTTAGGTGTGTTTAAAAGTAAAAGGAAAGCCAGAAAAATAAAAAAAAATAGGGACCTAACAGCGAACGTATCTATCCATAATTTTACAATTTTTCTTTTGCAGGGAAACACGTGTTATTTTTTATCGGAAACTCGTGAGTTTTCGAAGAATCAAATTTTCGTTGAATTAAAGTTTTTCAATCACACAGGAATGATATGAGGTCTTATTTCGAATCTCCTTGCCCATCTTACTTAAAATTTATCCAAAACGAAGAAATAGTTGATACCTACTTATTTTATTATTTTTTCGACGTTATTTCATTTTATTATTTGAGATTTGTAAATGTAACTTAAGTTCAACTTGAATTTCTTAAGAATCTATTAATGAGGGAAAGAGGAGGGGGTTAAAAAAGTTTTAAAAAAATCCATCCAAAAATTGTATTCAAAATTTATGGGTCATTACTGGTAGAGAGGAACAAAAAAAGATCTGTGAAAATTGGGCATATTTTTCGGATTTTAAAAAATTCTAAAATATTTGCTTTGCAGTTTTGAAAATTAAAAGAGATATTTTTTTGTTTTGAAACATATTTCCTCTAAGGAAAACTTACAGCAATGAGCAAAGTAGGTACCATTTGTGGATCAGTTTTTACGATCGTCCAAAAGACCCGAAATTTTGAGTTTCAGGTAAAACTGAATGCGGTATCTGAAAGAGTAGAGTTTTTACTACCAATATACCTTTGTTTCAGATTTTCGCCATGAGTCCCTTGCTTGTGGGAATTTTTTTCCCAAACCTCCATTTTTTTCGAATTTTTCAGGGGGTTCCGTTTGTGGATCAAACCACTTGCAGAGGACTATTTTTTTTTTTTTAAATCCAATGGAAAGTCAATATTACAAAGTTTATTTTTAAAAAAATACTTATTGTAAATTTTTTCTAGAACATTTATTTTTCGCGTCAAAAAATGCCTTTAAAACCGTTTTTTTTCTGCTTTGTAATGAAAAAAAAACCACCAATTAAAGATATGTAATGAGTAATCTGGTGGTTCTACACACGCCAAATTCTTTTTTTTACCCGACTCCTTGTTATGTGGCTTGATCCATAAACGGGCCCCGATCCACATTTGGTACTTCGCTGTTTATTGTTTTTCTCATCGTTGATCAAAATTAAAATTTCAGTTTATTTAGTCATTTAAAAAAATTTTCGTGTTACTTCCGTTTTGGCGCAGTTATAATATCTTTGCGATTTGGAAAATTGAAATAAAAGTTTTTTTTCTATATTTTTAATGTAGATATTCGATTTGAAACGTAAGAAACTAATTTTTAGAACTGCAAAGCTCCATAAAATTTTAAGTGATTTAAAAATAGTCTGAATTTTTTCAAAAAACTGTTGCATTTTCGAAGGGGATTCTTATTTTTTGAAATAAGTAGGTATCTCAGAATTCAAAAAATTCTGAAATCAAAAAATTTACCATATCCAGTGCAAAATAGGCTTTAAAAGTTTTCGAAAACGCCTAAAATATAAATAGGAAAAACATTTTCGGTTCAGAGAAAAAATTAATTTTTTCATACTTTTGATGAACTTTTTATACAGGTAATTATTCAATTAATGCAAAATTCCAAAATCTGCATCAATAGTTTCTCGATTTTTGTAGTATTATGTAATGTGACCTTGAATTTTGATCGAGGTTGAAGAAGGGGGGGGGGAGTTGAGTTGACTTTGAAAATGTTCACCAATCTGCTCGCAATGTATAATTTTTGGTTTTTGAATTATGGATCATCCTTCAAGCCCTAATAAAATCGAATCCCTCCATAAAATCATTTTACCAAGATTTTGATCTAAAATATTCAATTTATGAATAAAAAATTGGAAAAATTATGCCTCAAAGTGAACGAAAAACAATTTAGTTTTAGGCTTCAAGAATCTCAAAATATTAATATTTATAGCAAACATTGATTCGAGGAAGCCCATCCCCCCTTCCATCGAAAATGTGTTGTAAAATGTTTCAAGAATGGACAGTCATTTTTTTCTTTTTTAAATGTACTTTTTCAAAAAATGTTCATTAGTTTTTATTTACTTAAAATTTTATCATTAAAAACTATTCTCATTTTTCCCAGAAATATATCCGAATCCGATTCTATGCTTGAGGGATATTAAAAATTTGTTGAATACCCTAGATATTTTGATCATTTTGAAGACACCGAAGTTCAAAAAACGTCGACTTGTCTTGATAAAAATTATTTTCAATTTTGCAGATGAATCGGTCCTACAAAAACAGGTCATCTTACTTTTTTGAAAAATTTCAAAACAAAAAAAAGGTCTTGATATGTTTTAGGCATTCATTAGAAAACAATTTTCGATCAAAAGAATCTAATTTGAGTGGTAGGTAGGTATAGGTAGTTAGGTACCTAGAGCAAAATTATAAAAAAAATTCCATAATTCAGAAAAATGAAGAATATGAAGAGGTGATTTTGAAATCCGCTGTTCAGAATTTTTTTCGATGATTTTTTGAGAAGGCCTAAACAAACATTTTTATAACACTGTCAAAAAAAAGGGGATGCATTAAATTTTGTTCAAGATTCATTTTCAAATTCTATTTTGTAAAAATTGTGTTGAGACATTTGAAATGATCGAAAATCAAAAATCATGTAATTTAATTGCAGATTTATTAGTATTTCACTGCCATTGTGAAACAATATTTTTAGGCAATACCTACATGATCGGGAACTTTTTTTAAGTAAGTATAAAAAAAAACAGACACCCTCTTTGCTGAAATTTCAAAAAATTTTGATTCGATGGGAAAATATTGAGATAGGTATTGATAACTTGAACGATTTCATTTTCATTTGTCAAAATCCAGCCTATCTATTAAAAAAAATTGGAATACCTAAAACTGATGTTTTTCATGATAAAAAACATAATTATTCAGTACGAATTACATACAGAACAGGAAACTAAAATAGGTAAAATTCAACCCTGGCGCAAGACTGTTAGGTAGATATCGTATCATTTGAATCGTGCAACGAATTTCATTGGTTAATTTGATTTACGTTTTGCATCCTTGCAATATTGAAGTACCTATAGAATTTATAGGTGAAGTACGAGATTTTAGTGCTGGATAGGTATTACTTGTGGAATATGTGTAGGTACTTATTTCATAAATTGGCCTACTTAATTCCTTAATAGGTACACTACTGACAAATGAATTCTACACTCACCATCGATTCCTTGTTTAGTAACTAAACAACACATAGGCTATTAAATTTTTAACATTAAATAACAAATGCATCACTCTGTCAGTCTATCACAATCACCATTCGGAGGAAAAAATTTTGAAAAAAATTTCGCAATTTAAAATAACTAGTTCAACTACCTATAACGTTGATAAAGGATAACGATTAGTCGATATGTGCATACAAAAAGGAACTGATCGGTGTAGTCGGTACATCTGTTTAAGGCGGACATTGCGTATAACACACCCCGCCTTCGTACTTAATATTATGTTACCATTTCAACAGTAGAATCAACCCTTCCTAACAGTATGGATACGATATCCTAATTCACTTTGATACTGTGACTGTCGTCACTTGAGAAATTTTTATGCTAAACAATCATCGATTTTGCTGGAACGAGTGTAACGTTTAGTGTTGTACTGTTCTAGGTAATTAATGGTGGATTTTGATTGGTTGATTGAGATCAATAGGTACTTAAATTCGGCTCTATTCATTTGATTTTCATTGGTTTCTTAATATTTGATACCTGTTGAATTGATTTTGTAGATTTCTTTTAAAATTACGTTTTAGATTTTTATGAATCGCATATAATTTTCTATAATTTCATCAGTGTTTTCATGGTTTTTTTTCCATAATGAAATTTTCAGAAGTGGTGGTGTCTGTCCTGATATCTGTACCTCTAAAATCAGCGATCATGATCGCGTGCAAATGACTTCGCAGTTCCAGATGCCCCTAATACCAGCTCCCAAATTTTGAAAATTCAACCACTTCCCCCTCGAATAAAATTTTTCGGAAGTTGATCAGTCTTTTTTGGAGGGGGAGAGGGGTCCCAAAAAGAAGGTATAGGTAGAGAAGGTGTCAAAAAACTTTCGTGATTTTTTCTGTTCAACTTTTAAAAAAAAATTTAACGAGATATTTGAAATTTTCAAAATGAAACATTTTTACTGGAACCTGCTCAACAGGTCCTTAAAATTTCACCTCAACCCAGATGTTCTCCTCTGTTTAGGATTATTTTGTGAGCATGATTTTTCAGACAATACAAAGCCTCTGGGGTGGTAAGAGAGTAATTTGGCCTCAGGTGGAACTTGATAAAAATTTTTATGCCATTCGATTTGTCTGGGTAGAAGATAATTTTAGAGTGCATGAGCGAATTTTTATTTCACCCCTGGGGGCTTGGTAGGGGTCCAAAATACGTGATTTTCAAGCTGAAAATTCTATCTTTGCGAGTTTTCAACCGATTTTTTTCAAACTTGGCACTTAGGTAGAGGTACTGGAGGGAACAGAGGCGTCGTCAAGGAGGGGCCGGGGGTGCCAGCCCCGGATTTTCAAAGCATTAAAACATGAAAAAATGTCTTTTTAGGGCATTAAAAATCCAATTTTTTCAAAGCTTCGCCCTCGCTTCGATCGGGCATGAACAAATTCACGATTCTATGATCTATTTGAGACGAAAGGGCAGAAAAGGCTCCCTTTTTACCCCCTCCCCATTTTTAGCAGGTGAAAAAAGTCAGTCTCCACTCCCCCTCCCCTCCCTCTTTTCCATTTCGAAAAAGCAAAAAAAAGTTGTCCAACACACGGCCCCTTTTGTGCCCCCCCAATTTTCGATTCTGACGACGCCACTGGGAGGGAAGTACCCTGAAATTTTTTCAGATTTTTTTGACCACTTTAATGACCTTGAATTTGACTTTGGAAATTTCAAATCGCTCTGGAGGACACAATTTTCAGGTGGGCAGAAAAATAATTTTTTAAAAAGTTTTTCAATGTATTTTACACCTCTTAGAACTTTTACACCGATTTTTTGAATATTTGACTACCTTCCACCACTCGAAAAAATCTTTAAAAGTTCTGAAGAGAGGTGTGAAATACATTGAAAACCGTTAAAAAAATTATTCTTCTGTCCACCTCAAAATTGTGTCCTCCAGGGCGATTTGAAATTTTCAAAGTCAAATTCAAGGTCATTAAAGTGGTTAGAAAAATCTGAAAAATTTCTGGAGTACTTCGCTCTAGTACCTTTACCTGAGTGCCAAGTTTGAAAAAAATCGGCTGAAAACACGCGAAGATAGAATTTTCAGATTGAAAATTATGTATTTTGGGGCTCCTGCCATGCCCCCCCCCCCAGGAGTGAGATAGAAATTCGCTCATGCATTCTAAAATTATCTTCTACCAAGACAAATCGAACGACATCAAATTTTTCATCAAGTTCCACTTGAGCCCGAATGACCCAAATTGTGGAAAAGTACCAATGTTTTCTTCCCAATCCTTTGAGGGGTTCATTTTTTGACCGAATTTCTCAATTTAACTTCCTAATCAAGCCTCTCGTATACTCAGATTGGGGTAAAATTTCAAAAATTACCAGCGTATCATGTATGTTCTTTCGTATACCTAATATTTTCGAGGACACTTAAGTTCGAGTTTCTATTCAATTTTAGGATTTGACTTTTCGTTAATAAATAATATTAGAAGATATTGGAAAAAAAATTAAGGAGGTCAACTCGTAAAAAACGAGTTGAAATTCGAACTGGAAGTCTTCGAAACGATTTTTTTTTTTAATTTTGACCCAGATCTAAGGGTACTGGAGGTTTGATGGAGTCAAGTCGAGAAATTCAGTCGAAAATTGGACCCAGCGCCTCTGAAAACATTACAAATGATTTATCACACAGTATTTTTTTCAACCCCCTCCCCTCCGAGGCACATTCAGGACACTTACTGAATGCATTTTCCACATTTCGGTCACATAAGTCAATTTGAGAAAGCTGCGGGAGTGGATTTGATATAAATTAGTAATTTTTAAAAATGAAAAAAAAAAAAACTGAAGGATCGAAAACTTCTACACTACAGGGTAGGCCATGCAAACATAGTGTTACTTACTCAAAATTTAAAATCGCATTAAAAGCACTGAAAGAAAATGAAGCTTTCGAATTTGCGGCATTCAATTCCTTGGCATTTTTTTGAATTGGATAGGTGGGTTCAAAATTTTTCAGTCCATGGGGGAATGGGGGGCCAAATTTAATTGCGAAGTAAGTGAGAAAAAACATAAAAATCTTTATATTTTTACCCAAAACTTGAAATCCTGTCAAAGGCACATAAAAAGAAATGGAGTTTTCGAGTTTGCGGCATTCCGTTCTTCAGAGTTTTTTGAGTCAGAAAATATTTTTAATAATTTTTTTTCGGTCAAGGAAGAGGAAAGAGAGCCCATTTAAATTGCAAATCAAAAACAATTTTTCGAAATTTTCAAAGATGATTGTCAGGGGGTTCTCGGTTTCTAAATTCATTTATGGGACTATTTTGACTCCAAACCTAAAATTCGATCTTCAGAGTGCATGAGTAAGTAAGTCGAAATCCTTGTTTTTCAACTCCCTAAATCCATTTCTAGAAGCATTTTAATCCCAAATGTGAAAGTTGACCTTTGAGGGTGAAAGGAAGGATATAAACGTTGAACTAACTCGGCAAAAAAATGCAATTTTGGTTTCCTATATTTAAGAGTCCATTTTTATGTTTGGAGTCAAAAAGACCCCAGATTTCGATACCTCGATCATTTCTTCACATAATTACTTGGAAAATTTTTAATTTTAGTTTTACCCACCTCCTCAGGGATACACGTTTGTGTCTAGAGTCGACCCCCCCCCCTCAAATAAGAAATAGATCAGGGACTCGAGCAGGAGTGGCAACCTTCCACCCATAAAACAGCTAGCATTACTCTGAAAAAAGCTTGGTACCACCCAGGAAAATTTTCCTTATGAAGAGACGTTGAGGATTAGTCCCCCCTATCTCAAAGGACTGTAAATTGCCTGTAAAATGTTAAAAACAAGGCCATCTTTTGCTTTTCAAACGTCATTTTTCCGAAAAAATTTCGCCCGGGCGACTATTTTTTTATAAAATATTCGTCTATATTTTTGAAAAGTTCTTTTGAAAAACATAATTTCCAAATTTTTTATCGCACAAACCTCGTTTTTCTCCATATTTTTGAGATATTTAAACCTCCTCTAGAGAAAATTGAAAAGAAAAATTGTCATAGTTCATTGCAAATTTGCACTTTCTCTCGGCTAATTTTTTTTGTTCTCAAGTTGAAAAACGAGCCAGTAGATAATAAATTGAATTAAAAGTAAGGTTTGATATTTTGGTTTAATTTTTCAGAAAGTTGACAGTAAACTTGGAAAATTCTTAAATTTTATATCAAAAAATGCATAAACTGGACGTTATTTGAATAAACAGAGGAAAATCGTAAAAAATTACCAATTTTTGGGAAGGGACAGGGAGTCAAACTCACATTTTTTTGGGGGGGGGATGTAAAACCTTGAAAATTTTAAAACTAAGTTGCCATCGCTGGATTCAAAGGATCAAAAAACATGGATTTAAATTTAAATACCTCACTCGATAAAGTTGAATTTTAGTTGGATTTTTCTTCTCTCGAGGGTCGAATTTTCGAGGTTAGAGTAAAAATAACCCCAGAAATAGATTCAGTATCTTCGAAAACCCTCTACAACCATTTCTAAAAACTTTTTCGAGTATTTTTTTTTGATTTCCATATGTTTTTTAGCTCAAGTTTGCAGTTTTATTGAGCTCATTCTTTGAAAGATGGAAAAAATCTAATAAAATGTTTTCTTACTCAAAAAACTCCAAGGAATCGAATTCTGCAAATTCTTAAACCACTCAATTTTTTTATCAATCCCCAATTTTTTTTTGACATCAAATTTTCAAACTGTCCAATTTATGGAAAATCGTCCAATTTGGGAACGTCGTCTCTTCTCAATCTTCGCAATTCCGAATACCAATAAAATAATTGGGAAAATACACGCATTCCCCTCCTCTTCCACTTTGGCCATAATAGTCGTGATTATCATTTAGGAAACCTGTAATAAAAAATTATATGTAGCCAAATATCCAGCTTTGATGGTACATCAATCACCCATCGCGCCAAAAACTTCAAAAGTTCGCGGTAATCTCGATAAAAAGGAACTTAAAAACGTGTTTAAATTAAAAGGGATGAATAATCTGTAGTGTAAATACAGGTGCGGTGTAATCAAACATCGGAATCTGTTCATCTGTGAAAATTGTCTTTGCTCGAGCCCAAACCGCAAGTACCTGCGCGACACACGCTTACCGAATCTAAAATCATTCTACTGTTTACCATAAGTTGTACCGATCATTGATTAATTTTTCGTTTCTAATCGAGCGGGTGCCTTTTGTTACTTTTTATGTGGTGTGCGTATTCGTACTTACATAGGCCTATGGTGTCATTATTCGTTACCATTATAAAACCAGTAACCACACAATCGACTAGGTACCTGTTTTCTTTAAAGCAATTCGCGAACAACTTTTAATTATATCTTCTTCGTGTTTAAACTGTGTATATACTTGCAAATGTTCGCATTTGTGTGAAAAAACTGTTACGGTAAAGGTTACCGTTGTGCTCCTTTCGTTTGAATGAAAGTTATAGAATGAACTTTTTTTAACAAGTTGAAAATGCTTAGGGCTTCTTTATAATTCGTGTTTTGTAAGCACGTGCTTTTCAGTGGTTTTTTTTCTTAAGTGTGTCGTCGCGAGTATTTTTCGATGAAAATTAAAGAATATAATTTGATGAAAGAGGGAAGTCGAAAATATGGGAAGAGGGGAGGTCCTAACATTATTTATTTGTGAAAATCGTCTAAAAATTGAAAAATCATTAGCAGGCTATTTTCTGGAAAACCGGGAAAATTGGGAAAAGTCAGGGAATTTTGACCGTCTAAAAGGTCAGGGAATTTTGAAATTTCCAGAATTTCCGCTGGAATTTTGTAAAAATCCAGAAGAAGAATAAATTATCTGAAGTTTCTAGACTCATTTTATTATAAATTTTTCAAAAAAAAATTCCCTTGCTCCGCTTGGGCCAAATTGTTTCGATGTAATGCTGATCACGATTTTGAAAAAGAAGAAAAGGAAATGGAAAAGAATTTGTATTTTTTGATCACATTTTGGTAAACTTCACTGGGGTGTAAAGTGATGAATTTTCAAGTTTAGAAGGTCTTTTTTTTGCAAAAATTTTCGCCATTTTATCAAAAATAATTGATATTTTACTCCTCATCGATCTATTATTTACTGGCCCAAGCCGAAAAGATTGTATTAGGGACTTCGGTATTAAAATGTATAAATTTAAGGCACGTGTTTTTTTTGGGAGGGGAGGGGAGGGGAGGGGATTGAATTATGAAGAAATTTTTGAATTTTTAGACTGGAAATATCCGAACTTTTAGTCTCACAATTTGGTTGACACCAAAGTTTTTCCTTTTTATTTGAAATTTTTCTGTTATAAATTCAATGTCTCAAGTTTTTGTGCCGAGTTGAGAGGGAGGTGGCGTCAAATATTTTCAGAATTGAATTCAAGTCGTTTTTGTGTCCGGAAAAGGGAGGATCTAAAAATCTCACATGAAGTGATGATTTTTGAAAAAAAATTATTTGTTGAACATTATGCAATTTAAATCATTCTTCTGCACAATTTCATCACGTGAAAAAACCACCCCTTCTCCATCCTTCTGGAATAACATATTTAAAAGGTCTGGAAAATTTCGAAAAATTGGTCTGGAAAACCTGGAAAAGTCAGGGAAAATCATTTCTGAGATATAGTGGACACTCTGATTAGGTATATTAAAGATTTGTGGCTTTTAAGTAGAAAAATTGTTTTTTTTCGATGTTCAAAAAAAAGTCTGACAATAGAGGGGATCACTACTGGAAGTAAAATTTTGAGCCGAAACAAAAATAAGTCGAAAGTACATCATCTAAAATTTCAAATACTAAAGTTCATTTCTCAAATTTTGACTAATTTTTAAAATTTTAAAATTACTCCATCATGTAAAATATAAAAATTTTATCTAATCGACGAAAAAAGTTAAAATTTAGTATTATGTAAGTACATATACCGTATTTTTGACCTCTCAAATCGCCTGGAAGCAGTTTCGAGACGTGAGCCTCCAGAAAATTTTGGAATTTTCCTGCATTGGACGAAAGCCCATAAAATGGGTCCAGATGAACTTTAGCATCTATAATGGCGGATTACTCATATTGGTGATCAAGGTCGAAAATAAAATAGGTTAAATTTTTTCCAGAAAAATTTTCTACCAAAAAATATATTATTATTTGAACTAGAAGTTGTCACTTTTTTAGGATGTTTGTCACTTTTTTCGACTTCAGTCACTTTTGGTTACTTTTCACGTCTAAAAGGTCACTTTGGTTACTTTTTTCCCTTCAAAAGTAACTTTTTCTTCGCACTTCAGGCAAAAATTCAAATTTTTACGTAGAAATAATTGCCATTTTTCAAAATATCTTCAAAAAAAAAAAGATGAAAAAAATTGATTTTTGTTAGATGTTTGTTTGTTGTTTTGACGAAGGAATTCAATAAATGAAATTATTGAATTTTTGGTTAGTTTTGGTTACTTTTTGGTCATTTTTGGGTCATTTTTTGCTCAAAAAAAGTTACTGAAAGTTACTTTTTTCTTCAAAAATTTCGCTATGATGCCTGTAAAATTCATATGGACCATTTTTATGGGCTTTTCTCCAATGCTGGAAAATTTTAAAAGTTTCTGAGGGCTTCGAAACGTCTTGAAACTACTTCCAATCGATTCAGGAGGTGGTAAATAGGGTAGTTATGTATTACCAAATTTCACCTCTGTTCGTTGATTAATTCAAATTTTTATATTTTGCAGGGCAACGATGTAATTTTGATATTTCAAAAATTCGAAAAATGAACTTTAGCACTTGAAATTTTGGATATGGGTTATTTTTTGAATTTTCTTTTCTAAATTACCCCCTGGGCCCTACCTCAATCTCAATGAAAAAAATCAGTTTTATCCAATATAAATTCTCAGATTAAAAATTAGGTTTGTTTTAATCCAACTTCGACACATTATTCAACCTCCGCTCCCTTTCCTCCCATTTTTTGTTCAAGTTTAAATACGAGTTTGAAACGACACCTGCATCTCGTCCGAATAATACCTAGGTACAATAAGTAACATGATCGATGCTGATGGACATTTTCCGAATGCTCATTCGGAAGTACACATCCTTCGAATTTTAAAACTAGTTTTTATCGATCTTTTTAATTTTATTTATTTAATCAAGATGATTAGATGGACATTTCGGTTGCTCAATGTGTAAAATTAACGTCTTCATATTGTTCTTCGATGTGATTATGTTGGCCTTATGTAGCTCTTTCGTGAGTTACTTGTAAATTAATACCCTTGTCTGATTTGTGAGAACGAGTATCATATTTTTTTCTCATTGTAAATAGCTAAACGATGTTAATCGGATAAGTTGATTAAGATTATGGCGATGTTACTGAAGTACCATTTAATTTTGTTTCATTTTTTTTTCTTTGATCAAATGAACTAGAAATTTGCACTATTTTTATAATCAGCTGAAATGAATTACGTAGATTAATAATTGAAGGCGTTTTTCAAATCTGGGGGAGAGGGTTCCAAAAAATAATTATTTCGAGCAAAATAAGAATGATTAAGTACTTGGATGGATCATTCTGCCTTTTTTTAAAAGGTTAGATGGAGGCCTCGACTCAAACCTTCTTCCTACATAATTGCCCTCGAAATGTATTGATACCTAATCCAAAACTTTGGGAAAATTGATAAAAAATTAATTTACCGAAATATTATTCTTAGTAGGGCCCATAACTTTTTTCCTCAATGTTGGAGAAAAATTTAAGTTGTAATCCATTTTTCTTAAGTTTTGAAAAATGAATTTGGGGAGGGGGAGGCATCGATCTTATATAAGATCGATGGGGGGAGGGTGAAAAATCGTGGCCAATAATTTGTTTGAATAAATGTCTTTATACTATAAAGATTTCTAGAATTTTTTTCAAAAATATTATTTTTTGATTTTTTACAAAAAATTCGTGAAACATACCTATTTTTTTCAACTTTCAAGTGCCCTTAAAAAATGTGGTAAGATAAACAGGTGCTCCAAGTGATGGATGTGATGAAAAATGTTTGAAATTGGCCAGAAGACGCTGAAAATTGAAAAAATTATGAAAAAGTTTAATATTTTTCACTACCTACTTAAGAATTCATTTGTTTTTCTGTATGGTTGCCAATTTCTGAAAAACTTTGAAAAGTTGGAGAATTTTGTAAATTTCTCTGTAAAATCGTGTTTTTTTAAAAAATTGTGAATTATTACAAAAATTGATTGTTTTTCTAAAAATCACACATTTTCAAATCTGTTCTCCAGGCCTGTGTAGGCAGGGGAAGGAGAGGGGGTTCTCCTCGAGTCCAAATTTCTAGAGGGCTCGCGAGGACTAAAAAATTCTATCTTCATGGCGTGAGAGGTCCAAACAAAAAATTTGGTCAAATCACATTATATTGGCATCCAAAAGACCTCAATTTTTTGTTCTTACATTTTTTTACCCCCGAGGCCCTGATTTTCACTGCACGGCCCTGCTGTTCTCACATGAAGCGAAGACTGGGTATATACTGAGGACTTTAAAATGTTACCTGCCATTATTTCTTTTTGTTATGAGCTTAATACCGATTTACATCAGACGTGGATACGATTTTAAGAAAGAGGCGATATTCAATTTTTTGTGGCAATTTTTTGGGGGATTTCTCAAGGAAAGCTCAAAAGACATTGAAAAATGGGGGAAAACAGAGTTTGTGGGATGAAGAAATTCAAAAATTGCGTGGTTTTTATAGTGAAAACGAAAATTTATCGAAAAATTGAATTAGGTGTAAAAAATAACTATTTTTTCAGCATTTTACAAGCGATTTTTAACCATTGAGGGGGGGGGGATCTCCTTATTTCTCCTCCGAGGATCTGCGCTTGTTCAAAACGAATATTTCATGTTAAGAGATAGGAGATCTGAAAAACTTGAGAAAGTATAGGAAAATCATTCTTGAGAAACATGGATTACCGCGCGTATCTTAATATAAAAAAAAATTGATTTATTCCATTCAAAATTTTTGTTCGTTCATTTCATTTTTTTTGCTTTTTGAGTGAGATAGATGGAGGAAGGGAGAATGGAAATGTCTCGTAGAATGTTCTGTAAATTTTCTGAAAAAATTCTGTAAAATTTTTCAAAATCAGGGGTAAAGGTAATAAATGAGCACCAATATGACATGTTCGAGTATACCTAGAAATAGTTTTTTGACAATTTTTTTCCAATTTTTTTCAATTTTTCAAACAAAATTTTCATTATTCACTTTTTTAATTTTTCAATTTCAACGTGGATATGGTTTAGTGTTTGGGGAATGGGAATCATCGATATGAGGGCATTTTGTTTGAAAATTTTAGTGAATTGATATATGACATCTGATGAAAATTAAAAATTGTTATGGGAATGTACATGTAATTTTGGGACACTATACTTACTTCTGAATTACTATTTTTTTAGGTTGCTATGCCCAGATTGTAGTTTTTTTGGGACAGTATGTTCAAACTTTTTTTGGGGGAACTTCGTGTCCAATTAGGGGTTCTTTGGGACATTACGTTTAAATTACGGATGTTTCTGGGACATTATGTCCAAATTACATAGCTTTTTTTGGTACCCATCTTATGTCCGAACTGATTTTTCTGGGGCAATTTGTTCAAATTAGCTTTTTGGGAAAATACATCTAAATTGAGAAAAGGATAGATATCATGTCTAAATCGGTTTTCAACATGGTCCCCACTCATTTTCCCGAATACAATTTCCGGAACTACTGAACTCCCGAGTAGAAAAACTCCCGAAAGAGTTATTCTCGAATCTATATTTCCGAGTGAAACTTTCCCGAATAACCCTCAACAAAGAATTGAAAAGTTGCAGTTCAGAAATTTAAAAATTTTTGATTCCTACCAAATTCAAATTGCTCATTCAAATTCCTCAAAATCGAATCAAATTTCTGTCGATCCCTCGAAAATTTTTTGATGCCATTAAAAAAAATGAAACATTTCTTTTTTATTTCATATAGTAGGTATTTTCATAAAACTATATTGCAGACCTCTGTCGAAGGCCTAATGAGACATTTTGAGGTATTGGAATTCAAATTTACATCACTGATATTTCAAATATGGTAATTTATGACGTTTTTGAAGACATTAATTTAAATTTTCCTATCAGTTTTATCGTTGAAACCAAAGTTTGACCAAGAAGTGATTGGTGGGGAAGGGGGAGAGGGTAGATCTAAACCTAAAAAATTCAATCATTTGTGGGATTTTTAGAACCTCAAAATTAAATTTGATATTGATGTTCATTCTTCACTCCTCTTCTAAAAATCATCCACAATGGTGAGAAATGGGGGGGGGATTAAAGACCCAATTTTTAAATGAATACAATGCAAGCAGTGTTGAAATGTGCAGTTTGTAAGCATCACAAAAGGATGTAAACTTCAAAATATTGAATCTTGATTTTTAAAAATTTAATCTTAAGGTTATTTTTGATATTGAACTTGAACTGTAGCAAACTGAGAAACCCTCAAAATAAAAAATGTCGAACTTTTGAGTCTGAAAAATTGGACTTGTGTTGGAACATTTTCAAAAAAATTTACAATTTTTTTTGAAAGTTTGTAAAAATTTATCTTATACTTTGTGTCAGAATGAAAATTTCATTTGACTTTTGAGAAAAATTTCATTTGGGAAAATAGATTCGGGAATTCGGTTGTTCGAAAAATCTCATTCGGAAAATTGACCCGGAATCTCTAAATTGATTTTCAACATTGTTTGGGTATTCGTATCATGTTATAGTGCTGGGGGTCAATTTATAAAACATGGAACTAAATTTTGGAAGCTAAAATTTTCAAGAATATTTTAAAAATTTTAAAAAACTTGTAGAAATTCTGACGAATTGACCAAAAACAATGAAGCGTCATCAATAGTACAGACATTTTAGGTTTTGACCCAAAAAAAATTAGCAGGAAGGGGAAGTTTCGTATATAAGCTCAGTAAAGTATGTATTTTAATATTCCCGAACTTCCCTAAAATCGGTGAATATTTTGACCCCATTTTGGGGTGAGGGGGTTCAAATTTTCGTTTTTCGGCTATAACTTTCAAAATTACGTATTTACGAAAAAATAGTTGAAACAAGAATTGTAGAGAATAAAAAAACAAACAATTTTGTTATTTACAATTTTTTCCTATGACGTCGTGGGAGGGAGCTAGGGTCTTTAGAAAAAAATAAGTTTTGAAAATTTCCCATTACCAGAAAAAATCACCAAAAATCGGGTTAATCGACTTTTAGGAGCGGTTCTTTTGCATAGTACATCCTATTACTATGTAGAATAAGAAAAATGTATAACCGACCCCTGATTTCAAAGTGGGGGGGGTGGACCCTCCGAAGAAAAAGTCGCATTTTCCCCCAAGCGTAGCTCAGCTGCAGTGCAAAATTCGAAAAATTGGTTCGAACAAACGTTGTAGAGCATTAAAAGACGAACATTTTACTTTTTTTACTTTTTTTCTACGTGGTCTTGGAGGCGAGCTATTGCGAAACGAAAAAAAATCGGCGTTGGGAAATTTTTCATTACCTCAATGTAGTAACTATGGGTAAACCTGGTAAATTTAAAATCCAGCGAACCAATGGTCGAACAAGTGGAGTTCTGAGGTTTTCGTGGGCGCTGAACTCGATTTTTATAATAATTTTGACCCCGGGACCTAAATTGGGTCCCAAAAGGAGAGTTTATTTCCAACGCCACGCTGCTTTTTTTCTTTTTGCAATAGCTCGCCTCCAAGACCACGTAGAAAAAAGTAAAAAAAAGTAAAATGTTCGTCTTTTAATGCTCTACAACGTTTGTTCGAACCAATTTTTCGAATTTTGCACTGCAGCTGAGCTACGCTTGGGGGAAAATTCGACTTTTTCTTCGGAGGGTCCACCCCCCCTTTGAAATCAGGGGTCGGTTATACATTTTTCTTATTCTACATAGTAATAGGATGTACTATGCAAAATAACCGCTCCTAAAAGTCGATTAACCCGATTTTTGGTGATTTTTTTCTGGTAATGGAAAATTTTCAAAACTTATTTTTTTCTAAAAACCCTAGCTCCCTCCCATAACGTCATAGGAAAAAATTGTAAATAACAAAATTGTTTGTTTTTTTATTTTCTACAATTTTTGTTTCAACTATTTTTTCGTAAATACGTAATTTTGAAAGTTATAGCCAAAAAACGAAAATTTGAACCCCCTCACCCCCCAAAATGGGGTCAAAATATTCACCGATTTTTGGGAAGTTCGGGAATATTAAAATACATACTTTACTGAGCTTATATACGAAACTTCCCCTTCCTGTTAATTTTTTTTGGGTTAGGGCCTTATTTTAGCTAAAATGTCTGTACTACAATTGAAAATAATAAATTTTTGAAACAAATGGACAGAAAGAAGGAAAAGGTTGAATTAGGAGATGTACTGACTATGATTTTTTATGTTATAGATATGTAGGATTTTGGCATATAATTTCTTATTGTGCTTTTTTCCAGTAGGTATCAGAATTGAAGTAGAAGTTGAAACATTTCCACGTTGGAATCAGCGTCGCCGAAGTTCATCATAGGTGGTATCACATGTACACCTAGACCTTTACAGACGACGTGATCGATTCCCATGGCCCATCGTTCGTCTTACATTATCGAGATACGACACCCTGAACTTCTGTATAAAAAAATTATCGATAACTGAATAAGTACACTCTGGTATAGGTATAACACGAAAGGAGACGTAAGTATGAACCTTATGGACTTTAATGTACCCTTTTACATTGTTGTTTGACTGCAATTTAAATAACCAGACGAACCAGTTCGGGTCCGTGAATTCGGAGCATTTGGTGCCTAGTTGAGTGGAAGTAATGGCTTACAGGAAATATTCGAGTTCAACTCATCGTAGGTTCAGCTTACCACCTTCTGTTTCTTCGTATTCGTGTTCGTCTCAGAAAAGATATTCGATCCCGTGGAAAGCCGTTGACACCGTTCGTAGGTACCTTTTCCTCGAATACCAAATTTCCTCTCCGATGTACTCATTCGGTATGTCAATTATGATTGTCCATGTTGGCCGAATTCTATATCGATAAATGGAGAATTTTTGTTATGTAATGTGATAGGCTGTGCAATTCGCGACGAACATTTGTTTAGATATTTTTTAAAAAATTTGCTAATTATGTTCTTTGTTTCGCAGATGTTTGAATAATTTTTAATCACTTTTCTGCAGGAGGTTTCGTATATGAAATGGGGAAAATTGTGATTGCGTTCAGAGGTACAATAAAATATAAGTAATCAATATTGCAGTACAGAAGAGGATTAAGTGAGAGACTCGTAACTTCTTACATAGGAACACTAACTTATTTCGTAAAGCCATACAAATATAAAACATTTTACCTCCGTCGTTATTATTCGAAATTCGGGCGGTAAAAACACCTACCTAATTTTTAATTCTACTTTAAACTTATTTACTGTAGTTATTCGATTAATTTTAATTTTATTTGCTAATTTTTAAAAAGGTTTTTTGGCCAGTTTGAAGATTTGAATGTACGTCTTTCCAAATATGTGTCAGTAAAGTTGCCTATATTGAATACTGCAGTGAAACCGGATTTAAAAATGGAGTTGAATTGATAATCGTTGCCATCAGTGCTGTGTCTAAATCGAAAAAAAAACACCATCGTGAATATGTGGGTATTATAATTCATAAATGTTGAGATAGCAATAATTAATCGAATTAGGGTAGGTATTTGATTGTAAATTTGAAAATTATTCTAGCCTAAGAAGGAAACCTTTACAACTCGTCTGCGCCGATTGAGCCAAAATTTGGCTTTCGAAAAAGTATGTCACCGACACCTCAGAACTAAATTTTGAGCTGTTCAAGTTGATTTTAGCATCTTCTGAAAAAATCCCATTGCACAGGAGAGAAGGCAAATTTTTCTGGAGGCTCCAGATCAACTCAAAAATGGCCGCAATCGATTTTAGGAATCAATTTTAGTACCTAAACCAATTTTTAGAATTTCAATTCATAATTTACAATTTTTATGAAAAATCAATACCTATATCAATTGGGCCATTTTAACCATTTTCAGAAATTCGCCAAAAATAAAAAAATCAACATTGGCAGGTCAAAATTAATTTCTGAATTGTAGGCGACCTATTCTTTCAGTGAACCAAATTTTGGCTCAATCGACATGGACGGATTGTAAAAGTTCCGTTAAAGATACGTATTTTTTTGAAGAGAACGTCTCATTATCTATATAAAAGTTAGGAATTGAAAACAAAACATCTCAATCATTCAGATTTTGTTTGCTCTATAAAATAAACACCTTTTTTGCCATAATCTAACGGTCTGGTGTTCAAAATGCCGAAATAAATCACCAGTCGCTCATTAACTTCATATTTTTACCATCTGTCAAAATAATTTAACAGTCGAGCTAAAGGAAAAAGCACTGCGGTTAGGAAATTTTTATTTTCATGTTACGCTCATCGTTGCTCGTGTTGCGGTTCCCCAACGAACGCTAAATATCAGATTACACTCGACAACAACCTCCGCACGTGCTGACTTACTGTTCTAGACCTTTTTCTGTTTTTTCAAATGTACAAAGGGTCATTGCTAAATCAAAGGGTGATTAAAATTCAATTAATAAATTTGTAGACGTGGTTTGATGGATACGTGTGAGATAGTCTCCGTTCTAAGTAGGTACCTATCTTCGAATTGTAATTCGATAATGTTACCGTTTATAGGGAGATTAAAATCGAAGATAGTTGATTAAAAAAATGAAAAAAGACATTAGCTAAATATTAAGCTCGATACATGCTGTAAGCCTAACAATACGTCGTTCAAGGTTAAATGAAAAAAATGATGTAATTTATGCAATAAAATTTTTTCTAGATTTGTCCCATCTACGGCAATCGATTAAAATTGTACGAGATTTCAAAAGTAAATAATCGGTCATAATTTATAATCATTCGCCAATGAATATTTCACACGTGTTTTTATTTTATAGGTATTCGAGGAATTGGTCGTTTTCAAAATTTAAAACAATCGAGAAAATTTCAGCTGTAACTCAAATATTGAAGAGGAACCTTCGAATGATGATTCATTCTTAATAAAATATATGAGAACTTCGAATCAAGTAATCGTATCATTATCGTTGCTCGAGTTGGTATTTAATGCTCAATAGATTATTCGTTATACGTATCGCATGCAAGTGTTCTATTTATATTATCAACTTATCATTTCATGCCTACCTAGTTCAGTATTGTTTTCATGGTGCAACTGCATTAATCCCGATTGATTGGTCATTGGACGTGAATTACATCGGATACAGCAGTGGAAAAATATGTACCTGCGATTGAATTCATCACAGAATTAATCGCAGTCCAAAAATGCTCGGAAAAAACGCGGGATGATGTTTTTGGAATGAAAATCCATTCCAATGATCATTCCGGCCTCAAAAACTAGAAAAATACGTGCGATTAATTCTGCGATGAAAATTCATCGTAAAATTAATCGCAGTCCAAAAATGCCCGAAAAAATCGAGGGATGATTTTTTTTTAGATGAAAATCCATTCCAATGATCATTCCGGCCTCAAAAACGGGAAAAATATTTGCGATTAAATTAATCGCAGTCCAAAAATGCCCGAAAAAATCGTGGGATGATCTTTTTAAGATGAAAATCCATTCCAATGATCATTCTGGTCTCAGAAACTAAAAAAATTCGTCCCAAATTAATTGCAGCCCAAGAATGCTCGAAAAAATCTTTGGATGATTTTTTTGGATGAAAATCCATTCCAATGATCATTCCGGCCTCAAAAACTAGCAAAATGCGTACGATTAATTCTACGATAAAATTCATCACAGAATTAATCGCAGTCCAAGAACAGGGATGGAAACCGGAACCGGAACCGGAACCGGTTCTGGAACCTTAACCCCTAAAAAACCTTTATTTTTGCTTTGAAAAATAACTAGAACCCTTAACCCTTATAAAAACTAGTGAAAAAACCCTAACCCATAACCTAAATGAATTTGGAAATGAATAACCTAAAACCCTCAACCCTAAAAATTTGTTTGGGTTTTGGGTTACGGGTTTCGGGTTTTGAGGTTTCAATTTTTCAGTTTTTTTTTTCGTTTTTTTCTGCAAGCAGTTCAGATTTTTGTGATACTGAAACTAACTTTTTTTTTGAAATTGATTTTTAGGATTATGACATAGGTAGGAATATAAAATGAACAGTGAACAATTGATCATTCTACTTCAAACGTCCATATCTTCGTAAGAAATGATTTTCAAGACCTGGGACCAATTGTATTGGATTTTCTGACGTTTTTTACATCACAACAATAAAATTTTTTGCCCGAATGACCCTAATCAAATGAGAAAATTTTTTTAAAAAACCCCAAAACCCTAACCGGAACCTCAACCCGGAACCCTTACCTTCCGGGCAACCAGTAACCAAGAACCCCTAACCTTTATTCTAAAAATTGAAAACCCTTAGAACCCTTAACCTTTATTTTTTCACGAAAACCTTTATTTTTTTATAAAGGTTTTCCATCCCTGTCCAAGAATGCTCGGAAAAATCGTGAGATGATTTTTTTTGGATAAAAATCCATTCCACTAGATCATCCCGGCCTCAAAAACTAGTACTGCGATAAATTTAATCGCAGATATAATCGCACGTATTTTTCTCGTTTCTGAGGCCGAGATGATCTCTCCTCACAGGCCACGAAAAGCCCTGGAAAGCCCCAAACATTTCATACAGTAAGCCCTGAAAAATTTTCAAGCCTCAATCCAAGCCCAAGACCCGATGAATTTTTAATTGAAAGCCTAAGACCCGAACCCCGAAAACAAAATAGTTCGAGGCTGCACCCCTGGTGTACTAAGGCCCGAGTGAAGCGAGGGCAACAATTTTTGGTAAATTTTGAAAAAACTAAAATCTTGGCCCAAAAAAGGTAATTTTTTTGCTTATTATTATGTATTTCATTTTCATTTTATTTTATGTTTTTTTTTTAAATGCGTTTACGGGTTCTTGATATTTTTGAAAAAAAAAATGCGGACTCGATGAAAATGCAACCATTGGACCCATCTTTCGCCGGCCCTGTTGACAAGATGGGGGAATGGGAATTTTGGAAATATCTTGATTAGAGGCTTTTTCGTCTACATTCTACTGGGTAACACTGCTTTATTTCGAAAAAAAAACTTTTTTTTCTGGCCACCAGGTAGTTCTAAATGAGAAATGAATCACGTTTCAACGCAGCCCCACATAACGATACGTCAAGTCAACACAAAATCAAAGTAATCTATGAATGAAATTTAGCCATCGATTGATGAATCCGGCTCAAACTTTTTTTCAAGAATTCAAGTAAAATCGTTGGTAATTTTTAATTTATTAACTACATCCGCGATAATGGTGAAATACTGTGAAGTCATGAAAAGAGTCTTTAGTAAGTATAGGTACATTTTTTTATATTTCCAACTTATTAAACTTCAGCAAGTGTGGTGTTATGAAAAATGATGCTCGCTTTTCTCTTGCAATTGCATCATCTTTTTAAAAATTTATAACTGACGTTTACTAACCCATCGCGTTTGCTGTAGGATTTGGCTCAGTAACTATATGAGATATATTTCTTTTCATTCGAGAATGAAATCATTCGTCTCAGGGAAAAAACCATTAAAAATCGGATGTTATTTTACAATGACAAAATTACCATACTTGTGTAAATTTACAGCTGATCCTGCAACAAGTACATCCATAAATATTCTCATTCTACTCTGTGGATTTCACATGTGTAGTAAACTGGACAATTTGAAGGACGAGATGAACCGACTATTCGATATGATTGACGAAAAATTCAATGTCATTGACGAAAAATTCAATGTCATTGACGAAAAATTCAATGTCATTGACAAAAATATTGAAGGTATAAGGAGAAGATTAAGTTAGTATACAACTTGGAAATTCATCGCCTGTCACTACGTAAGATCAATTATCATTTACTCTACATAGGTATTTTATTCTAAATGTATACCTACAGTTCCTGATATTGTTTTTTTTGCAGATAAAGTCACACCGTTTTGTTCTAACCAAAAATGTCAACCGTCCTGGGCGGATTTCTTCAAAGATTAGAAAAAACACAAAAGCATTTGACAGTACCTGTTCACCGTCAAAATTGTCTAAAATGAGGCTCATAAATTTATGTATGTTATTCAAATGATTGGTACTAATTTCAATTTCATCTTAAGAAAAGTCAATACCTATGCCTCCGGGTTTCGACAAATTTATAGATTTGGAAAATACGATTGACTGGAAAACAACCTGGAAAGACGGGTTTCTAACCTCTCTGAGGCTAATTTAGGCAAAAAAAACACCTCAAACTCGTAGACCTATGGCGAAGTTGAAAATGAGGACGACTCGAAAGATGTTCAATCTGTATAATTCTTCTTAGGTTTGGGTCACTTTGTAATGTGATCGTCTGATCGATGAGTAGTCATGAAAACGATAGCCTGTTGCGATTCGTCTTTCGTGAGAGCATAAAAACGAGTTTATTGTTTTTTTTACTCTTTTTATTCCTGTAAAGTAATAAAAAAATTTTTTCTTTGATGAGATGTGAAATTTACTTTTTTTTCTATTTCTCTCTCTTTTGATTGTATAATTTTATTTTATTTCTTTAGTGGTATAATAATTATAATTTAACGAACGCCATCTCGTATTTTGTAATTTAATGGTAGGCCTATCTTTTTCGTGCCGATTATATATTTTCTTCTCTTCTTTTTTGCTTAATGTACCTAGGTACACGTTAAAAACCATCGTTTTTTTTAGGTTGTTACTGTTACATACAAATATCACTTCTATAGAAGGGGAAAAAATACCATGTTAAGAAAACTTTAATGATTTGTTAGTGGATTTTAATATGTATCGGAGAACGCACGGATTTTTTTTTCGCTCCTTGGTGGAAAAATAGTCTCGCGGGACGAATAAAGTCGATGAGTCATTTAACTTTTTATAACATGATCTGGTACGATTTTAGAGATTGAAGTTTGGTATGTTCTTCGACATTTTGGTAGAATTCTTGTCGTTGTCAGTTTATCATCTTCATCTTGGTACGGAAAAGTGATAATGTGATATGATTTTTGGTGGTGGTGGGAGGAGGGGGTGGATTTGAAATCAGTATCAGTCACGAAAACCCCCTAATGCAAAATTCGATCTTGTTTTTTGGTTAGAACCTGATACGAGAGATTTTTCAGAATTCGTGTTAATGAAGTTGCCTAACTGTTTCTCATTCAGATACTTTTTAGGCAATGTTTTCAAAATGTTGACCCATTAATCAAAATTTATCGAGTTTTTGCGTGCTTCATGTCTAGTTCGACTAATTCGAGGTCGTAGAAAACAATTCCGGTGTCAGATTCTGACAATGGATTGAAATTATCTCACAAATGACGTTCTCAGAGTGAAAATCGGTAATCTCGAGAACAAAGGTCAAGCGCCGAATATGGACCTCAAATTCGAAATCGGCGACCTCGAATTAGTCGAAAACGTCACCTATTTCAATTTTTTTGAAAATCATCAAAAATCGAAAAAATCCATTTTTTAGGTCAGATTTTTTTTTGTCCCCAATCAACGTGCGAGGTGTCTAGGATGGGGTATTCGACCACGGCGAATTCAATGCCGCCATCAGTTTTGCTTTAGCTTGCCTAGTTTCGGAGGAAATTGCGATTTTTGAAAAATTTATGAGTTCACAGAACTGCGATAATCTGGCTAATTCTCGTTCTTTCGGAAAACTGTCCTTGGTCAACTATCCCTACAACGATATTTGAATTATTATAAAATTCGACAACTCGCCTCAGCTCAAACCTCGATTTGAGTCGATTTTGTGCCAAAAACGTTTTAAATCGATATCGATTCGTATCGATTTTTCACGGTGTGGTTTATCGGGATCATCGGGATTTTTATCGTATGCAACCACTTGCGCATGGAACAGGGGTGAAGCGAATGGGGGTCGGGGAACTCCCCCCTCCCGATACAATGCTGGTAGAAAAAATTGATAAATTCGTCTCAAAATGAGAAAAATTTCCAAATTTTTCCAATAACAATAAAAATTTTGGCGTAAACATCGCTTTTTCAGAAATTATAGTCTAACTCTAATTACCTCCCAATTCTAAAATTTTCAAAAACTTTGGATTCGCTGCGCTCGGCCTTATTTGTATGTATTTTATCTACTTCATGCAAAAGTGATTTTTTTCATATTTTTCCTCAAAATTATTTCTATATTCACTTAATTTTATTACAGTTTTTTCTCCTCAAAACTCATTTTCGATTTTTGAAAATAAAATTTTTTAAAACCTTTGGCATTTCTCTCTCAATAATTTCAAAGTAAAAGTGGTCAATTTTTTACTCAATTTTATTACTCGTAATCTAAAACATTGTTTTATTTCGCCTTGAACTTGAGTTTTTTTTAATTGTCGCCCTCGTTTCGTTCAGGCCAAATTCATTTCACTCGTATTTCCATTAAAATTACAAAATTTTTAAAATAAATTATAATTTTTCTCGAATTTTTCCACCCTTGCTTTGTTCGAGACAAATTGACAATTTCGCTGATTTTTCCAACTTAGAGTAGATAGATAGATTAGATACATAGGTACATTGAAATTACACAAGAAAAAGCAATGAATTGAATGAGAGGGAGAAGTGGTCAAAAAATATAGTTCAGTCTGAAAATTTGTGCCATTCATTCCAGCCCCCAAAAAAGTCAGTCTGTTTCTTGCTTAAATAAATTGATTTTCAAATTTTTTCAAAAATTAAGCTGGAAATTCTGATATTTTGCCCCCACAATTCAATATCCAGACTTCGGTACGTCACTGCACACTTTGCCACACCATTCTATGAAACTTAAATTTTACTTTAAATTCATTTCGTCCATGATTAAGGCACACCCAAGGGGGAGGTACAAGGGGCACGAGCCCTTTCCCCCCGCTCAAAAAGGAGATTTTTTACAAAAATGTATTCAAACATGATTTTTCAAAAAAAATTCGCCCTCGCTTCGCTCGGGCAATATTTTAATCATCTTTTCTTAAATGAATCTGAATCAGTCTTCGATAAAATTCTGCCTTTGAGAATCAGTGAAATGATTTTCTTCGGAAATAAATGATTATTTATTGATTTCTCAATTAATTCCTATTTGTCAGGAAAAATCAATAATTATTTTGACTTGACTGAAAGATCGGTGAAAAATAACTGATTTTCGGTTAAAGTCATTCCACTGATTCAAGCAGGTAAATTTTACCAATTCAGATTTCAGGAGTGTGTTGATTATTTGTTCCAAAAAATTCCACAATTTTCCAATTTTTCTTTGATCAAATCTCTTTATCCCCCCTATTTTTACTCGAATTCTCAGCCTTTCCCTAAAATAATTTTTGGACGTGCTTATAATTTCATCTCTAATGTTGGTAAATTTCAGTTTCAAAATTGGAAAAATCGAGAACGTCACCCCCTCCCCCTCTTCCCCAGAAAAAAATCGCTACCCCACTGACATGGATGATGGAAATACGCATCGACGTCGATGGAAATACGATTATAATATTTTTTAAAATTAAGTATCAAGGATGATTGAAAAAAAATTATGCTATTCACCTTTTGCCTATCTTCACTTTTGAAGGAGCAACAGTGATTTTAAATTTTCCCAAAATTTCATTTTTTAAAAAACCGACTGAAATTGTAGTTTAAGTATACCTATATTGGATAATAGAAAAAAAATTGCAAAAAATTTTCGGTATACACTTTTTGTCTATCTTTATTTTGTAGGGGCAACAATGATTAACGATTTCATTCAAACTTTTAACAAAAAATAAGTTTTTGGAGAAATTTAAAATCAATTCTGCCCTTTCAAAAGTGAAGATGGGCAAAAAGTGTATACCACAATTTTTTGCAATTTTTTTTTTACCATCAACCTTGATACTTAAATTTACGATTTTATTCAATTTTTAAAAAAAATGTGCAAGTGGTTGCATACCATGGGCATATAAGGGGTCTGAGATCAGGTGCAAGAGACTCCCCCCTCGCGCTGGACTATACGTCTTACGTTGGTCTTGGTACTAGCCTCCAATTCCCATTCCATACTCCATACTACATTTTTATTTTACATTATATACTGTGGCCGGTTAAAAAATAATAATACATCCTTAAAATGCCGAAGCACGGTGGAGTGATGAAAAAAGTGTTTAGTGAGTATACATTTTTATGTTTTCTACTGTTTGAAGTTGGGCAAGCGTTATGCATAATGATGATTACTTGCTTCTGATGTAATCAACTTTTTAAAAATTTATAGCTGCTATTCTTCGAGACCCCGTCAAATTTGCTATAGGATTTTGTGCAGTACATGGGGCAGTTACCGTTGCACAACTCATTCAATTAACACGTCGAAGGGAAAAGAACAAGAAAAATTTTGAAGCTTTAATGCAACGTATTCGCGAAATAGAAAAACGATCATCTAACGTCGAAAATGACGATAAATTAAAATCAAGTTCGTTAAGTAAGGCTTACGAATCTATAATACATATAAATGTTTATTCAAAACATTGGTACTCAACTACTCATATCTGTTTCTTTCCAGGAGAAGTTGAGATTCCTCTGCGTTTCGACGAATCTCATGATACTACTAGTCACTAAGATTCAGTCATTCAATGACTGAAGATCGTAGTACAAGGTAACAGTTTTCCTGGACTGCAAAAGAAAATACCTGTTGAATTATGATCAGATTACGTGACTTCTGATGTTTATCATGTCGCACCTCCAGTGCAATAACAACACATCTCAAAAAAAATGAACTTCTTTATTTTTGATGTAAATTGAAAACTGATCAAAGAATTCAAAGATGAGCACGTTTCAGGAAAAAATACGAAGGTCAAATTTTTTTGAGATGTGTTGTTATTGCACTAGGGGTGCGATGTACAAGTTTTACTCTAAATGATTCCAACTGATTCAGCAATCGTTATCAATTTCAACCTTCTGTTAAAGAACTGGAATTTAAATCGCGGTCCGGCTTCATTCTTTTAATTCCGGCGACGAGTTTGCCTAATTTTGTTCCTGGCCTGTCAAATGGGCACCCGTCTTCCGGCGAAATTCAAAGCGCTGCTACGCCTCCAGATTCAAAGGACAAACTCAACAACGTCGACCAACAAAACCAATACCAGCAACAGCAGAAACTTCAATATCATCAACAACAATCCGGAACATCAGCAGCAGCAACGTTACATGCAGCCTAAATATCGCGATTTTAGAGATACGAATAACCAATACAGGAACCAAAACGATTATAGCAGTACGTCAATCGTCAGTATATTCAAAATAGAATGTAAACGTACCTACAGGTCCGCCATCTTGCCATCTAACCAATAACAAGAATGATCAATCGGGTGTGTATCAAAATCGTAAATCTAGGATAAGGCACTAGGTATACTTTTTTTAATCAATTTTTCCTGGTAAATAATCAGAATAAGAGTCGAATATAACAAATTTGAGGTCGCTTCGATGTTATCAGTATTTCGCAAGAAATTGGGGGATATTGGTTTCCTACCTACTTTGTACCTCTCTTCATTTTCTTCGAAAATTTACCACTTTGGCTAATTTAGTTATGTTTTCAGCTACGAACACTAAAGATAGGAGTTAAATAAAGCCCCATTTATACTGGCACTGAATTTGTCACTGAAAAAGTTGAATCTGTGTTTTTTTACGGAACCGTTTATAATAAGGCACTGAAAGATTTCCTATCCTTTCATTCAAAAGTTAAAATATTTCAACTTTTCACTGTTAATTTCAGTGCCAATATAAATGGGGCTTAAGACCATGTAAGTTTAGATCGCTGATTCTGAATTTTCAATCCAATTCATCTAATCACTGCTCGTTTGACTGAGAAATGCATTTTCGTATTGAAATTTGACGAAATCTCCATAACAATTATGGCTCGGAGTCAGAAATAGACACCGGATTCGGAATCAGAAGTTTTGATTTAGTCATTATCGACTTCTATTTTGAATACCTATTCAGTTTTAAAAATGGTTAAAATAAAAAAAAATGGATATATTTTCAATTCTAGATGAAAAATTGAATTAATTGAATTTCTACGATAAACATTATAAAAAATAATTTAATGCCTTGATGAAAACAATTCGAAGTACATGATTTTAAATTAATCGATGAAATTACCGAATACGATCTTTTCTTTGATTCTCCAAACGACAAGCGTAATCCCACATGTTTTTCTCCAAAGTCTGAATTCCTCTGCTCACTGACAATAACCTGAAACAGAATACATTTCAGTAATCCACACACCGTATAAAAATATTTTCTACGATAATTTTTACGAATAAATATTAAATTAAAATTATTTATTGTATGTTTCATTTCACAAACTAAAAAAAAAATACTGCGGTAGACTAAACACTCGATTAATTCAACGAGATCGCATTAATTTTACAAATAGATAAAAATATCGTAAAAAAATAACAATTCGTCATACAAACAAAATTTTAGAATCATCATACCTCGACAAAACCAACAAATGATGCAAATCATCGGCGTTCATTTTGCTATTTTCTTGGCGCATTTTAACAAAATCATCTTGAATGATCTGCAATAAGTATAAGAAAATATACAATAAAATTCATCTCATTTACAATTTTAAGATTTCCGTCAATGATTTTTTACTTGTTGCATAGAAGGAGATAAATCATATTGAAGTGAGGAAATATTATTCAAGTAAACTCTCAATTTCGAAAGTAAAGGATCGCTCATTTTTTTCCACGTTCTGGCAAACGCTTCGTCGATGTTTTCAACGCACGATGCATCGGGTTCCATTACCAATAAACAGTCGCTCTGCAAAAATAAATCACGTTTTAGCAAAACTACCATTTAATATGAATAAAAATAGTACGTGAAAATGTACCGGTAATAGAGATTTTCCTTCCGAGAACGTTAACACGGGAATATCGGTATAGAACGGACAAGAATAAAATTCGAAATCGTAATCGAGTTTTTGGTTTGTAATAACGTCGCCTAAGGCTTGAACGTTTCGAACACCTGGAACGAAAATCATTTGAAACACGCCCCAAAGTGATAGAAATGTGGCAATGATTATTTCAAGTACCTTTATCGATCAATTGACCTGGTTGTAGCTGTGTTTCATCGATAATTAAATGTGTTTTTGATGATAATTGAAGTTCTCCATCTTTGAGTCGGTTTTGATCGTAATCTTTCCTAAAAATAATAATTTTTAAACTTAAGGTGATCAGATTTCGTAAAGAAATGATTTTGGGCTTACTTTGGCACCATTGTGGCATTATTCAGGTACTGGATACTAATTGGCATAAAATAACTCTTCTCCAATAAATGAGACAGCAGTTTGTACAGCTCATTTACGTACCCTGAGTTACACAGATGAAACGGTACGTTTGATACGTTCAACGAGAATTTGCCCAAAGCTAGTAAATCTTGACGAGAATATCTATAAAAATATAAAATTTAATCAGAAAACATTATGAATAAAAAAAATATTTTCCAGCAGAACTTACACAGATGATATTAAATGGCAAATTAGATAATCAGCTGCTAACGTATCGCCGGCTAAAACATCAGTTAACATTAACCACAATTCATCCCTCAATTGTTGAGCAGTTTGCAAAACATGTTCTGCAAAAAAAACCTTCATTTAGAACAAATTCTTCATCAAACTGACGTGAGATTTTTAGGTACCTTTATGATACTGTAACATATTGCTAAACGTAGAAACACCGAAATTGGCACGAACGACGTGAATTGTGGGCAATGTAGATAAAACTGAAGATTCTTCATCGTCCGAATGGCCATTATTATCAACGCTAAGAAACCCGATCACTTCTATGATATCGTTAACTTTTATTTCTGCTTCGTTTACGTCGTAAAACTGGAAAAATATTCATTAAAAATTTAATATTATTTATTTAGAATTTGAAACAAGGAATAGTCTATAACTATACAATCACAGTACAAGAAAATGCTCCAAGAATGGAAAATGATTCGAAACCGGTTTCCTATTTTCAAAGAATTATCTGAACTAATTGAAAACTTAAAACAATGTAGAAAACACTCGAGCACAAACAACGAAAAACATTAAAAATTACCCTCCATGATTTTAAGCTCGCAGAAACAGGTTTATTTTCCAAAAATTCACGCCGATTTTCCTTAAAATTGGTTCATACAATGTATTTGAGCCACTGATTGTAAAAATAACAGAGAAAATTTCCTAGAATGAATTTAAGCACACAGAAACCAGTTTCTTTTTTAAAAATTGACTGAGATTTTCCGAAGAATTGGTTCACTGAACGTATTTAAGGTGGTACGGATGAAAATAACGAATAAAAATTTCCATAAATGAATCTAAGTCCAGAGAAACTCTAAATTTTTTCGAAACGAACCCGGTTTGTAGACGCTACAATTTCATTCTCGAAAATCATTTTTAATATTATAGTAATCAGTGCTTCAAATTTGTTCTATAAACTAATTTTGGTCTCAATGGGATAATTTTTTGGAAAAAGAAACCGGTTTCGGGGATTTCCCTTATTTGCTGGTATTGCTACCAGTGTTCCACGAATATCCGAATATCCGGGTATGGAAAAATACTCGGATTTTAACGAGTATTCGATTGTGCATAACCGGTTATCCGATCTTTCCCGAACATTACACGAAGGGGGCCCGAATGCATTATCAGCAGGGAGCAAAATTCGTGGGAACATGACATTTAACCCACACGACAAGTGACTGCGATGTCAATTGACCGGAAAAGGGACGTCACAATGATCATGACCAATCGTATTCGTAAATAAATAACCGGGTATTTTTTCCGAATATCCGGTTATCCGGTTATATTCGTAATATCCGATTATTCGTGGAACACTGATTGCTACCACTATCTTCTTGATCACTACCTCAGAGAGGGATAATATACCAAATTTCAAGAACATCGGAGGGTATCAACGATTCGAAACTACTTCCATGATTATTTTTTCCACTAAGCACTAATTTTATGATACCATTTCAGTGACACATAAAAAGTACTATTCACTGATTTCAACCATTTTTTGGATAAAAATTGTTCCAAAAATGATACGGATAATTTTTTTCCGGTAAAAAGCACACTATTTTCAAATTTTGGAACATTTTTTTCGTACTTAGATCGTAGACTAGACCATGGGACAGCGAATAATTTGATTACACGTATTCAAATTTGGCTCACATTTAATATACAACTTTCACAGCCATCAAATCCTTCCACAGCTGGTTCCGGTAATGAATCCACATTCATATCATTGGTGTTCGAAGTATCACACTTTACTGAACTCTGTTCGGTAGATGAAATACCACCTGCAGGAGCGATCGTTTCCGTAGCTTGCTTCTTATTAGCATCATTTCTAAAATGCAATTTAATTAGCATTATAATTCATTTCTAAAACAGATTCAATTCAATATACTTACGAATCTATTTCCATCGTTTCTTCGTTCTGTGCATCGGACAATTTTCGTTTTTCGTTTCTAACGTTAACACTGCTTTGATCATCGGTATATTTAAACTGCAAATTACAAACGATTATAGAAAATTTTCCAAAACAGACGATTAATCATTGAAACACTTTACTTGACGAGTCCACGAATTTAACCCAGGGATTCTAACGCAATGAATAACGTGTTTTTCTCGATGAGTATTTTCACTCGAATTCGCCATCACTTCTTCATCTTCCTGTGATACAAATGGTATTGATTAACAATCAGACGACACTGAATTTGAATTTATTCATTTAGTTACCTCGCAGGCGATAAAATCGCGATACTTTCCACTGCGAATTGAATACGTTCCTGTTTTCGAATTAAATACTTGACACTTCTCGAAATAGAACATTGGGTTCAAGGTATCCTGCACCATGCCACGGAATCGCACCAATTTATTCTCAGAGAGCTTGAGATTTTTTTTCTTCAGTTCCGGTATCTAGAATACAAGGAAATGATTAGAATAATTATTTAATCCATGAAAATCAAAGAGGTGTTACCTTGCTGATAAAGTCATGCTGTGATAGCAACTGGGCACAGCGATCTTTATTCAGTTCCCAATACGATACATTAAAATTATCCAACGTTTCCATTTTGATATATTGATTAATCTGGATTAAAATTACATTAATTAATAATTATATAGAAATAATCGAACCATAAAAATCAGAACTTTTACCGCAAATCAAGAGAAACAAAAAAACAAAAAAAATAAAATTACGAAAATGCGCCAATTTTTAGCATTCAATAACAAACAAAACATGCAGCATTATATTTCGGGTAGGTATCATACCTACTTGAAAAGTTGAGCCATTAAAATATCACGAAAGCACTAACTCTTCTGGCTTTTTCTACACTTTTCGAAATGCTTCTACGAGTACACTGATTTACAGTGTACGAAAATGCAAAAATTTAAATTAAAACCCGGCAATGTGTTCGTCTATGACAGTTTTTATCAGTTTTTGTAAGTAAGAATGTGCGAAAGTGAGTGATGTAATATTTTTCGCGATTATTTCCAGTATTCGAATAATGTATATTATGTATCGACAAATCTAGGCAGATCATCATTTCGACGTATCAATTTATTCGTTCTTGAAATCGATATCAGTGCAAATTTCAACAACTTGTAGACTTTAGTTTCTCATGAGCCTGATCGCTGTTATCAGTAGGTGTTATGGCCCTAAAACTACATAACAGAATACAAGCCGAGAAGTTACTATCGTTTTTAAATTCGTCTCGCGTATCTCGATTTAACAAACCTCGTTATCAATGCAGAAGATATATCCAAACCAACGCGAGAGTACTCAATTATTGGCCTTCGTTATCCAACGATGATAACGCTGCAGCTTTTAGAACCGCCTCGAAGGTATTTTCGCCCACCGATAGATTTACCAGACTTACCAACGGTCTGGTAACGAGAGCTTATAGCTCACAATCTCCTCAAGATGACGGTGCTAATAAACCTATCGTGCCGGAAGATGAAGCTAATCCGGATTCACCTTCTGAGATCGACTTCCCTGTAACACATTCGCTACCTGCGGCCGTAGTTGTACCTGAACATTGGCCCAATGTCCCGTTGATCGCAGTATCGAGGAATCCGGTGTTTCCAAGGTTCATCAAGCTGCTAGAGGTAATAATTTGTTATTGTAATGATACGAATGTGGTGAGAAATTATTAACGATTCTTTGTTTAGATCACTCACCCACCTTTAATCGACTTAATCAGACGTAAAGTGAAATTCAACCAGCCTTATGCCGGGTTATTTCTCAGAAAGGATAAAGAGTAAGTTGATGGTGCTTATTTCGTATGCTAATCTTTTCTTATTCATATTAATATTCTATGTCATTACAGAAACGATTCCCAAGTTATTAACGATCTTTCGGAAGTCTACAACGTGGGTACTTTCGTTCAAATACACGAACTACAAGATCTCGGAAACAAATTACGCTTGGTTGTAATGGCCCATCGGAGGATTCGTATTACTGGAATAATTAGCGATCTCGAAGTACCCATTAAAGGTAAAAACGAAACGCCGGCGATATACGAAGGTATATCAATATTTCAAATAACGCTGGATTTTTTGTTATGTTCAGAGGTGCGTATTAAGTACCCGCTATCTAACGCCCACGTTGATATTGTTGTAGAAGACACGAATCGTCGAAATAGCAAACGGTCCCGTAACAAGAATCGAATTACTCCACCGGTACCAGCTGTCGAATCGAGTCAAGATGTTAGTTCGTTATCGATCGAAGAAATCACCCAAGCGGCCGAACCGCTGGTTGAGCAGTCTGATCCTACGTTGACCGGTGAGCCAGTCCAAGAAAAACAACCTTTGCTCATGGTTGAGGTGGAAAATGTCCAGCACGATAAGTTCCGAAAAACCGAGGAAGTCAAGGTAATACGACACTGATTTCGGTAATTTTTTTCCATTCTGTTGGTTATTCGAGAGTACATCTGGTTGATATTTTCAGGCTTTAACTCAAGAAGTCATCAAAACCATTCGTGATATTATCAGTATGAATACATTATATCGAGAAACTCTACAGCAAATGTTACATCAAGGCCAATCGGTGGTCGAGAATCCAGTATACCTATCGGATCTGGGAGCATCGCTGACTGGAGCCGAACCTGAAGAATTGCAGCAGGTTTTAGAAGAAACTGACGTGGGTATTGAGATCGTGCATTTTACTTTAATGAAACAATGTTTTTCATTCAAGTTATATTGTTGTGTTCGTAGATTCCGAAAAGACTCCTGCTTTCGTTGAGTCTGCTCAAAAAGGAATACGAATTAGGCAAATTACAGCAGAAAATCGGTCGCGAAGTCGAGGAAAAGGTGAAACAGCAACACCGCAAGTATATTTTAATGGAGCAGCTGAAAATCATCAAGAAAGAGTTAGGTTTAGAGAAAGACGATAAAGATGCCATCGAGGAGAAATTTAGGAGTCGTCTAAAAGTGAGTTAACCACCAACGATGTGCAATTCGTTGTTTTGTCGATGATACTTGCATCTGTAGTGTAATCTAATCGATTTCCGCGATTTTTTTGCAGGATAAAGTAGTTCCTCAACATGCCATGGAGGTAATCGACGAAGAGTTGAATAAATTAGGCTTTTTGGAGACTCATTCGTCAGAATTCAAGTAAGAAATTCGTTGTGTTTTACTGGGTCTGGCATTTATATTCACACTGCCACTTGAAAGATGCTCAAATGAAAACGATATTTTCGAAGTTTTTGAGTCGGAATTCCTGTTTTTCAAATTATTTCTCCCCTTCGGAAGAATGAACCAAAAATGATGAAAAATCACAATTTAAAAAAAATCAAGGAAAAATTGATCACAAAAATATCAGTTTGATTCTCTTGAAAAAAGTGTTGAAAACTGGGCTTCAAGAGATATTTGAAGTTCAAAATTGATATTTTGAGTCATTTTGACCACATTCCTAAACCATAATCCACGGGGGTGATAGAAAGCAGGTCTAGGCTGAAAAAAGTTCATTGGCAAAAAAGACTCCAGACGATAAGGGTATGCGTCAAAAGTTGGAAAATTTTCGATCAAGGCATCAAAATGCAAGTTTTTTGACCCCAAGAATTCTCCAGTCGACACGACTTTAAAACTTGTAGTTTTTTCTCGTATTTATTTATTTTTTTATTTACTTTGCAGTTTATCACGCAATTATCTCGATTGGTTGACGCTGCTACCGTGGGGAGTCACAACCGAAGAGAATTTAGATTTAGCCAAAGCTTCAGCTGTACTTGATGAAGACCATTATGGAATGGAGGACGTCAAAAAACGTATTTTAGGTAAGTATGAGAGTAATTTTCTCGAATATTTTTATTTATATTAAAATGTGAGATAGAATTGTAATATTTTTCGTATTTCGTAGAATTTATCGCCGTCAGTATGTTGAAGAAAAGTACTCAGGGTAAAATTTTATGCTTCTATGGACCTCCTGGCGTAGGCAAAACTAGTATAGCTAAATCGATAGCCAGAGCACTGAATCGAGAAGTAAATTAAACCCATACCTTACTGGAATCGTTGAAAATTTAGTCCAATCGTTAATCCTGATTTTTTGTCGTTAGTATTTCAGATTCAGCGTTGGTGGTATGACTGACGTAGCCGAAATCAAAGGTCATCGGAGAACTTATGTTGGAGCTATGCCTGGTAAGGCGATTCAATGCTTTAAAAAAGTCAAGACTGAGAATCCACTTATTTTGATCGACGAAGTTGATAAGATTGGCAAGTGAGTGCTCCCTGGGATTCTTGCTTTTACGAACGATTACGAAAAAGTACAAAAAAATTGAATTTTTCGTCGTTACAGAGGATACCAAGGTGACCCTTCGTCGGCTCTTTTAGAGATGCTGGATCCAGAACAAAATGCAAATTTTCTAGATCACTATTTAGATGTTCCTGTCGATTTATCAAAGGTGAGTTATTATCTGAAAATCGTATGAATGACACTTTCGCTGCGATTTCGTTATTTATTTTTTATGATTGAACAATTATCTAAATACGATTTTTGATGATAAATTATCACTTGTGTTTGTATTTCTGCCTTTAGGTGCTATTTGTATGCACAGCTAACAACATCGAAACAATACCAGATCCGTTGCGCGACCGTATGGAAATGATAGACGTATCCGGATACGTTGCCGAGGAAAAAGTTGCCATCGCCAGACGATATCTTATTCCTACAGCGTTGAAAGATTCAGGCCTGAAGGACGATTTGGTACAAATCAACGACGATTCGTTGCTGACGTTGATCAAATCGTATTGCAGAGAGAGCGGTGTGAGAAATTTGCAAAAACATGTCGAAAAAGTGAGTCAATTTGTGATGAATTTTTGACCTTTGATCGAAGAGAATTGTTGATAGTCGCAGGCATCTTGAGTATGTTACTTTTTCAAGGACTTCGTTCTTTTTTGAAATTTTTTCTTTGATAAAAATATTACAAAAAATTGTAATTTGTTCCGAATGAGCGATAATTTTGAAAAAAATTGAAACTACTTCTGAATTTTTTTCAATCGATTATTTGAAGTTAAATTCTATTTTAATTTTTATCAACATTTTTAAGAGTAAGTAACTATTCCATACAAATTTTTCATTTTTTGAATAATTTGTTAATTTTTGGAAGAGGAGGGAATTTGGAGTATGATTTTTAATCAATATCAAAATTTCTAGCTTTGGTTGGCATCAATTTTGTCGTTTGAAAAACGACATCTGTTCACCTACATAATAATATAATTTTTCAATAATGATTAATTTTCACGTTTCGTCTGTCGCAGATAATTCGTAAAGTAGCTTTGAAAATTGTCAAGCAAGAAGCACCGTCGATAACCGTCTCTCCGGATAATCTGCAAGATTTCGTCGGCAAGCCTGTATTTTCGCAGGAACGTATGTACGAAGTTACGCCTCCCGGAGTTGTTATGGGATTAGCTTGGACTTCCATGGGTAAAAATCGACTTGTTCACCGAAAGTAGAGCTCGTTTCGCTTTAATACTGTATTACTCACCTGAGATTTTTTTTTCGTCGTAGGTGGATCAACTCTATACATAGAAACGGTAAAGTTGAAAAAGATCGAAAAACCTGATACCGGAGGTGGAGTAGAGCTCACCGGACATCTCGGAGACGTTATGAAAGAATCGACGAAAATCGCTGTAACCGTAGCTAAAAATTACCTATCCAGAGTAGAACCAGATAACGAGTTTTTGATCAAAAATCATATTCATTTACATTTCCCAGAGGTATAAATTAAATCTCACGTGTAACTGATTCAATTTCCCTGTTGGTGAGATCGTATAATTAATAATTTAATATTTCCGTAGGGAGCTACTCCGAAAGACGGTCCTAGCGCCGGATGTACCATAGTAACAGCTTTACTGTCGTTAGCCAGAAATGTTCCTATACGTCAGAACGTAGCTATGACTGGTGAGATCTCGTTAACAGGCAAAGTACTCCCAGTCGGTGGCATCAAAGAGAAAATTATCGCTGTGAGTGTTCTTAATTTAATTATTTTTCTCCGTTTTTATCGTCGAAGAAACTTCTAATAAGAGTTTTTTTTCCTGCGTATACATAGGCTCGAAGAGCAGGTGTGAATTGCGTCCTGCTACCGGACGAGAATAAGAAAGATTTCGACGATTTGCAAAAATTCATTACCGATGGCTTAGAAGTGCATTTCGTCAAGCAATACGAAGATGTTTATAAAGTAGTGTTTGCCACAGATAAGACTTCTAGCTAATAATTCCTCAAGGAGATTTTTTCCATTGTTCTATTCGTGTAAGGGTGTGTAATATTTGTTATAAAATAATTAAAGTTTTTTTAGTTAAATTGTGTCAACTTTTCGTGAATTTTTTGTTGAGAATTTGATGTTAAATGTACATTAGTGAAAAAATCGTCATACTAACAGTTTTTTTTTGAAAAAATTTGGCACCCAAGGCGCTATTTTATTATTGGTCAAAATGAGAGATTAAAATAGCAATCGAATAAGTAGATATTCCGGTGCTAATTTTCATTCTGGATGATTTTTAAAACGAAAACTGGACACTTCTTAAATACAATGAGGCTTTAGCGTATTTTTTCTTCTTTAAAAGAGAAAACTTTTCGTTTCGCAGTGTTGCCATCATTTTGACCAATCAGATTCGCGTTTTTTCTGTTTCCAACCAATCAGCTGTTCAAATCGCCCAAATAAATAGGTACCTACTTGAAATGAATTACGATTCAAAAAAAAGCGAATTCTCGGTTTAGTCCTTTTAAACTTTTAATTTTAAATTTTAAACTCGAACCAGTTCAAAACACCCCTGAACTTGCACACCTCATCAAATATTACAATAAAATTGGAAACTTTGGTCGATTTTACAGATTATCACGACCGATTCTAACCTAACTTTCGAAAAACTTGAAGCGTAGAAAAACGCGTGACCAATTTCCATTTCTGTTTCATATCACTGCACAAATAATACACCTTCATTTTATCAATAGGCGAATTTCGCTCATACAAACATAGCGTTTCTTTCTGCAGTGTTTTGAAAATGGATTTTGGCTAAATTATGAAATAATATTCGTTATTCATTAATTCTTATCAGTGTAAACGTTTAAATCGATTGTAGTATGTTTATAGATTACAAAGACTACGAAAAAAAAGAATTTTTAGCCAAAACACAGACGTATTTTTTACCTGGGTAAGTTTAACTTTCATTTACGTAGAATTTTCAAATCTATAACTCATTTTCTTTTTGGTTTTAGATACACAGGCCATTGCCCTACTTTGAAATTTCAAATAGGTAAATGCTATGGATCTTCTACGAAAGAAATAATACAAGTGAGCTGAAATTTTTCATTGCAAAACGAATCATAATTCGATTTCTCGTAAACCTAATGCATTTTTTTCATCCTTCTTAGACTTTGAGAAGAAATGGTGTCATACGTGGATGTCCAAAACTCTCCGATACTTCTTATCAATTACCAAAAATAGATTTCACTCAACGTAAATACATCCTCGGATATACTGGTAAGTTTTTTCACCAAACACTTCTTTCCTATCACCTATAACATAAATTAATCGGAAATCTGTCACTTGATAGGTTATATTCCTGGAATGTATCAACATTACGGTCAATCATTTCGTCAAATTGTAGAAAAATGTGAAGCGAAACGTAACACGAAGGCTGTTTCTTTTGATAAGAAACTTCATCCTTCAACCGATTATGCAAAAAATCTCAATTTGAGGCCGTATTTAAAAACTCCAGCACAATCTGGGTATAGTTTTTCCTACCTATATCATGATATTTTTCAATTTAATCCCTAACACTTATTTTTTCCTTTTCAGAAAATTAGTCATATATTAAAGTCAAATTATCGACATGAAATTACCAAATTCCGGTTCGCATTTTTATAACTTTCAACTTCCGATCGCGTGATTACTCGCCATTATTCGTACCAATAAAATTACAAATTTTTTTATTACATTTGGACTCCATTTATATAAAGGTTTGTGTATGATTTACGTCTTAATTTTTCAATATGCAGAATCCACATAACGACAATGTTGGTAACTTTCAATTATGAGGTATAATCTTAGTAAATTTTGTTATTTATATGTTATGCTTGTTTGAAAAATTATTTCCCTTTGTTAAAATAGACGACGTATTGTTTCCGAATAATTATGTTCCTATTTTAGAATAAGAATTGTCATTTTAATTAAGTACCATACGACTTCAAAACAGTATTATTTTTTTGTTGCGTTGAATAAATTATTCTATTTATGTTGTTACGTACTTTCAAAAAAAAATTTTTTCTCAACAATAATTTCTATTGATCGTTAATCTTGATCACAGGAAGTGGGGCAGATTCGGCTGAAAATCCTCCTCCTAGAGTAGTAACTTTTACATTTTCGTTACTCGACTGGCTCGATGTCTTGAATAATTTATTCTTCAATTTGTATAATTTCTGTTTCTGTAACACAGAAAATATTATAAAATTAAAGTTCATTTCCCAAATACGTAATAATTTAGACTGGTAAGTACCTATAGTTAAATAACAAAGTAGAAGAGCAGAAGATGTGTGATTTTGGTTGGACTTGGAATTGGTAACATGGGATAGTGACTGGATTGCATCTGTAGATATTCGAATTAAAGGGCCTAAAAATAAATTGAATTTAAAAAAATTACTTGGTAAGGATTTATTTTTTTTAATCTGAAAATTATTTAAAGGTTGGAAGTATTGGGGGGGGGGGGGTGGGCGTATCATTTTTTTCAACAAGGGAGGTATCCCAACAGCAATAAAATTTTTGAGCCCAAACAAAAATAAAATTCACTTCTCGAATTTTGACGAATTTTTTAAAATTTATTCCAGGGTTGTCCAGAGTCTGCACTGAAAAAGGACTCGCAGAGGACTCGGAGACTCGGAGTCGACTCGGAATAAGACTCCGAGTCTTTTTTCTTAGAGACTCGTTCCTTGAAGACTCGGAGTCTCTTTTTTGAACGACTCAAAACTATGCGAGCGAGTCTTTTTGCGAGTCTATTGCGAGTCGCAGTTTTTTTTTTTTTTTTTAATAATTGTATAAAAAGTGAATTTTTCTCCTTTTTTTTGCGGTTCTCTCAACGTTTTTTTCCCGCGTGAAGCCGTGATGCCATGAACAGAGAACAGAGAGACGCAGTGAAGTCGCATGATTTTCAATTTACAATTTTATATGAAACAAACATCTTTTAGAAAAATTATTATAAGTGAAAGAGTGAAACATGAACGTTGGAGAATGAGAATGCGAAAACTAACTAGAGACTACGTGACTACGACATTTAACCCACAAATCAAATGACCAAAAAAAGACTCGGAAAAAAAGACTCTGAATAAGACTCGAGACTCGCTAAAGACTCCGAGTCTTCTTTCGAGTCTTTTCATGAAAGACTCGCTTGATGTCGACTCGGAGCCGGAATTTGTAAGGACTCGCGCCTTTCGACTCCGAGTCGCAATTTTTAAGGACTCGCGTCAACCCTGATTTATTCCCAGTTAAAATTTTTTTAATTTCTTTGATTCAACGATTATCTCTGAAATTTTCACAGTACATGGGTTAAAGAGACGTAATGTACAAGTTCAGTTCCACGTTTCGTACACCCCTCTCCCACCCTTACCCTACTTAGCCTCGAAAACCCTCGATATAGGCAAATTTACCAACACTCGTGTATTCAGGTAGCATCGATAAAGCACAAGGTGAAAAATGCCAGCATAAAAGCACCCAAATCAGACTAAAAAAATCCTTTAACTACATCACACAATCGTAAAACAGCTCGAATAAAAGTGTGATTTAAAAATGTGAACTTTTATACGATATTTGCTCACGAATATAAAGGCCCATTTATACTGGCAGTGAATTTGTCAGTGAAAAGTTGAAATATTTCAACTTTTCATTGAAAGTAAGTATGGAGAATCTTTCAGTGCCTCATTATAAACGATTATAAACTGTTCCGTAAAAAAAGTAAAAAAACAGATTCAACTTTTTCAGTGACAAATTCAGTGCCAGTATAAATGGACCTTAATAATACGTGTCGCGAAAACGATTCTTTTATGGTCTCCAAACGCATCACAAAACGTTCATCAATAAATCGCTTCGATTCGTTAAAAAAAAAACAAAGTTAAAAATTTATTACAAAACGACAGAATATTTTAAATTAAAAAACAAAGAAAACGTCGAAGTAAAAAAACGCTCGTCTAACTTAAAACAAAATCACGATAGTTTAAAACACAAGCCTCGACCGGAACCCCGAAACCCTTTCACTGAAAAACCAAGCCCCAAACGTGATCCCCGAAACCCGAATCGTGATCGGGTCTTTTTGGGGCTTTTTAGGGCTCTCTGTAAAAGTGTTAAATTGTGTAAATACTGTTGCAACTTGCAATTACACGTGGTTACGTTAGGTTGAAAACTGAACAAATTTTGTTCTAAAGCCTTTTTGCGAAAATGGAGGAACGGGTCATTCAAAATTGAGAAAATTTTGAAATTTTATGAAGCCCATTTATTTTGAATGATCCGTAGTCCCTTCATTTTTGATATTAGGCAAAAAAGCATCAAAACAAAATTTGCTCAGTTTTTAATATACCTACTGGCTACTATCCATTCCCTAGGTTGATTTATTTTTTTAGAATTTGTCATGAATAATTTTTTGTAGCTCCTTCGATTTAAAGTTGGGAAAAAAGTCATGAGATGAAAATTTATTCAGTTTTCACAGTTCTATTCATTCCCATGGTCGAAACAAATTTTAATTCGATTTTTTCAGAAGCTGCATTTGCCCCGTCAATTATTAAGATAGGCAACATGTTCATCTTGAGTTTTTTTTAAGTGGTACCCGATTGTATCCAAAAAATAAGTATCCATCACTGACGCGCCACCCTGTATTTTCAATGTTTTCTCCATTTGAAAATGGTGTTTCGAAGTTGAAGTCGAAAACAGCTTGGTGGAGTTGGGCTAATTTGTAATTCTGCAGACTAACAAAGTGGTTATTTTTCGCCTCACAAGCCCCGAGAAGCCCTGGAAAGCCTCGAACAGTAAGCCCTGAAATCCAAATACAAATTTTCAAGCCCCAGCCCAAGTCTACATAAGACCCGATGAATTTTTTAATCCAAAGCCTGCAGGATGTCTAACAAGTCCTTCCGGTCCTTATATTGGCTGAAGGGTCCTTCTGGTCCTTCCGAAGTCCTTATACTGAGTAAATAGTGCTTCCCATTTCAAATTTTGAGACTCACCCGCCAAAAGCTAAAATAAATCACTAATAAATGAAAAGTCGCTAGTGGCAACTTTGTGTGAGATGATGAAAGATGATATCGGTGCCTGAAAAAATTTCAGCTTTTGAATGCTCTTTTTTTCCAAAAAATTTCGCCCTCGCTTCGTTCGGGCTCAGTAAATTTGCACGAATTTATTTTCAAAATAATGGTATGAAACTTCTTCCTTTCCCAGCCTAGGCAATTAATATTTTCAAGTGAAAAAATTGTCCTTCTCACTCATCAAAGGAGGTAAGTAACGGTCTCGATTGCAATTTTCAAACATGTTTTGATTTTTTGGAAGGAAATCAGGAACGAGTCCATCTCCATAGATATTGTTTTTTTTGAAAGTCTAAACAAAACACGGAAAAAAGCACAAATTTTACCTAATGAAGAAATGTTTAGATTCTGGATGCCCTTTTTTTCAAAAATTTTCGCCTTCGCTTCGCTTAGGCTGAGTGAATTTTTTTTTCGAAATCATGGTAAAAACTCTTCTCTTCCATCTTAAACAATGAAATATTTTGAAACAGAAAAAATTTGTCCTCCTAAAATGAGTTTGATTTTTTTTGTGTGTGTGGGGGGGGGGGGCACAATATTAATTTTGAAAAGGTCATGCTGAAAGTCCTTCCAAGGCCCTTCTAAAGTCCTTCTATTGGGGTTTGAGATTTTTGGGGACCCCCCCCGGTCGGAAGGCCTCTGGAGAGTACAATAATGTTTGAGGTGTGAAAAATGATCTGCTTTTCACGCTCTACAAGCGGGGTTTTTTCCCATAACTCGAACTTTTGAACTTTTATAACTGTTGATTGGTTGGGGCTAGAGTTATGGGGGAAAAAGAAAACCAGCCTGTAGAGCGTGAAAAGTAGATCATTTTTCATATCTCACTATGTGCTCAGCTGCTCACTGCTCACTCAAAATTTTGCGCTATTTTAATTTGAAATTTAGGTAGGTAATACGATTTTTGCAATTTTTTCAAACTTTGAGTTTCGATAACTTTCCGCTGGTAATTGCTAGGATTTCGAAACAAAAACGAGGTTGTAGAGGATGAAAAGCAGATTCAATTTCATCCCTAAAATATCCATGTGTCCACTCAAGTTTTTGAATTATTGCAGAAAAACTGAGAAAAATGATCTATTTCCTATAAGACCTGGACCCAATGTTAAAGTCGGCCTACATTCGAATTGGCATCTCAGCATTCTTATCAGGTGTCAGGGCCTTATGTAGAGGTGGTGTTGATATTATCTTGATGGTTACTTTTGGTCATATGATGTGGTGGTGGGTTTTCTTTCTATCTTTTCTATCCTATGATTTCACTTCAATATCACTTATACGTATAAGTCTTTTTCGAGATTTTGAATAAAATTCCAACTATTTTAACAACAACCTTAAAATGCCGAAGTACGGTAAAGTGATAAATACAATCTTGAGTGAGTATACATTTTTATCGATTTTTTTGTTTTCAACTGTTTGAACTTGAGCAAGCGTTATGCTATAAGGATGATTGCTTGCTTCTTGTATTGTATGATGCAATCAACTTTTTAAAAATTTATAGCTGCTATTCATCGAGACCCCGCCAAATTTGCTATAGGATTTGGTGCAGTATATGGGGCAGTTACCTTTGCACAACTCATTCAATTAAAACGTCAAGGGGAAAAGAACAAGAAAAATTCTGACGCTTTAATGCAATATATTCGCGAAATAGAAAAATCATCATCTAACCTCGAAAATGACGATAAATTAAAATCAAGTACGTTAAGTAAGGCTTACAAATCTATGTATGTTTATTCAAAACATTGGTACTCATATCTGTTTCTTTGCAGGAGAAGTTGAGATTCCTTTGCGTTTCGACGAATCTCATGATAGTATTGATCATTAAGATTCAGTCATTGAATGACTGAAGATCGTAGTACAAGGTAACAGTTTTCATGGACTGCAAGAGAAAACACCTGTAGAATTATAATCATGTACAAGTTTTGCGCTAAATGATTTCAAATGATTCAGCAATCGTTGTTATCAATTTCAACCTTATGTTGAAGAACGACTATTTAAATCGCGGTCCGGCTTCATTCTTTTTATTACGTCGACGAGTTTGCCTAATGTTGTTCTTGGTCTGTCAAATGGGCAACCGTCTTCCGGCGAAATTCAAAGCGCTGCTACGCCTTCAGATCCAAAGAACAAACCCAACAATGTCGACCAGCCTACCACTAACGTGGTAACCGATCTAACCAACAAACCCGATACCAGCAACAGTAGAAACCTCAATATCATCAACAGCAACGTTATTCGGAACAGCAGCAGCAGCAGCAAAATCAACGCTATCCGGAGCAGCAACGTTACATGCAGCCTCAATATCGCGATTATAGAAATACGAATAACCAATACAGGAAGCAAAACGATTACAGAAATCAGTACGTCAATCGTCAGTATTCAAAATAGAATATAAACGTACCTACAGGTCTGCGATGTAATCAATAACAAAAGACTGATCAATCGGCTGCGTATCAAAGTCGTAAACCTAGGAATACGTTGATGTTCGATAGCGAATTCGATTTCAGAGAAACCAAGTCGAATTGGTTAGTGTTAAGATCGACGATATTGTTGAAATGAACGGCGATTTAGAAGCGAAAAAAGAAGATAGCGGTAATGAGGTTAGTGGCGAAGAAAACGAATCGGATAACGAAGACAAGCCTGTATTTTACGATCAAGTTGAATCATTCTTTGATCAAATCGGTTAATCCTTCAAAAAGTTAGATATTCCTTTTGTGTCCCTTTTTACTGTTATCGGTGTTCAGTCCATGTGAACGAAAGCCTGTATGGCGGTTCGTCTCTCGTGAGAGCGAAGAAACATTATTTTGTTTTTTTCTTTGATAAGATGTAAAATTTACTTTTTTTCTTCCGACTCTTTTTTTTAAAATGTATAATTTCATTAGTTCTCTACTGGTGTAATATAATTTGAAGAGCGTTATCTCGTATTTTGTAATAATGGTGTCCTATTCGCGTTGATTTTTTTTCAACTACTAAATGTACACGTTGAAACCATCGGTTCTTTTAAGTTGCTAGCTGTATAAATCAGCGGCGGTTTTGGAAGGGAAAATCTGAGGAAGTCAGAAATTTCAAAAAACTCAACATTAAAAAAATCTTTTAGTAGGTACGAATTTATTTTAAAAACATTCTAAATAAGAATTTCATGTCTTTTGTGTCATTGGAAGTTATTTTTCATGACGAGGAAGAGTAGTGAAGGATAATGTTCGATCGATAAACGATATTGATCCTCCACTGAAATCTTCGCCTTTGCTCCAAAAATCCCGAATTGATTTCATCAGTGAAATTTTCTCAACATTTTTCAAACTTTGATTTTTTAATCATTTTTTTAAATTTCTTATGAAATATGTATTTTTCAACTGTAATTTTTTTTAATTCAAATTTTCTCAAAATTTTTAATTTTTAATTTCTTAAAATTTCTTCTAATTCGATTTTTTTTATAATTTTAAAATTTGTCCTCAATTTTTGTTGACCGTGGAATTTTTAAAAAATTTCAACTACATGTTTTTAAAAATTTCTTTAGACTAAATAATCGGATGGCATTTTTATTAGAGTTGAAAAAAATTGAACTCAGTAATTGGAATAAATTTGGACATAGATCGTTGAAATTTCGTTTTTGGCAAAAAAATAAATTTTTTCTGGATACATTTTACAAAAAATTGGTACCTATTACGAAAAATCTCAAGTTTGGAAAAAATCAATGGAAGTCTGACTTCCCCAACTTCCCTTGGAAAACCGCCTCTGGTATAAATATAGCAGCTTCTATAAAGTAATGTAAAAATACCATTTAAAAAAAAATATCAATTCTTTTAGGTATGGAATTTTATTTTTCACTCCTTAGTGGAAAAATAGTTTGGCGTGACGAAAAAAATTAGCTTACCTATTGATTATAATTGAAGTTCTCAATCTTTGAGTCGATTTTGATCGTAATTTTTCTTTAAAAAATCTGGTTTTTGAATTGATTTTTTGTGATGGGCTAAAACGGTTCCGGTTATTTCTGATTTTTTTTTGTACTTATTGATTCTCGTTTTGTGCTAAATTTTCAACATTTTCATCATGTTGATCTGGTGGTGGCTCTCAAAATGTAATCAAAATTTAAGCTAGGAATTTTTAGATACCTACTTGAATTCGTACAATGAGGTCAAATTTTTTTCGATATGGATGGTATAAAGTATAATCGTCATGTTTGGGTCAACAATTTTGGAACAATTTTAATTTTTGTACAGGATAGGATTGAATGATGGGTGATGTGCAGGGCAACGTTCACTTCCGGTATAAAATAAGGTACCTACCTAAACAAAATGTCAGCCAATCAGATTTTTTGCTCCCGACAGCAAGTTTTTTTTTTTAGATAATTCATTAATTTTTTTGCAAAAGTTGAAAAGAGTTGACATTTTTTAGTCAATCTTTTCAGAAATTCCCGCGAGTGAATAACATTTTAAGACTGAAGAAATTTTACTGGCATTTCATAGTTCTTACGAAACTGCCATCTTCTAATGAGCATTAAAAATATCAAGTACAAAATCTATGGAATTGCTCAAGTAGGTAATTTCAACCTATTTTGATATGCTGCATATACTTCTCAATTTCTAGGTGTTCTCATAATCGATGAATCAAGCGAAATCTCAAGTCCAATCTAAAATTGATCAGCTTTCTCAATCTATCAATTTTTTTGAATATTAAGATTTTTGAGATAAGATAGCGAGGAGGTAAATGTGGAGGAGAAATTTTAACTACCTAGCTTTGAGGTTTATGTATAGGTAACTTTCTTGCTGTCCAATAAGAATTGTGATTTTAATTAAGTACCATACGACTTCAAAACAGTATTATTTTTTTGTTGCGTTGAATAAATTATTCTATTTATGTTGTTACGTACTTTCGAAGAGTAATTTTTTTTGAACAATAAGTTCTATTGATCGTTAATCTTGATCACAGGAAGTGGGACGGATTCGGCTGAAAATCCTCCTCCTAGGGTAGTAACTTTTATATTTTCGTTACTCGACTGGCTCGATGTCTTGAATAATTTATTCTTTAATTTGTATAATTTCTGTTTCTGTAACACGGAAAATATTAAAAAATTTAAGTTCATTTCCCAAATACGTAATGATTTAGACTGGTATAATTAAATAACAAAGTATAGAAGAGCAGAAGATGTGTAATTTTGATTGGACTTGAAATTGGTAAGATGGGATAGTGACTGGATTGCATCTGTAGATATTCGAATTAAAAGAACCTAAAAATAAATTGAATTTAAAAAAATTACTTGGTAAGGATTTATTTTTTAAAATCTGAAAATTATATAAAGGTTGGAAGTATTTCTTTTTTTTTTTTGGGGGGGGGGGGGGTATCATTTTTTTCAACAAGGGAGGTATCCCAATAGCAGAAAATTTTTTGAGCCCAAACAAAAATAAAATTCATTTCTCGAATTTTGACGAATTTTTTGACATTTCAAAATTATCTTATCGCCCTGCAAAATATGAAAATTTGATCTAATCAACGAAAAAAGCTGAGATTTGGTATATGACTTATTTTCGACCTGCTGAATCGATTCGATAGGAAGGGGTTTTGAGACGTTTTGGAGCCTCCATATAATTTTGTAATTTTCCAGCGTTGGAGGAAACTTCATAAAATTGGTCTATATGAATTTCGGCACCTGTAATTATGTTATACCACAAACCACAAGCATAGGTTCTAAGCGATTCATTTTCCAGGATCACGAATTTACGGTTCATGATTCAATAAATCAATTAAATGAGTTTTTGTACTTGCTCCTAAATCATTTTGACGCGTATAAGATTCGTCCAAATCTATTCCCAGTTAACATTTTTTCAATTTCTTTGATTCAACGATTCCAGATCTTTTTAAAAATCGTATCCAGCATTAAAATTTTTCCACTGTTTAAACTTCAATTTTCTCAAAATTTGTCCAATTTCGTTTGTTTTCAAATTTCAAATTTTATATTTTTTAGAATTTTTTTCAATTACGGAGTTGGACGAAATTTTCAAGAACATTAAATTACAATTCTTTTTAAATTCAAAATTAAATAAAAATTTGAGGAAAAATTTCTAAATTATTGAAAAAATTGTTGAGTTGGAAGAAATTTAAAAAAATAAAAAGTTGAAAACATTTTTTAAATCAAAGTTGGAATAATGTTGAGAAAATTAAATTGAAAAAAATTTTAGTAAGCATTAAAAGCTTTTCCAACTTCAATCAATTTTTACAATGCAAGAGTTAAAAAGACGTAACGTGCAAGTTCAGTTCCACATTTCGTACACCCCTCTCCCTCACCTACCCAACTTCGCCTCGAAAACTCTCGATATAGGCAAATTTACCAACACTCGTGTATTCAGGTAGCATCGATAAAACACAAGGCAAAAAATACCCACATAAAAGTACCCAAATCAGACTAAAAAAATCCTTTAAACACATCACGCAATCGTAAATCAGCTCGAATAAAAGTGTGATTAAAAAATGTGAACTTTTGTACGATATTTGCTCACGAATGTAAAAATACGTGTCCCGAAAACGATTCTTTTCCGGTCTCCAAACGCATCACGAAACGTTCATCAATAAATCGCTTCGATTCGTTAAAAAAAACAAAGTTAAAAATTTATTACAACACGACAGAATATTTTAAATTAAAAAACAAATAAAACCCTCGTCTTAATTAACTTAAAACAAAATCACGATAGTTTAAAACACAAAATTGACGACGATTTCTGAACGAAAATTTGCTCGGTTTTCGATCAAAAAAAAAAAAACGTAACACGATAAATTTCCTTCTACACACGATTAAAATTGAAAATAAAAATACGTTTTAAAATTACGTTTAAAAACGAGACGATAATTATTATAATTCCAAATCTTCGAGGTTATCGCTGATAGTTTCATCGGAATCGGGCGTATGAGGTAGCAAGGCATGCAAAGCTAATCGTTTCTCTTCCATTAGAGCTTCCCGTTGTTCGTAGATCAATCCTGTGACATCGGTTAGATCATGGATTAAACACGCCGATAGAGCTGATCGATTGAGACTCATGTCGCTAGCGTGTCTCCACTCGTTGAGCTTTTTATCGTAGCACTCGACGTAGTGAGTGGTTCCAATACCGTTGAATCCTCCAATGACGATAATAACGTCATCTATGACTTCGACGGCGAAATTACTCCGAGGAGATAGCATATCCGGTACGGCGCTCCAAGTTTCCGTCATTGGATCGAATCTCTCCACCGAACGGAGTCTTATGGTACCGTCGAAGCCTCCGAGGACGTAGATCATATTATTGTACGCAATGCATGATACGCCGCTGCGCCGAAACAGCATAGGAGGCAGTAAAGACCACTCGTTTACTTCAGGGTCGTAGATCTCAGCAGTATTCAGGCATTCGATACCGTTAAACCCTCCGGTAATGTAGATACGTTCATTTAACGTCGTAGCATCAGCGTCGCTCCTGGCGACATTCATGTTGGGCAGCAATGACCACTGGTTGGTCACAGGATCGTATTTTTCGGCGGTGCTCTGCCTATTGTGACCGTCGTATCCGCCCATCGCGTAAATGACGCCATTGAGCACAGCTACGCTGACGTAGCACCTTCGCGTATTCATAGGAGCAATATTATGCCACTGCTTGGTCTCGAAATCGTAACATCGGCACGAGTTGAAGTACTCCAATCCGTCGAAGCCTCCGATAACGTACATTTTTCCATCTAAAATGGCGCAACCGTGGTATGCCCGGGCTCCTTCCGGATCCAGCATGTATTCCGGCCTCATCCATCGATCAGCTCGACTATCGTAGCTCTCGACGACAGCTGTGGGCGATCCAATACTCCAGCCTCCGACAGCGAATACGATATCGTGAGGGATTCGAGGCTGAGCGAATTTCGGCGTTTGGACTTCATCGTTGATGAACTGGAGTCGACTGCAGTCTCGAAAAAAGTTATTGACAGAGTCGATTATACTCTTGCATTGGTCGTTTTCGCAAATAAACGTATTTTGGGCGACGTTCTGTATGAAATACGTCTCGTTCATGATTCCCAGTCTTATTTTACCTAAAATATACGACACGAAGTTCCTCCTCTGGTCCGGATTATGGTTCACCCATTTTAACACGAATTGCCACACTGGTTCTTCCGTATACACGTTCAAATGATTCGAGCTAACGATATTTATCACGTCTTTCAACTCGCATTCCAAAATATCGCTGTTTCTATTAGCAACGTCTTGGAAATTCCTCAACGTGAATCGTTCCGCAGCCACGCTCAACGAAGGGCACAGGTAGGATCTGGCGAAAGACAGGATCTCTATGCAGTTCTCCTCGTCGATCTGTTTCTTTAAAAAATTAACGCAAGCTTCGGTAGCGCTATCGATACACAAGTAATCGCAAACTACGTACATATCGAACGCGTTATCCATGTTGAGCTGGAATTTACGAGTGTACGTGTAATTCAACACCTCCTCCATTAAATCTTCGCTAACCCAAGGCAGTCGTGTTATCTTAAAGTCTGACTCCGTACTTGTCTCCAAAGGCGTAGTAAACAAAGCGCAGAAATATTTACTCGTTCCGGCTAAAATGGCACGATGAGCTAGGAACGTCTTCCCGTCTACGATGATCTTAGCGTCGCAGAATCTGTTACTCAGGCGAAGATCGTTCAGATTTTTCAACATTTCCGGACTCATGGTGCCGGTGTATTTAAAGGTTCAACGGCGATAAACCTTTTTACGATGATTTTTCTACACCAAGTCAATCATTAGCGAAAATTTTGAATTAATTTAAGGGGGTTAACTTTTAAATAATACTAAGGAATTTTTTTTTACTAATTTAATCATTTGGAAAGGTAAAAATTACGCGAGATTAACGCGAAAATTGATAATCGTGTTAAAGGAATTTTTTTCCAAGTAAACAGAGCCGTTTATAAATCTCCGAATGTAAATATCGTAGAATTATACGGCCGGCTGGTGTTTTTTTTGGGCAAAAATGAACTCACTTGTTTGAAGTAGTCTTTTTTTATATCTTCTAATTCTTTGTTCTTTCTTTCTAATTCCATTTTACATTCGATCGAGTGAGATTCGTACATGCTCATTTGGACGATTAAATTCTGTTGGAAAAAAATAAAATTAAAATAGTAGGAAAAATTTACAAAAAAAAGTATGGATTTAAAAATAAATTCATATTTTGAAACATTCAAAAGAAGGAAATTTTGGGCCGAAACAAAAATTCATCCAAAGTATTTCCAAAATAAAGACCCCTTGATTAAAATTTCAGGTATTTTGAAATTCATTTTTCGAATTTTTGGTAAATTCAAAATTACTCTATGACCTCGCAAAATAATGAAGTAAGAAAATTTACCCCACTTAAGGTGAAAATCTGAAATTTGATCACGTCTACATCCTATTTTAGAATACCTATCCAGTTGAAAATTATCAAAAATTCAAATAGGTACCTTAATTTTACGACTTTTATCATCAGACTCTTTCCTTAAAAAATATAATTTATTGGTAATCTCAGTTGGAGACACTTTGGCAGTGATATTTTTCAAATTCTTATACAACGTTTCCAATTCTTTGATCTGTTGTTCTTTTTCAGCAGCCAATTCTGATTTGGTCAAGACTCGTTTCTGCAGCAGCTGGATTTTGGTAACTAACTCGTAAGCATTTGGATCAGTGCCCTGAAAACGTTTCAGAAATGAGAATTTCCAAATGAAAAATCGTTAAAATATCAAAAATTCAGATTCACTTCTAATTTTCTCCATCGATGAATATTCAACGGATTCTGTAGCTCTTCTTCTAAAGCTCGGCATTTTACTTTTTGTTTGGTCAGTTCTCTTTCAAGAGAAAATACCTCTGATCGTAGATTCACCACCGTTGATAGGTTTCGATTCAAAGCAGCTTTATCAGTTCTAAAAAAAACGATAATTTGGATAAAATTTACTAAAATGAAATTGCAGATTTAATTTAATGAGAAAATTACTTTAGATGTCTTATTTCCGAAGTCAAATTATCAATTTCTTCCAGGTGTTGTTTACATTCGTATTCTTGTTTTTCCATCGTAGTTTCCCATAATTTTATTTTCGCGTTTAGTTGAGTTATTTCTTCATTTTTCTGTAGCAGCTGAGTGGCTGCTAGTTTATGTTCACTGATGATCTATAAAATTGAACATCAATTAAACTCTGATCACAAAATAAAAAAGTTTGATGATTTGGATACCTACTTGTTGAATTTGTTTATCTTTCTTTTCCAATTCTGAATTCATTTTTTGAATTATACTTCTCAAATTTTTCTCTGTATCTTGGAGTTCGTTTATGGTTTCATTATTCAATTTGATGGTATCTTTGTAGTAAGCTACTTCACCGTATAATTTTTCTTTATCTTGTTCGAGCTTCTGTAATACTGTAAAAATAATAATGATGTAATCAAAATAATGAATTGTTTGCATATCTGACCATATAATTTCAGTAGGTACCTGATTTTTCCTTAAGGAGCTTATTTTCTTTGACATTCACCGTATCCTTTTCTTCTTCGATTTGAGCTTTTAATGCTTTAATCGACTGTCTTAATTCGGTAACTTGTTCCTAAAATTTAACGAAAACTAGTACTCGGCAGTCATTTTCTGAAGCAATATTTTGTATGATTTACTTACTTTAGTCTGAGTCAATCCATGAGCATACATATTCTTATCATTACGTATATTTTCCAATAATCCACTCTGATGTTTATAACTGACAGTAATTTCGTTCAGTTGCTTCTTAGTTTCTAATAATTCAGATTCTTTTTCGTCCAATTTCTCCTTCAGTTCGTCGATTTTATTCTGAAGTTCGGAATTTTTTATTTTCAATCTTAAATCACAGTAGGTAAAATTATAAATACAAAAATTTACACGATAAATTCAACACTGGATGATTATTTACCGATCTCTTTCTTTATCCATATCCGTTACGGTATCATTCAACCTGGAGATTTCTCTATTCAACTGATTAACTTCAGTTTCCAGCTGACTTTTCATTCGAACCTCGATTTTGAGTATTCTGCTTTGTTCGTCGTTCGTAGCTGAATAGAAATAAATTCATAAATCAAATAATAAAGAGAAAATCCCACAATAAATTTTAAATTGGATTTACCATTTATACGTTGAAAATTTTTAAAGATCAATTCTTTTTCACGCTTTAAATCTTCTACGTTTCTTTTTTCACTATCGCACATTTTACGCCAATTTTCCAATTCTTTTTCCAAAGTGCCGATGCTGACGATGAATTTTTCTTTATCATTTTGCAAGTCTTTTTTATGTGTTTCCAAAGTTTGTATTCTTTTTTGAAGCATTTCCTTGGATTTTGTTAATTTATTCAAATCGCTGAGTAATTTACTGGCGTTTTCTTCGTAGATCTAGAAACAAAATTTGTTTATTATGATGATAATAATTTGAAGGTTTTTTAAAAAAGAAAACCACTTGTATAACGCTTACTTTGCTTTGATTCGTAAGCGAGGAACAATTCTGAATTAAATCTTCCAGCATCGTCGTTTGTGAATTATAATCAGTCTGCAATTTGAGTATTTTTTGCGATAAATGGGAGTTGTTTTGAGACAGCAATTCGTTTGTCAGCTGAGAAATAAAAAAATTATCGAATTAATAACTTTTTAAATCAATTTACAAAACCGATGTTGTAAATTTTGTACCTTTTGTTCGTTTACAGTACTTTCCAAAAGTTTAACTTGTTCTCTAGCATTTTGATATTGAAATTCTAGGTTTTCGGCTTCCTTTTCTTTGACTTCTATTTGTTTCTGTAGTTCTTTAACTCGGTTTTCCAAACTTTGACGAATCTTCATTTCTTTCAAAGCTTCGGCGGTACGTAACTGGAACCGAAAAACACACCAATTACCATTACGAACAATAAAACAAAGAACAAAGTATGTTGGGAATATAATACCAACTTCAAGATCATTTTTCAACTCTTTAATGCGTTCTTCAGAATCAACAATTTTTTTATTTAGCTCATGAATGTTTTCACCACTTTTGGATAACTTCTCTTTCAAGCTGATTATTTCTTTGAATAAATGTTGCTTTTCACGTTCAAACATTTCTTTAGTAGCAGTAATTTCAGACTCTGATACAGCGAATGAACTTCTAAACAATTTTTAATTCAACATATCAAGCAAAAGCACTTCTACAATCGTTTGACGAATAAGTAAATCATATGAACTTACTCAGGTTTCATTTCAATGGTCAATTGATCGATATCATCTCCGTCAATGTCAACTTTCGAATCAGTCTGAAAAATATTTCGTTAAAATTCACATCACATTTTATTCAGAAAATATTCAAGTCTTACTCTCTCAGATCCGTGTTTCTTCAAAGTCGGTAGCGTTCTCGAAGGTTTCAATGGAGCCGGTTTAGAGGCATCTTTTCGATCATAAAAATCTCTCAGCATGACTTCATTCTTTCGCAGAGTTAAAATCAAAGACCACAATTTTTGTAATTTTTTATCCAAAGTGGTCACATTTTCCGAGTTGAGCATTTTCAATACCTGCAAAAAATTTTATATATTGTTTGTTTGTTTATGAAAAACCGTTGGGAGAAAATCTTACATTATTGAAGTCTTCTTCCAGTGTGGTAAATAGATTATCCGACTCATTTGTGGTGAGTAAGCTCTTCTTTGGAGCTGACTCTGTGGGATGTGATGGTCTGGCTGAAGCCTGAAAATAAAATACTTACTGCAGAAAATCTCACAAAAGTTTACCAATACTTTCGTAAAATACTCACCAAGAATTTTAACGCAGATCTTTGTTTCTGGAGGACTTTCTTCATGATAAAGTGTTAATAAAATTGTAATCATCTCGAGCGATGGTACGATATTATTCACATTCACACAGCGACGAGATAAATGTAACCATAGAAACCTCCGCATTATCGGATACTTTTGGATAATCCACGTGGTTTTATTATGGATCATTTTTGTCGATACTTCTGGTAAAGATTCATTCATTTGAATACATTTATCTATCTGTTTGATGTATTAGAATTAATTATCATAAATAATTACATTAATTCAATCTACTAACCTACTCTCTTTGCATAATTTCACATCAAAATCTCATCATCGAATGATCGAACGGCCGGACGCCGGAATGGAGGGTGGAGGTGGTGGAAGAAGACTGATAAGAGTCACATGGCAATGGCCAGCGTTACCATAGCAACGATCTGTTTACAGGTATTGATGATAAAATCATTCAATTATCCGAAAAATGGTCCTGATAGATGGCGAATATTCCGAAGAAAAGCAATTCAAATTTGTCATCGTAGGAGAACCAGCTTGTGGCAAAGTAAGACTATTTTCTTTTCGTTTCATTCATCTTAGATCAATAATTTCATTCAACTGTTTTCTCTTCAGTCCAGTCTGGTTTTGAGATACTGCCACGATGAATTTTCTCGACAGTATTATCCCACCGGAGGAGTTGACGTGTTTCTTAAACGGACCCTAGTTGAAACCCACAGCGTTCGATTGGTCATTTGGGATGTCAGTGGAAATGCTTTGTCCAGTACCTTACTAGATAAATACCTGTACGGAGCTCATGTAAGTTCACAAGGTATTTTGGAATCTCGAGAACTGATAATGATAAACTGCACTTCTGAAAATGCTCTAATTTCAGGCTGTCTTACTGACCTTTGATATAACAAACAGCACCAGTTTCGTTGCTCTACCTGCCTGGTATAATGCCATTTTGAATATAAGTTCGTCGTCTAATATTGGTAGACCTTTGATTTCAGTGATTGCTAACAAATGTGAGCAAATAAAATCGTAATTTATGGTATAATCTGAGCATTATTAAAAACTTACTGTAACCTACTAATGAATTTATTTGATCAGGTGATATTGAACATCAACGAGCAGTACCACTCGACAAACAGAGTAAATTCGCCAACGAAAATAGACTATTTCTACATAGCGTATCTACCAGAACTGGTGAAAATGTAAGTCCATCGACAACTTTAAATTATCACGATCCTATTTCTAATTAAAATTTTTCACAGGTTGCTTTAACTTTTCAAAGAATCATAGCATCATTATTAGGTGTAAAATTGACAAAATTAGAAATAGAAGCTCATCAAAAAGTAATCAAAGCTGAAGTATTCGTTAGTCAGTCTCATCAACATAATACATCTTATCAATCACCATCATCGATTTGTACAATACAATGATTTCTACGAATAAATATTAAATTAAAATTATTTATTATATGCCTTATTTTACAAACTAAAAAATAATACTGCGGTAGACAAAACACATTCGATTAATTCATCGGAAGCGCACTAATTTGAGATGCAAAATATAGGTAAAAATATCGTAAAAAGACTAGATTTTGTATAAAAAATCACAATAAAAAGCGAAAAAAATAATCACTAAAAATCCAAATAAAATACCGATTCGTTACACAAACAAATCTATATGCTTTCATAGAAAACATTTAAAACTTAATTCCAATTCCATTTCGAAAAATGAATCAGTCTGACTAACAAAAACTATGCAAGTTACACACAAACTGCAATCTCTCAATTATCTTTTCTACCATTAATTATTTCGATAGGTCTGGGTGACCATTCGGTTATATTAATGATATAATGCAGAACACCAGATAAACGTCCTAATTTATGGAAATACGGGTGAACGAATGTTTCGGTCCATTCTACGACCGTGTACGAATCATAAATATCACTTAATTCGGTTTCTAATCTTTCTCTGCTTCGATTCAAGTTCACTTGGCATTCGCGTACTTTGTAAGATAATTCTTCCACCTGAAAATTATCAAGAATTAGAAAATCATGCTCGGCAGGGCTTAATTTGTTAATCGAGGTATCGAAGAAGTTACCAGAAGAGGATTGAAATAACCATGCTGTAAATTATGCTCGGTTAACCATCCTTTGATGTAATGGCTGTTTAAAACTTCGTCCATTTCTTTTTTCAATCGTGAAAAACTGACCATTTCTGTGAACAAATCGACTCCTGGGAATTTACATCGGTCGAAATAATGGTCTCGGATACCGCAAGTGACTACGTCTTTAATTTTCTTGGGAATTTCGGTATTTGCTAAGGAAGATCCTGCGCCCAAAAAATAAAAAATAAACATAAAAATATATTCCATTATTCGTTGTTATTGTTTAATTACCTCTTAATATCAATAAACTGTGGACCATAGACGGAATGCTGACTGGTAGAAGTTCACATAGCACAGCAAAATGATCGTAACGTTGCCAGCCAGTCAACACGATCCCTTTGAATTTAATTAAATACGAATATTCGGAGACGATTCGTAACCAAGCTTTATGATTCTCCATATGGAAGGCTACGAAAAAATAACGTTAATTAAATCATTATCCTAAATAAAATCGTATTACTCAAATCCACTCACTTATATTTGGTAAAATTTGATCAGGACCGGAAGCTCCTTTAAAACTAGAAGCGATCCAAATGGCAGGAAAAACCTTAGAATATTTCTCCCAAAAGGAGAATTTAAATGGTATCTGATTGTCGTAATACCATACGACTGGTTCGACTAATTCTCCTAATTTAAAATCTTTCAGATTATCGACCGGAATACGACGTAATTCGTCATCCCACATCAGTGGTTTGATGTGAGGATACGTCGAACGAATATATCTGAAATAATTCCGCTCGTAAGTACGAATTAAATTGAATCTTGGAGATAATAAAATTCATATTTACTTGGCTATTTTAGTAACGTGATCTAGAAATAAGCTTCTAGCATCCCAACGATTTTCAGTCATTCTAGCATTACATAACGGACACACTCCGAGCTGATAAACTTCGTCACATCCGATATGAATGTATTTGATGCCAGGATGTAATGCGATAACTTCATCCAGCATACCGGTGATTACTTCAAATGTGATATTTTGACTCGGACATATGGACTGTAATGTAACAAGCACGTTGATTAATTTCCGTGATCAACTTCAACGTATAAATAGTTGTCTAATCAGTCACCTGAGGATATCTGAATACTTCTCGCAAACGAAAAAATTTATAAACTTTTAGCACGAATTCCAAATGACCGAATGTCTGCACTAACGGAATTATCTCCAGTTTATATTTCTTGGCTAATTTTAACAAATGCCTAATGTCCTCTTTCGAATACGTATTGGCGGCATGGGTAAATTTATTACTGTACGGAAACACATCTTCATATTCGATCAGTAAACCGGTAACGTTCAACGAGTGGAGCAGAGGAAACAGATGATGAAAAAAATTCAACGATGGAGGAGCTCCTTTTAAATCCAAGTGTATGATTTGATCGCCGTTGAAACCGTTTACGATATTGTCTCTGTATATTCGATCATTGAGGACCATATCTGAAAAGACCAATTTATGTATCATTTCCAATGAAAATAGGAGGGAAATAGTCAATCCAAAGTTTTATTTTCTATTACTCACCTACTAGATTATTCCCATAGTAGTGAGCGGCTGCTTTTTGCCGCAGAAATCGAGCGTAATGACTTTCGCCATCGTTATAAGAGGATATATAACGTTGAATAATAACGAACTTATAGATTATCAGACAAGCTATAATGAATAATGTGATTATTAAAAGTTTAAAATGGCACCGTAATTTGAGCATTTCCATTTAATTAATTAGCGATCATTTCATTTTGAAGAAATTAAAAAATACAGGGGAAAAACATTGAAAATAGAAGACTAATACTTGGAATTTTGATCAAGGAGCTTACGAATTGCCCTTTTTGGAAAACTAAATTTATTCGAGTAACGTTGTTACTTCATTTTTGAAGGAAAGAAATGACTAGAATTAGCAAAACTAGGAGTAAAATTAACACCGCAAAACTACAAGATGAATAAAAAATCAAATTTTTAATTTTTCTTATAAAATTTTCTGGAAAATTGATAATCATAATCTCAATATCAACAACAACAGTTGTGCTGATTGGTAGGTTTGAATCAGTGTGACCATTTAGAGAGAAATTTTTCATTACTAATTTTTTTATCATTTCCAAAATTCGAAGTGTTTTTCTGATTTTGAAATGAAAAACGTAATTAATCAGTGGCGTCGGAAAGTGGGGTACAAGGGGTACATTGTACCCTCCCAAAATCCTGACGGGGGTACAAAGTATCATTTGTACCCCCCAAATCACATCAAATAGGCATTTTCGAAGCATTAAAACGTGGAAAAAAGCTTTTTTGGGCCTTTAAAAACTCAATTTTCTCAAAGCTTCACCCTCGCTTCGCTCGGGCATGAACAAAATAACAATTATATGGATTATTTGAGGCGACAGGACGAAAAAATGCTTCTTTTTTCCCCCTCCACAGAAAATCCTCCTGATATTCAAGTCTTGGTTCTCATTTTGTACCCTCCCCAAAAAAAAGCTTCCGACGCCACTGTAATTAATTACTTAAAATTGGAATACAAAAGAGATTTATAAGGGTGTTGAATTTTTTTGACAAATAAGTACCTACCTATTTGAATTATGAATCTTTCGTTTCATATATTAAATGGTTCGAAGTGGCCAAAAAAGTACCCCAGTTATGATACGCGAATCATAAAAAATCCTTCCTCAGTACGATTGTAAGATTTTAAAAAAATTGCTGAGGATTGTTGAGGGAGATATTGAGGCCGAAAGTTTTTCTCCTTTTCCCTTTCCCCGAAAATCGTTATTTTCAATTTTTCACCTTCGAATTTCGAAAATTTATGTACCTTGGGCCTTGGGCATCGAAGTTTTTGAAATTTCTATGAAGTATAGAGGGAATGAAGAGTAGAGAGTTAGAGACTAATTTAAGACAATTTTTTCAATTTTTTCACTGCATTTTAGCCAAAAATCTTGAAAGAAAACTTCAAACTGCTGTGGCTCTAAATGTTGAGATGATACAAGATTTTTTGTCCGAATATTACGTGCCTTAGTTAGACGATTTTTTAAAAAGGTAAGTGTTGCATAATTTTTGAAAAAAAAAACACAAAATTTTTGGGTCACATAAATTTAAATTAATTTTTTTGTTGCAGAGCTGCCAACAAAAATTGTAAATATGAAAATCACACAAGTCAAAATTCGGTTGGTAGCATCACAATGATTTTTTTTTACAAAATCCCATAAAGAATAATTCTAGTTGAACAAAAAATTTCCGGAATACAGTTTCATAGTTCGAGATCAATGGTTCAGGGTTCAGGGAGGTGTAGAAGTTCCAACTGAACTTTTTCTTTAGCAGAAATGACAGAGATTCCCAGCAATTCCGGGTCAATTTCCCCCAGAAAAATATGTTCCCTAATTTATTTTCCCGATGAAATTTTTCTCGAAAATCGAATGAAATTACCATGGAAATGGAATAAAGTATAACCTCAGCTTTCGGGGTTGTAGGATTCCATTTTTCAGGGGTTTTGAGCCGGAAAATTTTTTTTAAAATTTTTTCTGCCCCCAGGAAGAAGGGAGTGTTCAATTAAATTACCAACCATTCGACTCTCAAGGCTGGCTGGGCTGTTGTAAAAAGCTCAAAAACGCCTTAAAAATGCATTCTATACCCAAATAATGGCAATTAAGTACATAAAAATTGAATAAGAATAGTGAGGCTTGGGGGAAAAAATTCTAACAGAAGGGTGTCCTGCTATTGGGGCGTTGGACTATTGAAATATTGGATTATTGGTTTATTGAGACATTGAGGCATATGAATAATGGTTGTATATGGGCACAAAATTCAAATTGTATTTTTTCAGTGTTAAAAACACCTACTGAAGGGTTTTTGAAAATTATAATTTTTCGGCATGATTTCAAAAATGGATTGGAATTTTGCATGTTGAAAGAACATATCTACTGCAAAGTATTAAAAAATGGTCATTTTTGGTCGATTTTGGTCATGAAATTAAAATTGAATTTTTGGACCATGTGGTATCGGGTATCGTGACTTTAAGCTGGAATCTGAGAAGGCAGGTTTAAATTTGAACAGTTTGATTTTTGTTAGTATGTACACTCGCGTCACACTAACATGAGTCAAACTAGCGCACATTTGCGAGCAAATGCTAGCTTTTTGCTAACTTTTTGCTAACATGTGCTAGGATCATACTAGCAGTTTGCTAGAAAGCGATGTCCAAAAAGATGCTACCAATGCTAGCGTAATGTGCTAGCATTTGCTAGCATTTTTGTCAATAGGGAATATTCATATTTTTATACAGGATAGATAGGTATCCATAAATGAACAAAAAAATTCAATTTTTTGAAAAAATAAAAATTGTTATACTTAACCCTGAGCTTTTGTTGAGAGAGAACGGAGGTGGGGAGGATGGTTCAGTATGGACCGAAAAAATGTTAATTTTTATTACGTCTTGTTGAGGCCATTTCACAACAATTTTAGGTACAGGCTCATCAAAATTCAGAGCAAAATGAAAAATGTTGCACCTCATGGATGATAGGATGAATTTGAATGCAGTAAGTACTTAGTTAATACTCGAGGGAAGGTCATTTCACATTTTCCCCCTGAAAAACCTCAAAATCTGGCTAAAACTTTTTCGGTCCCACTCGAAAAAAAATATTGATGAAAATTGCCAAAGAAATTTCATGAAAAATGCAGTCAAATGCATTTTAATTTGAGAACACATAGCACAATTTTCATTAAAAATTTTCCAAAAACTTGATTAAAATTAATTTTAATAACCGAAAAAATGTTGCTCGTTTTCAAACCATTGAAAGAACAACTTTAAATTGGAAATTTTTCGTCGATTTTGAACGTAAAAATTTTCGGATCAAAATTTATTCTGGCTGAAAAAGTTTTTTTCACTCAGTTTTGGGATACATGTTTGAGTGAGTGGTTTGAACTAGATAGGTAAAAATCAATAATTTGTTTTATCCTTCTGTATCTGTATAGGTACATTGAAAAAATTATGTCCAATTTTAAGGCAATAAATCATAAAAATGTGGAAACTCAGATTGAACTTTTTCATGGGTGACCGAGGTTCGAGGTTTCTCATGGGTGGCACTTTCCAAAGGTGGAAAAACTTACGCCCCCCCCAACGACACCATGTTGAGTCCCACTAGCTCTGTTCCCTTTTGAGCTGAGAATCTCAAATTTTTTCTAGGAGCTTCCCCATTCAAATTTTCGTCAAAATCCAAGGCACTTATGACATCTTTTTTCACTTCACTTTATCAAGCTAATTTTTCTTTTTCCAAAAAAAGGACATCATTTTCAATTTTTCAGAACGCTCTTCCGTATTGGTATCGCTTAGAAACACATATTAGAATTGAGAAACCCTGATGTAATCAACATTCCTATTCAGAACAATGAGATATAAAAAGAACCTAGGTACGAGCATGCCGAGTAGAAATAGAATTAAAAAACAAATAACTCGAAAGGGTTGTAATAATATCTGACGTATCTACGTTATTAACATACTTATCACAGCACGCAACAGGTTCAACCTTTTCAGGGTTCCTCCTCCCTCCGCAACAAATACTCACCATAAGTTGATAATAATTGATTTTTTTCACCTTTTGTAAAAAATGTGAACCTGCGTGCAAAATGATTTTGTACAGTTTTTTTTCTTCCGTCTTGCTGCACAGTCTTATAAATAATTAACGCTTGCAAACCGAGAAGACCGAAATCCTTTGGAAAATTCCAATCGATATATTCATTGAGAAAATTCCAAAGTAATGAGATAACCGCTACAAGTCATCGTAAGGTAAGTTGAACTTCGATTTACAACGGTAACGTCTGAAACGAAACAAAAAAAGGGAAGGAAAAAAACAAGAATTCCATCAAAAAATAGATCGTTGACCTGTTGAAGTTTGTTTTAATTTCATACACGCAACGAGAGTTCCGCATTTCGCATTTTAAAAAGGTTTCTGTCGTCATTGGACGTTGATGAAAAAAAAGTAGACTGGTTTCGGCTGAATTTTTTGCAATATTTTTCTACCGAGTGAAATCTATTTAAAGAACTTACTTATTTTCGTTTTGCCAATCCGGTAAAGTGAATGAATGAAATGCATTTTTTTTCCTGTTTGTGTCTTGTGTTCAGGTATTCGAGCAACGATTTCTCAGTATAGTGGACTATGATTAAGGTGTACCTAGTGAATTTGATGCCAAATTTTTCTTCAAAATTAGTCAAGTTTTTGATAGAAATAACGTTTTTAATTTAAAAAAAAAAAAATTTCTTAAAGATAGAAAAATATTATTATTGAATAGGTAATTTTTCCTTGATATGAGCTTAGTTTCGATTCTTCTGCTTAAAAAAAATCATTGACAGCGATTTTTCTCTATTTACCTAAGTATAGGTACCTATTCTTATTCAATTTTGAGAAATTTAATTTTTTTGTTTTCATTTTTAAAAAAAGGCCAAGACAGACCCGTAGCTACGGGGGGGGGGGGAGCAATGCGTCCTGGAACAGTCATTTACCCCCTGGAGAAATTTGTCAAAATCTCCTCATTAATGCCGGTATTGTGAAAAGCTAAAATATGGAAATACTGCCTCTATAGCATTCTTTTATTTGGTCATCTGATTACATACGCTCAAAATTTCAAAATTTCAATCACAATCAATTTCTATTCAAGAAGTCAGAAATTTTGAAAATTTTATTTTAGATTCTTTAATTCTGACAAATTTTCTTTTTGAAACACGAAGTTTGTTAAAATAATCTCATTTCAAACGTCAGCATTTTTGGAAATCTTGACAAAGAATCATCAATTATCATAAATTATTCTGCACTTTTGGCGCTTTAATAATTCCCGACATAGATTTTTACAGATTTTATTTTTTTCAAATTCTTCATTTTTGCGAAAAAAAAGTCAAAAATTCTAAAATTGATCAGAAAATGCTATTCGCGGTTCTTTGAAGCAAAGAATATGAATTAGGGTTGATTAAAAAAAAAAACAGACCATGAATTTCGACGAAAATTGATGAAATAGTTTATTTTGAGTATGAGACTTTCCAAAATTTTTTCGAGCCCTCTCTCCTACTTGCTCAGGGAAGAACGAAACTAGGAGTCAGGAGAGCTCAAAGTTTTGTCATTAAAGAAATAACATTGTTCGGTCAGTGGCATAAAGCGTGAACCACAAAATTTTTCATCATTAAAATAAATTTTAAATTATTTAAAAAAAAATGTTGCAGTAGTATTTCCATCTAATTTTTTTGAAAATTTTCATCAAAATGTTTTTCAAAATGATCAAGAAAATGTTGCTTTGATTTCGTAGAGTTTGAGTGAGTTGAATTTAATAAAAATAAATGTTTGTAGCTTGAGGATGAATGTAAAGGGTATGGACGGATAAGAGGTGAATTTGGCCCCCGGCGCTTTTGGGCTCATAAACACCTCAAGTCGTGTATATTGACTAGAAATAATTATTTTTCACGAAATTTTGGACCCCTACCCCCTCTCTTTCGGAGCTATGGCCATTTTATTGCATCATTTTCAAGAATTTTTAATTTCAACGGAAATGAAGGAAATTTTCTGTTCTTTGGCACAAAGTTACATCTGGTAGAGGTGTATTCGTGGTAATTTTTTTTAACAATTTTGGTGCACTCCTTCACGTTTTTTCGGTCATTTGAAGTTTTCAATCGTAAAAAATACCATATAAGCTAAGAGCGACCACCCTGGAAAAATTCCTAAAAAATACGTTTTTTCATGTAGAATTTTACTATGTATTTGGTTTTGGCGATTTCTTTGAACTAAGGGCCGAAAATTGCGAAAAACCGTACAAAAATGTTGTAATTTTAGCAGATTTTTCGAATTTTGAGCGCTTTATACAGAAAGAAATAACCAAATAAGGAAACCAAGTTCAAATTCGTGTTCAGCAGGTCAAAATACCCCGGTAAACACCCTTTTCGTAATAGTTTTGATTAAAATTTCAAAATTCACCTTTCTCACTGATTTTTAATGAAAAAAAAGTGAATTTCGAGACTTCGAGTAAAACGATCGCGAAAAACGTATTTTTCGGGGTATTTTGACCTGCTGAACACGAATATGGATTTGGTTTTTTCATTTCGTGATTTTCTCATGTGTACTACCTCTTTCTTCATCCCCAAGCCCCCATTCACACCCTTTTCCTCTAATTTATGTATATTTCAACGTGATGCAAAATGACAATTAGGACTATTTGAAAAAAAATCAAGCATCTTCGATGCCCTGCTCCTGTTTTCGTGAAACTTTTTTCAATCTCGAATTGCTGTGTTGATTCTTGTGGAAAATTTTCAAAAATTTATTGTTCGAGATCTGGGCGCGCAATATTGTAACTCATTGGCACGATTTAATGCCAAAGACATGGAGGATACGTGGAAAATAAATTCACCATCACTCCTCTTGGACGGTTTCTGTTGCTGAAATGTGACTCAAATAATTTGAAATGGAAAGATTTTAGTTTCCGACTAATTTTGGGTCGTAGAACACAAATATGACATTAATTATTGTGTATAATAATTTTCTTGCTTGAGAGACCCGATTCAAACTTGAAAATGAGGACGTTTTAGGGGAAAATGACGAAATGAAAAAACCAAGTCCATATTCGTGTTCAGTTTTTCGCGATCGTTTTACTCGAAGTCTCGAAATTCACTTTTTTTTCATTAAAAATCAGTGAGAAAGGTGAATTTTGAAATTTTAATCAAAACTATTACGAAAAGGGTGTTTACCGTGGTATTTTGACCTGCTGAACACGAATTTGAACTTGGTTTCCTTATTTGGTTATTTCTTTCTGTATAAAGCGCTCAAAATTCGAAAAATCTGCTAAAATTACAACATTTTTGTACGGTTTTTCGCGATTTTCGGCCCTTAGTTCAAAGAAATCGCCAAAACCAAATACATAGTAAAATTCTACATGAAAAAACGTATTTTTTAGGAATTTTTCCAGGGTGGTCGCTCTTAGCTTATATGGTATTTTTTACGATTGAAAACTTCAAATGACCGAAAAAACGTGAAGGAGTGCACCAAAATTGTTAAAAAAATTACCACGAATACACCTCTACCAGATGTAACTTTGTGCCAAAGAACAGAAAATTTCCTTCACTTCCGTTGAAATTAAAAATTCTTGAAAATGATGCAATAAAATGGCCATAGCTCCGAAAGGGAGGGGGTAGGGGTCCAAAATTTCGTGAAAAATTATTTCTAGTCAATATACACGACTTGAGGTGTTTATGAGCCCAAAAGCGCCGGGGGCCAAATTCACCCCTTATCCGTCCATACCCTTTTGTATAAAATGAGGGATGGTGGGGGGGGGGTGTCAATTATTTTGATTCATTTTCTATTGCCCCACCTGAGATACCATTTGCCCCCCCTTCCAAAACATTTTGAGTACGGGCCAGGGTCAAGATGAGGGGTAATGGTAAAAAATTATCGTTGGTGATTTTTTTAGATAAAATTATCAAAACGAAGACCATTTCAAGAAAATTGTTTTCGAATGTACAGGGTGTTTACTCGATTCGGACACACCAGCGAAAAAATTCTCTCGATAGCAAAAAATATGATGATGGTAAAAATAAATATGAAAATAATATGAGTTGTAATTCATTTCAAAAATAACTTCTGAGAGTAACCAATTTTTTAACATTAATTAAAGTTGAGTTTACGTCATTAGAGTAATTGAATAACGAGAAGGGAAACAAGAGAGAAAGAATTTTTTCGCTGGTGCGCCCGAATCGAATAAACACCCTGTACATAATTTTTAAATTTTTTTTACAGAAAATTGATACAACATGAAAAAAGTGATTTTTCTAACAAGGGAGGTATCCCAACTCAAAGTAAAATTTTGAGCACAAACTAAAATAAATCAAAAGTACGTTCATCATAGAAAAAAACCATATCCAAAATTTCAGGTGGTGAACTTCAATTCTCGAATTTTGGCAAATTTTTTAAATTTCCAAATTACCTGCTTCATCACCCCTCAAAATATGAAATTTTTATCCTTAATAAACAAAAAAAGCGGAAAATTGGTATATACCCTATTTTTGACCTCCCAAGTCGATTGAAAGCGGTTTCCAGACGTTTTGGAGCCACCAGAAAATTTTGGAATTTCCCAGCGCTGGAGAAGAGCTCATAAAAATGGTCCATGTGAACTTTAGCATCTATAATTACGGATTTCCAATATTGGTGACTTATCAGATCGGTTAAAGCTGGATTTTCCAAAATTCGTAACTTTGAGTTCAAATTCATATTTTTTGGTTGACAATTCCTGGAAAAAATCTAATTTTCTGCCAAACATATGACTTTGAACTCAAAGTTGCGAATTTTGGAAAATCCTACTTCAATCGATCAAAATAGGTCACCAATATTGGATATCCGCGATTATAGATGCTAAAGTTCACATGGACCATTTTTATGGGATTTTCTCCAACGCTGGAAAATTCCAAAATTTTCTGAAGGCTCCAAAACTTCTCAAAACCACTTCCTATCAATTCAGCAAGTCAAAAATAAGACTTATACCAAATTTCAGTTTTTTTCGTTGGTTAGATAAAATTTTCATATTTTGTAGGGCGATAAGATAATTTCGAAATTTCAAAAAATTCGTCAAAATTCGAGAAATGAAGTTCAGCACTTGAAATTTTGATATTTTTTTTTATAATTTAGGTACTTTCGATTTATTTTGTTTGGTTGGGTTCATAATTTTACTTTGAGTTGGGATACCTCCTTTGTAAGCAAGTACCTCTGAAAAATCGGATAAAGGCGAAAAAGAGGGTTAAATGGTACTTTTGGATAAAAATATAGATATTCGTACCACTTTTGAAAAAAAATCAAAAATTTTGTAATTTAGTCAAATTGTAAGAGATTTTGGAAAGGAGTCGGGGTTAAGGCAGAGAGCTGCAATTTTTACGAGGTATTTTTGGGATCTAGACACATTAGGTACCTTATAGCTGTCTCCCCATCCAAATTCTCATCATTTTGATACTTTATTATCTAAAATCTATCATCCTTGAAAATCTAATAAACCATTTCCTTCTGCAAAACACCCACACTCGTTAAAATACCCCAACTCGTTGGTTTTCTCACATTCTAAAAATGCATACTTATAATATTCATCAATAAAAAATTTCCGGACGAATCACAGTCGTAAATAAAACCTGCTTCAAGCTCCAAGGCAGCTCGGCAAAGGTTATAAAGTCATTCGGACGAGATGAAAATAACAACGAAAACTGCAGACACGCGTTTACAAAAGCAGACAAGCTTTTGTATTCGAAATATGACTAAGCGAAACCGGTAAGCGAGAAGAATTTAATGAAGTCAGGTGGGTAAACCGGCATTACTCGTCTTCGTATAAATAAATCTTTCCCTTTTTATCAAAGGTTATAAAAAAATATTCGAACGGTCTTCGTTTGGGGTGAATACATTGTCTAGACCTCGTGAAATAGGCACAAACGTCACAGGTGAACTGACTCGAACCAGTTTACCAGATTAATGGTCTTTGATGGAAATACATACGTAAGAGTATCCGAGTCCGAGTGGATGGTGTAAAAAACCAACTTGAAAGGGCGGAATAGAGAAGGGATTAAAAACTGTTCGTCTTTTAAACGCGCCGAAGATACAATTTGTTCATATTCATTGTGTTAGCTGAGAAGTTATTCGTAAGTGGTTGGTGGTTTTTTTCTACTTAACGTAATGTGGTTAGGTGTGCAAGTTTTGTTCCAGGTTGGTATTATTTTTAATTATTTTTATAGATAATGCGTTAATTTTGATTTTTTTTCCTTTGAATACCTACCTAATTAAAATATGAAGTGTACTTAGACACTTGATTAATTTTACTTAGGTAATTCGAAATGCTTCTAGAAATAATTTTTGGCTATTACAGTGAATTTTTCAAAAATGAAGGTAATTATTTACCTACCTGTTTAAGTACTTTATAATATCATTATTAAAATTTGTTTCTTGTCTAGAAGTCTGGCATTTTTAAATTCATTCTTGGGAATTAAAAAATATTTCATTAAATTGATAATTTTTAATATAGGCATTCAATTACCTATTGTTTGAATGATTTAATTCTTTCAAAAAAAGAATGATTTCATTATTTTTTCAAAAATTGGACTAAAATTGATTTAAACTAAAATTTTGAAAATAGTTCAACGATCAACCAGTTTTATTGATTATTTTTCTTACCTATTTTGAAAAAAATTAATAAAAAGTGAATTCTATATTTTCAGTTGGCACTTGGATTTTTCCTCACGCGATGCAGCGAAGGATTAATTTACAGCCCTCCTCCATTATCAAGCTCTACAGGAAATCCCCCGGTAAGCTCGAATTTTTCAATCCAATAACTTAAGGTATTTCATAATTTTTGAGGGTCATTTTTAAAATGAAATATTTATTGACTGTCGTGATTCCCAAACATTTTCCTCTTGGAATTAAAAAATTTGATGTCACCAAAATTTTAAATAAAAGTTGTAAATAAGAGGATTTGCTTTTTTTGAAATTTGAATAATGGTGGGGGAGAGGGGCACAAATCCAACTACCTACTTATGGTGCGTTAAAAAATTTTGAAAATTAAAAAAATGGATATTTAAAAAAAATTTTAGTCTTAACTTGAATGCTTTAATTTCTCAAAAAACCATTGAAACCCATTTTTATTGATACGTTACTTTTCAGGGATCTTTAAAAATATCATTTAATTTAGTAAAAAAAAAAAATTAAAAAAATCACAGATTTTTCCTGAAATATTGTTAGCATAGAGACTCTATTTTGTTAGTATGAACATTCAACTCTTAAAAACAATCCGCAGTAATTTTCTATCCTCCCTCCATCTATGACATTTTCTCAAAATTAAAAAAGTATAGAAAGCTACCTAGCATATGTTTTTTTCAAAAATTGTGAAAATTGTAAAAAAATTTTGTCTATTATTTCCAAAAATTTTTTTCAAAAAATTTTGTTATTTTTTTATTGACCCAAAGAGCATTGAAAAATGGAGTAAAAATAAAAATGAATATCCGAGTTTTTTGGGAGGGGGAGGGAGAGAACGAGAGTAGACATTCCCACTAAAACCATTTTCAGAAAAATCATTTTTCCACTTTTCAAAAATCTTCCAAAAATTGTTTAGAATAGTTGGATTTCAAGGCTATGTCGAATGGGCGGGGGGGGGTGAAGTTATCAAGTGAAATGTATTTTTTCTATCAAACCAAAAACTATCTCCTCCCCAGAAAAAGAAAGGATGCCCATTGGGACCTATTTTGAAGTAGTGGACTAACTCAAACATGAATGCCTTAAAATTTACTTATTGTATAAATAATGAATTTTCCAAATTTCCAAATTTTAAACATTTTTGGAACCATTGCTTGAACATTTAAAAATTTTGGAAGTATAATAATTTAAATACCTAATGAGGAATCATTTCCTGATTACTTATTCATCATTCAATGGTGAAATGAAAATCAAACTTTTCGTTGGAATTGAAAAATATGATTTCGATTTTTTTCACTATCGAGATATTGGGAACCCCTGAAAAGGTAGAAATGTGCACTTTGCGCTTGATATAATGTTCCGAGTAGGTACTAGGTACCTATATAATTGGATATTTAAACCAAAAAGTCGAATTGAGGTCGTATTTCATCTCGGTCTTCTCAGTTTTTCTGTAGAGGGAGCACTTTCAGAACCCCTAAAAATCGAAATCACCCTTTTGGATAGGAATTGAGTTGGGAGGTATTTTTTCCCCATATCATGAAGTAGTAAATATACCAATAACCACTACGTATAGCAAATCCAATTTTGAAGCCGTGGGATTCATCCAATCCAATAGCAAGCAATAAGCATAGTGTTTTATTAAAAAGGGTAAAACTCCTCGCCCTCAAAAATTTGGCACTGATTAAGCTAATCTGATTTTTTAGAAGTCCTAAACATAACTTGCTTCAAAAATCGCTTATTCGATTTTTAAAAAAGACAAGTCCTACACCCCCCCCCCCCCCTCAAAAAATCAGCTATCAAAGTTGATCTCTCGAATTTTGGAAAATTAAAAAATTTGAGGGTTGCAGCAAAAATATATGTAATATGTATTATTTAAAAAAGTATTTTCCCACCAAACTTTATGAAAATTAGAAGCTCACCAAAATATCGACCTTCTAAATTCAAATTTGACCATTTCCAGCCATATTTTCAGAGCTTCTAGTCCAATATCGATTTCGTCTAGTATCTTCTAATTTCTCCAAAAGACATTCACATGAATTTAGACAGCTAAAAATTAGGTTCTCGCTTCTTCTCGACTAATTTAATGAGAAAATCTACCTTTGGTCCGATTTCCAGGCAGATAACTTTCAAAAATTCCCAAATTAAAATCGAATTTTGCGACACTGAAAGCAATTTTAATTGAATTGTAATTTCTCGAAATTAATTGAACCAAAATTTAAGATTGGACTCTTTTTTTAGAATTTTTAAGGTACAAAAAATGAATTTTCTTTAAAAAATGTACTCATTAAATCTGAATCAGTAAGTGGTCATTAATCACAAAATCCCCTCCGCCACTATTTTCATTGAAGTGTTACGAAATATTAAACCCAAGCCCGGAATGCCTTAAATTCACAAGGATGGAATTTTAGCTATCGATGTCCAAATTTAATGCAAGTTTAAATTTTTTCAACTCTATTTTTTTCAATTTCTTCAATTCTGAATTTTTTTATTGCTGTATCAAATTTAAAAATTTTTTCATTAAGTAGTAAAATTTTTGGAAAATCATGAAATTTAAACTTTTAAAAAATTCATTGTTGGAAAAAAATATGATCAAGTTGAAAAAAATTGAAGAAATCTTCGAAAAATTTTTGAAAAAATCTGAATTAAGTAAGTATGAAGAATTTTTAGTTGAAAAAATTTTTAAAATAGGAAACAATCGTTTCAACTTTGATTTTTTATTCAAGTTCTCAACTTCATATTTTTTTTGAAATTTCTTCAATATTGTTTTCAATAACTTTGAATTTTTTTAAAAAAATATCAACTATACTTTTTTGGCTCAAAATTGAATAAGTATCTCACTTTCATTGCATACGAAATTGTCATACGAAAAAGTTTGCAACAGATTCATGTTCAGCAGTTCACAATACTTCAATAAACTCCATTTGTACGATCAAAACCATCAAATTTTAAAAATATTGCATTTTTCATATTCCTGGGATAAATTTTTGTCAATTCCATGACCCCGTTCTTCCCCTTACAAAAAAATTATTTTGTGAATTGTGCCATTTTTTTTGAAATTTAAAAATTCAAGAAGGGGCGAGACACACGGGTTCCCTTTCATGGCTCAGGCTAAAAATATTTCGGTGTAAAACCTATCCATTATGAAAGAAAAAATTGGCCGAGAGGCCCGACTGATATCTAACAAAAAAATTCTCCATGGTATATCTAAATGTGGACAGCCTTAAGTATTGGCGTATTACTGAAAAAAAATCGTCGACTCGAAACTGAATTTTCAAAATTTGAATGCTTGAAATTATAAAAATAACGAAAAAGATACGAAATAAAGTGAAAATCGGCCAAGAAGGGATATATACGTATTTTGGGGTATAATTACGAGAAAATTTGTTTCGGTCAAAAATGACCATTTTTATGGGTGAAAAATGGCTTTTCGCATTTTTTAAGACGTTCCCCCACCTAAAAATTTTTGAAAAAATATCATGTTGTACATAACAACTAGGTACATGAAATACATTTTTTTCAGAATTGCATCTCTGAAACATCATAGAAAAAACTCAATTTGAAGTTTTCAAACGCGATTTTTGGCAATAAAAAAATCATTAAATTTTTTTTTCAAACTACCCACTAACACCCTTCAGTATAGTGTACAACTCACGAATATTTGAAAAAATTTAGTTAAAAACTCGTGGAAATAAAAATTTTTAATGGAAAGGCTGAAAAAAGTAACGTTTTGTCCCATAACTAGGGCTAGGAGAGGGTTAGGGGACCAAAATTTTCACCACGTGGTTTTCAGACCCTAAGAACTAAATGTTTCGAATTTAAGCTCGGGGGCAGATTCGCCTATCTTGACCACCGGCACCCCTTCAAAATTTCAACGACTTTGGAATCCTGTCTCACTCCTCCAAAAATTGGATCTTCGGAGAGAGAACTAGGTAATGCCCGATTTGAACTCGAGGCATCACATTATATGTACACAATAACTTTTGGGTACCTATTCAAATTTGTGTTGACCAGTGCTCTAAAATCAGGCTCTACAGATATCTCCTTTTTTTCGACTCACCGAATTTATATTCAAAATTATACTAATTCCACTCAAACAAACCGATAATTAAAACATAATCTCATCTTTCTCTTTACCTCCAGATCCCTCAATACCGATTCCACTACTACGTTCGAGATGAAAACACCGGCGATTACAAATCCCAAGAAGAGCACCGAAGCGGAGACAGTGTCACCGGATCGTACATGGTGGGTGAACCTAACGGCGATCTAAGAGTGGTAAAATACGTCGCAGACGTAGCCAACGGCTTCAAAGCCGATGTCAACGTACAGCCGGGTGGTTCACCCGTAAAACCCATCTCCTACGGATCTAAAAAAGGTATAGATGGTTTCAGTAATCAACGCACCGGTATCTCGGCACCTCCGAAGCAACGCAAACCTACCCGCGGCTTCAATCCTTCTACAATCGTCGTTAAATCACTTTCATCATTTGCTCAGCCTCCGCCACAGGCCTCGCCCAAATCCGAAAACACCATCTCGACACCGCACCAATCGTCATATTTCTATTATCGCGATAGCACCGATACTCCTCGAAATATTTCAGCCCAATTCACCACTCCGGTGATTTCCCAAAAATCCGTCCAAGTCGAGCTTACTTATCAAGACGACAGTGTGGTTGAAAAAACCAGCGAAAAATTAGCTGTACCGGAGAAAAAAATCATTCAGAGTTCTTCGACTACTGAATCGACCAGTACCATTGAAAATAAAAATTTCAATTTGCAATCGTTGACTTATCTCAGCACCGAGATACCTACGAGTAAAATAACCACGACTGAAAATTCCTCAATTCGTTCAGCATCCTCTTCCAGCGCCAATGGTCTTTACCAACTTGGTAATATGGATATTCCTTCGTCAGTAATTGAAATCCTCAATCAGCAAAAATCAGATCTCAAATATCCCAACTCTCCTACTTACGTATCCGAATCACCGACGACTCCTTCGTCAACCCCTGCTGCCACCGAATCAACCTATAAGCCTTCCGAATCGACAGAATCTGCTCAAATTAAAAACCAAATCGTCGCAGAATTTGATCCATATAGAAAAGCTAATCTACCCCAACGTCCGATGAGACTCATCGGCCTAAGTCCCATCTACATGGATCACATACAATTACAAACCATAACGGAAAATTTAACGTCACCTTCGATTGTACCACCAGCATTCGACCAGATCGTCAATATGCAATACGCTACTCCTAGTCCTTTGGTCAGCGGACCTTTGATGGGAGGTCCAGGTCCGTTTAGAAATATACCTCGATACGTGTCAGAATTCGCCGATGTGCCTCAGCAATCAAATCCAAATCCAACTTCAGCCCAGGGATTACCTATAATCAATTCTTTACCAATTTCTGCCCCCATCATACCCCAATCCAGTGAACCGAAACAAGAAGGTAAACCGGCGCCTCCTCCGCCTTCTCCTGCGTCCTTACCCATCTGCAACGATTGTCTTTTACCGGCTAATTATATGTCTTATCCTTTGCTCAGATTCCCCGCTCAGCCTCCTCCGACCACCAATACAAATAATAATCAGAAACCGTGTGTGACTGAAAATAACCCTTATTGGAATAATTACAAACAAGGCTTTGCTTATATATTAGTACCTCCGCAGATTATTAAAAATAATCTCTAGTTGTGGTATAATGTTAGATCGAGTCATGGTGTAATTTTTTTTATCGATGATAGTGCCATGGTGATGAATAAGGGTTTATGATAAGATTTGAAGATAGGCTCGTGATAGATGCCTTATTTATTTGAAAAAATTTTTACTATGAATTTTAAGCTTTGACCTTTTTTATCCACTACGTTTACGACTTTCATGCTCGATATTTTTATTTATTTATGATTAACGATTATTGCATAGGTTATTAAGAGCTGGGGCTAATTGAATAGCAATATTTATTCTTTTATTGTGTATTATTACTGGATAATAATGTAGGTATAGTGAAATGCTAAAATCAGAAGATTTGTTTTCAAAGATGACTCATCATTTTTTATAAACGTGCCACCATGGAAACGTATTCTCATAAATTTTGAAATAGGTACCCATGGTTTTCTATGTGCTTTGAAAAATGAAGAGATAATTTTAATGATCGTTATACCTACTCGGTTTTCAAAAATTATAAAAATAAGTTGATTACTTATTAAGTAGGTAAATATTTTACTGAAAATGTTTTGTACCTATTTTTATCTTTTTTTTTCTACCGTAAATGTAATATTAAGTTATAGTTATTGTTTTGGCCTGAATTATTAATGAATTTGAAAAAAATTATTATGTTCTTTTGTAATCATTGTGTTACCTATCTGCTTACACTTTTCTCAAATAATAATAAAAATGATAATTATCGTCTATGCCATTGTAATTTTTTTTATTCCCACACAAAAGCACTAGCGGGGGGGGGGGGTGGTTAAAATTGGGGGACATTTAAAAAAAAATCACATACAGGGTGTTCCATGAATCGTCTGTCAAATAACCGGATACCACTAAAAAAAACTTGAGATGAACATGTTACCTATTTTAACAATTGAAGGGGCAAATGCTGCCTCTAAAAAAATCACGTCAAAAATTTTTCTCAATCATGGGAATGGATGGTAGGTCTAGGTACTTTGAAAACTGACTAAAAGTAAAACCTTTAAAATTGAAGGGGCTACCAAAAAAATCATTCAAAACAATTCTCAAAAATTGAACTGATCAAGGCATGATCAAGGGAATGGATAGTACGTTGAAAATTGAAAAAATTTTGTTCTGTTGACTTTTTGCCTAATTTCAAAAATGAAGGGGCTAAAGGTCATTAAAAATTGAGAAAATTTGAAAATATTTTGGAGCCCATTTATTTTGAGTGACCTGTAGCCCCTTCATTTTCGATGTTAGGCAAAAAGTCTACAGAATAATTTTTTTCAGTTTTCAACGTGCTATCCATTCCCTCGATTAGTTTGTTTTTTTAGAATTTTTTTGAATCAATTTTTTTATAGCCCCTTCAATTTTAAAGTTGGAAAAGAGTCATGAAGTGAAAATTTGTTCAGTTTTCAAAATATGTACTATCTATTAACATGGTAGAAAAAATTTTTTGACGTGATTTTTTTAGTAGTAGTATTTGCCCCTTCAATTTTTAAAATAGGCAATATGTTCACCTCAAGTTTTTTTAGTGGTGCTCAAAAAAATTCGTTTGACAGACGATTCATGGAACACCCTGTATGAAAAGTAATGATTAGCCATTTTTTGAACACTTCGCTAGATGCTTCCAGTCGTTTGGGAGAGAGGGAATTGACCTTCAAATTCCTTTTCAAAACCGTCATTGTTTTGGTTAAACCTTTTGTCAATGTAAAATAAACTTGAATCGCTTGCTTATTCGTTCATAAGCGCATCCAGAAATTATGTAAGGGAAGGGCTGAGTATTCGAGAAAAAAAAATGGTTTTCGTACACGATTGGTACATGTGCAGATTTCAGCACAGAAAATTGAAAAATTGCAGGATTTTTGGAACCAACGATCAATATACTCTCTAAATTTGTATCAGTAGAATTTGGTAAAATTCTACCTTTTTGAATCAGTAAAATAAATTCAATTAAAAATCAGTGGTCTTTCAATCAAAATTACCACTTTTTTTTAATCAATTGGAAATTAACTGAGAAATCAGTCATTTTTGTCTGAAAGATCAGCGAAAAAACACTGATTTTTAGTAAATTTTTTTCGCTTATTCAAAAAATCAGAATTTTATCAAATTTGATTGATTCAGATTTAGAGAGTAACACCTATGTTTATTCAAGAAAATAATATAAACAGGTTAAAATATGAACCAAACAAAGCGAGGGCGAATTTTTTTTGAAAAACATGTTGAGACAGTTTGAAAAGCAAAAAATGCAGTTTTTTGAGATTTTTACAATGGAGCCCCTTGAGCACCCTCCTTGAGCGTGCCTATGTATTCCTCTTCGAATTTCTCAAGTTCAGGTAAGTATCAAGTAGGTACCTAATGATTTTTATAAGGAAAATGTAATTTTTTTTTACATAAATAAGTAAAACTGTGCCTTGTATTAGTTTAGTAGGTACTAAGGTAGGTATCTTGAGCATTGAAAATAATCAACTGCAAGGTATTTCGTCCTGGATTTTCTATTATCTGACGTACCTAAAAGCTGTATTACACCGTAAGAAAATGGCAAATGAGACATTTTATTTTGGCTATATAGCTGTTCTTTTGCGGCAAAAAATTGTCAAGGGATGGTTAAGGATGCAATTCCCAACCTTTCGTGAAAAATACCACTCCCAGACCTCGAGCTAATTTTCGCATAGGGTTGAAATCCTCCGAGACGTAGGTTTTCCAATATCACCCTGGGGTTTGATTTTATGCAAAAATAACTAACCGTGAATACCTACGTCGTATTTTGTATTAAATTTTCTACAAGTTTTGTGCAAAAAATTTTCTCCTCCGACCATTGGTAGGGAGGTGAAGTTTGAAGAGAGGCAGAGAGGCTTATTATAGAAAATACAAAGTAGGCTATTTATAGGGACACTGCAACTTGAAATTTGCGTCAACGTCATACAAATGAAGATGAGATGCATGATTCGTTTTTATATAATTATGCTAGATACTTTAAATTTTCTGGTGAATATTTTTCGTGAACGTATCAATCAAACTTTCAACTAGACTCAGAAGGGGACGAAGGAGGTAGAAAGTAAAAAAAAAATAGGTTCTTATGATTCGTACTTACATAATTTCTTACCCAGTATATTTCAGTGAGACGTGCACGAGTAAGGAGGGAAAAGGGAGATTATAGGGTGGGAGAATTCAGTGGTTATTCTAAGGAAATTTTGGAACTACCGGGATTTAAACTCAAATTTAAAAAAAAAATGGAAAGGCAATTTTTCCTGAAAATTAACCTGTTGGAAGAAAAAAATTATAGTTGAATCAATTGAAAACCATTCAATAGCGTAGGAAGCATTAAATTTGAAGAAAAATTTTAGAGTTGAAAAAAATTGAAGAAATTGAAAAAAATTTTAATACTAAATTTTCTTCAACTTTGAAATTTTTTCCTACTGAAAATTTTCTCACCATTATTCCAACTTTGATTTTTTGAAATTTGGTTCAACTTCTTATTTTATAAAATTTCCTCCAACTCGAACATTTTCCCCACTAATTTCAAAATTTTTCCTCAATTTTTTTTCAATTTTGAATTTTTAACAAATATTTTAACTTTGTGTTGTTCAAAACTTCTTCTAACGTACAACCCAATTAAAAAACATTTTTAAATATAAAATTGAAAAAAAATTTTAAAAATCGAAATTGGACAAATTTTGAGAAAATTGAAGTTTGAATTGTTGGAAAAATTTTAATATTGGATACAATTTATTAAAAATTTGGAGTTGAAAAAAATTGTATTTGGAATAAAATAATATGGACTTGGATCATCAAAACCCCATTAACGTCAAAATGATTTAGGAGCTAGCAACCAATTTTAAAACTACCGACGTAAATTTTTGGAGCTACCCAAACAACCTGGTACTGCCCTTTAGAATAACCAAGGAGATCCTTTTGATGACGATTATCACATATGTTAATAGTTAGGTATTTTTTTCTGTGCACGATGTAAGTAAGTTTTATAAGTTGGAGGTGAGGTAGTTAACTTCCCAAATTTTTTTTTGAGGGATGGAGCTAGGGGACTTCAAAGTGAGGTCATTTCAGAAAAAAATGGGGTTTTGTGGCTACATCCCACCTTTGAGTAGTACCACGGGCTGAGTGACTTGACCATCACTGCAGTTTCTATACTTACCTCGCTAAACCGTTGCTTTATACAATAAGGAGGTTGAAAGTTGCTGAACGCAAATTTGAAGATTTCTTGATTTCTACTTGATTAAAATAGCTCACTCGGACACCTCAAAATCGAGTCAAAAATATTTTCTGGCGACCTAGAATAATTTTTGATTAATTTTTTTGAAAAATTTTCACGACAGCCCCTTTTTATAAAATTTAGGTGATTCATTCAGTGGCTTGAAAACTACTAGTAAGACAATTTTTTTAAATAAATAATGTTTAAATTAAATTTTTTGGTAATTTTTGTAACAGTGCTGCTCATTAAAATTGGATGAAAATTGCGTAAAACATTTTCTCCCTTAAATAATATCTGGGTGCGCTTATGGTTCATAGATTTAAAAAAAAAAAACATTTCACAACTCTATTTTCTTTCCTATTCTTCATCTTTATGCAGAAAAAATCATAGAGGAGAAAATTTGACTGGAAGGAAAACGATAAAAATAATGTAACTGACAAGAGTATACCTAGTGAAATGGAATTTTCAATCTTTTTTCACCTCCCCTCCTTTTCGCTCTCATCCCGATCTGAAAATTTCCATACCAGTAGAGAGGATAAAAAAAATGAGTAATTTTACGATAAATTCATACTACCTATGACTGATTCGCGGTTGTTGATCATAAATCCGGTACCTATCTATTTTGAAAATTTAATTTTTCCGGAATCATCGGACTCGACCACCAAAAACAGTTGTTTTTTCGAAACATTTTTGTACAATGATCAAAAAATCCATTAAATTCTCGTTCGAGTAGACTTGTTTTCAAAAATTGACCTAAAAAAGTTCGAATTGGCTAGAGTGAATCGAACCGGTTGAAAATACGTTGGCACTTTTCCCGGATTTTCATGCACTTGAAAAATGGTCGTTCTAAGCAGTGGTTTACAAAATTAAAATCCAAATAACAACGATAACGACTGAATTTCTTTTTAAAAAAAACCTAATTCGAAAGGTCTCCTAATTCTGTGCCACTTTGAGCAAAAGAGCTCAAAATTTTTCAGAAGGTCTAGGTCTTCCACTCGAAATAAACTAGATAGGTAGTAGATACCAATACCTATCTACATTATCAATTTTCGTCAAAATACAGAATACTTTTTTTTCCAATCCACTCATGTAGGTATATAATTAGAAGTTAAGCCTCGAATTTGAAATTTTACACTCCATTTCGAACATCCACTTCACCCAAGTTAATACTTAAATCCAGCTTTGGTTTTTATTCTCTGCTTTCATCAGGATTAAAGTCTGAATTTAGTCTGAATTCCGAACGAAAAAAAAATATACCTTAGATAACATTTCATTAAAATCCTAATCTTGAAATCCCCTTATCAAAAATATGATCCTCGATCAAATACCATATGAATACGAAATCGAGAAAAGTTGCTGAAAAATAAAAATTACGTATTCAAAGCGAGAACGAGAGCTCGAGAAAATATGATGAATCTACTTTACCTATAGGTTTAAATTTATTCATTTGGGAACACTGACAGATCGGACGAGTTTTTCTGCGTTCTTCGTAAAATCTTCAAACATCGCAGTTCGCTGGCTGCGATTGTGTTAGTGCAGGTTTTATGTTGTTTTATCTATATTCTACTCGTGCTAAACTCGTAAAATCAACAAGAAAATCATTGATAACTCTAGATAACTTTAAATAATCAATTTATACATATTCAAATACGTCTGTGAATTATATTAAAGCGTATTATTAATCGAAAAACCCGTACTGATCATCGCAATCGAGCTTTTTATGATACAGCTATGGCTAGTGTGGAGCCTGTATACGGTGGAATCGAAGGGTAAGAAATACGTTTTAAATTTTCTGAATAATTTACCACTGACCAGCTCCATATTATTCTACCCGATCCTTCTCATTTCAGGGGTAGCACGAAAACAATCTGTCATTTGGTAAACAAGAAAGGAGAATCTATCGGTGAAAGCTTCGGAGGTAGTTCGAACTTATGGGTAAATACTATTGTTTCAAATAAACTCATTTATCGAAAGAAATTATCGAATGTATTCCTTATAGAGTATAGGTTTCGACAAAACATGCGAGATGATGAACAATTTAGTCAGCGAAGCCAAGCAGAAGGCAGGAATTCCACTCGATAGACCTCTACGTTCACTGGTAGGTATTTCCATTCGTATAAACTCAATTGAGAATATTTTTTGATACTCAACTCTGTACAGGGTCTGGGCTTGAGCGGTTTGGAAACCAAAGAATCACGAGAAAAATTAGAATCGGCGTTGAGACAGAGATACCCTCACCTAAGTGAGAATTATTATATCGGCAGCGATACGAGACCACCTCTGGCTATGTTAAGTGATGAAGAACAAGGTGAGTATGAGACGTTAAAGTTGGTCATCGAAATTACGCAATAAAACCTGTTTTTTTTCGCATATAAGTCAAATTACTTTTCTAATGGTGTTAATGATTTTAGCAAACGTCTGTGCTTTATTCTAGTTGCGAATGACATTTTACGGAGTTATTAATCGAATGATCAACTCTATTGACCTCTATTAGTATATAGAAACATAGAAAACAATTTAATAGAAAAAGCCTCTCTAGTTCTTCGCATAACGGAAACGACTACTTATTTTTAATTTTCTCTTGCCAAATTGAATCGACCCATTCGATAAAAAAACTCCGTCGGGTGTTTGTTGATATCATATTTTTATCGTTCAATGCTCACTTCGATGCAAATTTTTTTTCCTATATTGATAAGCTCGATAGACCTGTTAATTTTTTATTATTTATACGTGAAATATTTCAACATTTTATTACGTATCGCTATACCTCATTAACTTTTCATTTATTGTTCTGTCGAACGTTATCTTTGCCTAGGTGGAATTGTACTCATATCAGGTACCGGCTCTAACTGTTTACTTATAAATCCCGATTCGAGTGAAGTACAATGTGGCGGATACGGTGAACGATTGTCAGACGAAGGGAGTGGTACGATTGACGATTGCGTAATCATACTTTCCATACGTGATACGATTTATAACCATTCTCTTTTCTATTCATTCCAGCCTACTGGATTTCTCGAAATTCTCTCAAGATATGTTTGGATAATGAATTTAAATTGAATAAACCACCTCATGGGTATTCGGTCGAGACATGTTGGACAGCTGCGAAAACTTTTTTCAATATTTCCACCTTGTTGGTATTTTTTGCTGTTCGTACGAGATACTCTCATAGCTATCATTTTACCTGAACTATTTTCATTTACAGAGCTGATCTAGTACCTTTATTTTACCAAGACTTCGATAAAATGAGAATCGCTAGTTTCTGTCAACTTATCAGTGAATTGGCTCGCGACGGAGATCCTTTTTGTAAATATTTAATGGAGCTCAGTGGCAAATACCTCGCTAAACATATACAAGCTGTTTATAACGAAGCTCACGAGGTATTTCGAATTGAATATAATTACTGATGTGTAATCGAATTTATTCAAGACTCGTATCATGTTTCCAGAGTTTGAAAACAAGTCCAGATGGACTCCGAATCGTATGCGTAGGATCTGTATGGAAAAGTTGGGATTTATTAAAGAAAGGATTCGTAGATCAATTGGAAAATGATACGGAGATCGCTGTCGTTGATAAAATATCTCTAATGTTTATGAGGAGAAATCCAGCCATTGGAGCCGCTTTTTTAGGTGCTCGTGTTATTAATATAGAATTGAGTTCTTGCTTCGACGATAATTATTCCATTTTTTATCGCTATTTTAGATCAAAAAGAGTTTAATTTTTTACCATTTTTTTAAAAAACCTATTTGTAATATTGTTTTCGTTGTTCGGTGTTGACAATACTATTCATAATTTTTAATATTTTAAATTATTAGTTTTTATGTTGAAATTACGTATAATTGTATACTTAATATCTAATTGCCAACGAAATTTGTTTTAAATTCGATTTCTGTGATATCTACGAATAACATCATATGAGCAATTTATTTATCACCAATCTTAAGATCTCAATGTGATGTTTCGACTTTTAGTTGAAGGATCGATCTTATGGGATTTTTCTACGTCTCATTTGTACTTCTTTCGCCAAAAATGAAAACGTTACCATGAAAATAGTTGAAAAATGAGGTTTATAGAACACCATTTTTACTGTTTTCTCAACAGTAGTGGTCTAAGATGTTCATTGTGCAACTTTTCTAGTGAATTTATGAAAATTTTCCAATATTTTTTATTTAATATTTATTAATCGATGTCTTGTTACGTTTGAATTATTTTAAAATAGCAATGTTTTTATTTTTATTTTTTTTTCTATAATTGGGTCTGTTTTTTATTTAAGGAATTGTCCAATTCTCTTTCTTCTCATCGACCACAAAATAATTTTTGATATTTTTCCCCAATATATAATTAAGTCAATACAATGAAGTCTGAGATTTGTAAAGAAAACAATTTATAAAAATACATAAAATTTATAACACGATTGCTATACAAAGTGTAGGTACATAATTTTTTGAAACAATCCACACGAGTGTTAACGAAACCCATACAACAAGTTAATAAAATAATGAAACGACTTCTACAATACAATACTAATCGATGTACTGAGCTAACCATCTAAACCCATCTCCATATCCTTGCCTTCTCAGAACTGAGCACATGAATAACTCCACCGGACGGGTTTGAAATTTATCCAGACTAACTTTACTTTTACCCGTAGCGATCGCATTTAAAGAGAAAAAAAATCTTAATGCTTCTTCCGGCACAGCTTCAGGTTTATCTATTTTATTTCCTAATATCAGAATCGGACAGCTTGATAAATCTTCATCGTTCAGTAAACCAGCCAATTCTGCTCTACTTTCATCAAATCGTTCGGGATCTGATACATCGATAATGAAAACAATGGCATCTGCAGCTGGGAAATAATCTTTCCATACTCTTCTAGCTTGAGAGTGGCCGCCTAGATCGAACGTGGTGAATTTTATATTACCGATGGATAATTCTTCGGATGTTGGAAGTAGAGTTGGTTCATGCTGAGCCAATACGTTGTCTCTGAGCATATGCAGAAGGGTAGTTTTTCCAGCGTTGTCGAGTCCCAAGAATAATAGCTTTCCGGATTTTTTCCATAGTCCTAAGTATCCCAGAATATCGGTAAACCAGTCCCAGAGAAACATGATGAAGAATGATGGGATATAAAATTACGAACGAAAGAGATTACACTGAGAACTTCACAAATGATTCAGCAAAAAATAATCGAATTCCGGTAAACTTGTAAAATTAAAGATGGATCAACTTGTTGGATATAAATTTACGAACGAAAGAAATCACGTAGAGAATTTTACAATGATGCAGTAAAAAATAATCGAGCTTCGGTGAACTTGTAAAATTGAAGATAGATCAACTAGGTAAACTTCCAAACGAAAATATGAATACTGAATACTGAACACTATTTCTCGACGATCTCAGCCAACATTACAAAGCTCTACGAAACGGTTGGAGTTCTTACATCATGGTTATTGATTCATGATTTGTACGGGTTTCATTTGCTCGTTTTGGAAGCAGGATCTACAACAAGAAGAGTTTTTTTGAACACGTCATCTAAAATGATGTTACAATTATTTTTTCATTCAATTTATACCTACTTTTCATTAGGAGTCTCGCAATACGTCCATGTTCGTAGATGGGGTCAACAAGTGTATCGCAGCCACACTTGAAAAACTAAATCTAGTATTTTTTTTTCAGTGACAGTGCTCTTTAATTTGTTCTAAAATCAAAAAAATAGGAAACGACACATCTATCAATTGAACCAGCGACATACCATACAAAATCAACGATTAAGGATGAGGATATAGACATTGAAATATTTTTCATTTTTAATAAAGAACCTACGATTATCCATTTCTTATACTGGACCGGTAGACAGGGTATTCAGGTCACTAAAACTTTTTTATCTCAATAAGGTGTTTATAAACGTGTTTTTCGGCGTCCATCCTCCCTCTAGTCGCTATATACTATTTTCGGTTGTGTTTTAATTCTATTTTATTTTCTTGATAAATACTGCCCAAAAATACTCATTTATATGTGATCGTGTAACACGTATTATTGTTTTTTTTTTTCAAATAAACCTACTTAGTCACTGAAAATTTTAATTAAATTAATAAAACAACCAAAGATACCTACCAATAGCAATTTAGGTATAGGTACTTTAAGATTTTGTTTACAAGTTCTAATTACAGCAAATCCTATTCAAATTGAAAATTATTTTCTGCATGAAAACATTGCGAAAAAAGTTCTAGAAAAGAATAAAAACTGAATTATTGATGAAAAAAAAATAAAGTCATATTCAGAATAAACTCTTTCCTTCAGAAAAATTTTATGAGGAAAATCAAAAACATAAATCACTGCAGCAGAACAACATAACCTGAAATTATCTTTAAAAAAAATCAGAATATTCAAATTAATTTCAGAATGAATTAAAAATAAAAAACGATAATTTCCAGGTATCGAAAAACTGAAACTGGCCCAAAATATTTTCCCTATTCCCCTTTCTCTCCTTCAAAAAATGATAAATCATGTATAATGTATCGAGATAAAAAGTTGAAATTTGGTAGATAGATAATAAGATAGGTATCATAGTTTCGTTCTCCTCTCTTATGACACGACACACACATTTTTACATTTTTTTTATACCTATGTTTAGGTCGAATCAACTAATTTCCTTTGGTATAAATTTGTCAAAAAAAAAGTATTCTCGCCCCCAAACAACTGGATTTTTGCTGTTATGACTCAAAAATGGGTATTTTTCAGCTAAAAATTCTTTCAGAAGGGGTATCCCACGATTTAAAATAAAAAATTTCAAAAATGTGAGTACAGGGTACAGGGACATTATATAAATAGATGATGTATTTTTTATCGTTGTTTTTGTATGAAAATTATTCCAGTGTACTCGTAAGTTAGGAATACCTACGTATGTATTTGACTTTCGTCTCTACTAATTATTTTCGGCTATATTTTGATACTATTTTATTTTTTACTGCCCAAAAATATCCAATGATCTTGTAACGTATCATGTTTTTCCCCACTAACAAACCTACCTACTTATTAATTTTACTATTTAGTCGCTAATTAATGAAAAAAAAGCCAACCAGGATACCAATAGCAATTTACTTTCAGACCTCGTTTACAAGTTCGAATTACAACGAATCCAATTTAAATTGGTATTGCTTTCGATCTAATCTTAGCCATTTACGATGTAATAGATAAATGATTTTCCATGTTCGTTTTTTGCTTCAGCATCATCGCTTACCATCACGAATAAACATACCAAATTGGTTGATTCTTGAACGGTGGCTTTTTAAATTTTTCAAAATGCTCGATGTAATGACTCGGTACCGGAGGATTATTACGATTGTACTTATAGCGCATATCGGTGGTCAAATTGGTTGCTAATTGGATGGCATCGAAGTGAGGAGGATTTCGAGACGCTTCGGTCATCTCGAAGTCGCGTTCTTGCAAAGCTTGCTCGAGTTCGGCTTTATTTCTCAAATGATCATGTCTCAGCGCCACCGTTCTGGTTTCTTTGACTTCAAACGACGGTTTATTAATCTTTATTTTAGCATTTCGAACTTTCCACTCGGATAAAGCCAGCGTTTTCGTTTCCAGCCACAACGCTCGTATGATATCTGGATCTTGAAAATCCCATTCTCTTTTTTTCTTCTGTATCAATACGTTCATTTCCGGGTACATGTCTTTCAAATCGTATTCCATAACGGCCCTGATCCTTTTACGTTTTTTACCATCGACCGACGATTCTTCACCGGAAGTTTCGCTGTCTTCGGATATTTCATCGTTGTCGAAACCGTCCGATTCGCCTCCGACAGCTGTTTCGCCTTCGATACCGGGTCCAGATTCACCACCTTCTAGCTCATCCTCAGTGTGACTGTGAGGGAATCTTTCATCACTGCCTCTTGTCGGATCGTCTTCATCGGTGTCGGGAAACCCTGCCTGGTCCGGATCTCTTGTCTGAGATGATTTTTTTCTATACGCGCCTCCTTCGATGGCCTCATCCTCGTCTTCGCCGTGTTCACCATCGATGGGTTTTTCGTCTTCGCCATGTTCGCTACCGACGGGTTTTTCGTCTTCGCCGTGTTCGCCACTCACGGGTTTTTCATCTTCCGATTTACCTGATTCGGCCGATTTGTCCGATTTGTCCGATTCCTTAGATGATTTTCTCGTTTTACATTTACCGTATTTCGAATACATTTTCGAATGAAAGCTCGTTTCCGTTTATCATCTAATGGTTTACTTTAAATTGTCTAGTTTTGCGAGCATTTGTGTAATGACGTGAAAGAGCGAGGGAACGAATGAAGTAAGAAATTTTAAATTGCTAGGGAAAGTGGATTCTTTTATCGGGGTTTCAGTTAGGTACCTACTTATTGATAAAGTTTACGAAATTCATAATCTATCAAATTTCTCTTCACTTGTACCAAAAGACTTCGACGAGTCTAGTCTCCTCACTGAATTATATCTCGTCCTACCTATATATGCCAGTCCTAAAATAAGCCCTACCTACTTGTATCTTGCTCTATGAAGTAGGTAGGTAGCTTGGTTGTTCTGCGTCGAAAGCCTAGATGATTTGGATTCGTCATCGGAGATATTAGGTAGGTAGGTACTGATTGAGGTTTAGAAATGGTGATACCGGTGCCCGGCGTCCAGAACCCGGCGACGTTTTGAAATTCACCGAATGCCGGTTGCCCTCTGGATGGGCCAGGAACGTTTCATCGTCGTAATCGAAGCAGCGAAGCCGCATTATGATTGAAATTGCAGTTCGCCAATAGAAAGGGAGACTGATAACTGTACGATTGCTGGATCATTGGAATCCTTATAGACAAAACTCATACAGTCATGTTTAACATCGGAACTCTCGTAACCTGGCCATAATTTCATAGGTATTTCTTTTTCTGGGCCATGAAAAATGCCACCCTCTATTACGATCTTCAGGCATCGAATGACTTTGATTCTTGATGATGAGAAAGTGTTAACTTGATTCGTCAAAACACGGTAGTATCTTGGACGTACCTGCGAAGAAAGGATGAAACAGAAATAAAATTTTGAGTTCTGATATAATTATAAATGCATTGAATAAACATACATAAATGAATGAACCTCACCTACTTAACAAACTTGAAATTAAAAACGACAATCTAGAGCAGTATTCGATGTTAGATATCTAACCCTTTTTTCACGTCTTCAAGATCGTATTTTCCATTATTCAATATTTTACATGGACAGATTTGCTTCAAGTTCAACGATTAGTATACCTACAACAGAAATCCAACGATACCAAACGAATTTAATACACCGAATCCTGCAGTAGTGACGGTGTTTGCGATATTTTGCTCAAGTTCAAACAGTTGAAAATATAAATAAATGAATACTTACTGAATACTCGTATGATGAGTTTACTGCATAGTGCATTTCCCCATTATTGAGGAAGTATCCGTCAATCTGTCATCAATTAGTCAATTAGTAACAATTTTTTTAAATTTTTAAAAAAAATTTAAAGATGATACGAGAAATGAGATGAAATGCAACATTACGCTACTCTACATCTGAAACTTACTGTAATTACAAGAAAATTACAAAAAACTGTGTCATGGTCAAATAACGCAAACCAAAATTGTCCTAGTCTATATGACGTCATCTAAGGCAATGATAATCTGAGTTTTGATTGGTTTGCACTTCTGCAGCAATTTATTATCAGCTGATAATTAATTTTGTATTTGAAATAATTAATTGAAACATTACAGTATGAAATCATAAACCGATACTTCAAAAAAGTGTAAGTGTACAGGATTAGGATACCATTTGGATTAAAACTCGAATGAAAAATAGTATATTTTAGATTCAGCAGAAAGCATTTTTCCCAGTGAGTACATGATACCATCTATTTAATGGAATTTATACGACAACGCTTGCTTATGAATTATAAATAGAAAGTTTCATACTACGGTACGTTCTGCCATAAATAAAAATGGCTTCTAAACTGCATAAAATTTTCATTCAGTTCGTTGAGAAAATTACTTCTCATTTTTCGCGTTCTATCCATACCGTCTAAACAACGCTGTGAGTTAATTCACGACAGGTAAATCTGTGTAAAATTAGTAAAATCAAAGCTATTTGCGAATTGACGCAGTTGGAATGGTGTCAAAACTATCTCGGTACAATTTCATCTTTCCAAGTTGAACAACCGTCCATACAAAGCCGGTTCAGAGATATAATTTCATCAGTATTGATACTGAATTCAAATTCTGAATCGCTGGAAAGGTTTTATCGCCTATCAGCTTTATCGTTCCCCCATACTTTCTCTATTGTGTTGCATTGGAATTGCCCACAAAGGAGCTAACGTTGTCGTATCGAATACCTTTACTTATCTACTTTGCCGGATTAATCTTGAATCTTGTTCTCTCTCGATACCGTTGCAGTATAGTTTTTGACGTTTTCTTTCGTGTAGCATGTTTTATTCGGTTTAGTTGTGTAATTCGGAGCATCTTGAGCATAGTTTTTTAAACTGTTTAATTAGTTTTAAAAAAGGTTTAATTGTTTTTAACCATGGCTTCTTTGTCTACTAAAGGAACTGATTTGAAGAAGAGTAAGTTTTTCGTATATTTATCGAGGTTATTTGTCAAAACGTGGTCGTAGGTTTGATCTTGATCTGGTACACGATGTCGTAGTATGGTTTTGTCTTTCGAATTCTATACCCTGGTTGCTTTGAAAATATTTTTCAAACGAATCGCTTGTACTAAATTAGGTTTATTTGTTTTCGAAACAGGCCCGCCGAAAGTTTTATCTCCCAGTAACGGTCCGGCGGATAAAACAGTCACCAAGTCGCCATTGAAGTCACCGTCTTCGAAGTTAGGTACCACGAAGTCGGCGATTCTGAAACCCAAAATGGAATCCAGTCCACCGAAAGTGGCTCGTTCTCCGTCCAATAAGTCGATCACTCCGCCAGGTAAATCTCCGACCAAAAGTCCTCTATCTAGTTCGATTAAAACGACTTTAGACAAGAGCAATTCGCAAGGAGACATCGCCGTTTCGTCCGGAGTAAAAAACTCGGTCACCGGAATCGTACCTTTGGACAACGAAGGTAATTTATATTCATTCCTCGTGTAATTTTCATATCATTCGTAATTAATTCGTCGTACGATTCACAGTTACTAATACGGCCGAAGCAAAGCCAACCGAACCCGATACTCCTTTGGAATCGACCATCGAACCGGAACCTAAAACTGACGAACCAGTTGCAAATGGTGTAAGCTCATCGGCCGTCGGCGACGCATCCGCAGCGGATTTAGTAACCTCGACTAAAGCTGAACAAACCCTTGATCAACAACAAATCGCCATCTCCGAACAAAAACACGCCTCCGGAGACGGCGCTCCGCTCAACGATAAAATCGAAGTAATCGAATCGGCCGGTGAAAGTGTCAACGCAGAGGCCAAATCCGAAAAATCTCAAGAAAACGATAACGCCACTCAGGATTCGTCTTCGAGCGTCGTGATCAAGAGTGAACCATCTAGCGATGCCAAACCGGACGTGACCGATTCGAAAGACGACACGCAAAAACCTGACGACGAATCGGTCAAGCCTGACGTTTCAAGCCCATCGCCCAATACCAGCGCTTCGGATTGTGCTAACAGTAGCACCGAAACCGTCGAAACTGCTAAATTGACAGACGAACCCGAAACCACCGTACCCGAAGTATCAAAACAGTCGTATCGTCTGAAAGTATGGGATCAGTTGGAGACTAACGACTTGGTCTTGTTTCCTCGACCATGCAAAGGACGTATTCCGAACTTCAAGGGAGCTCATCAAGCTGCCGAAAAGTTAGCCACCTCTAAGGTGTTCAAAAACTGTAAGACGATTAAAGTAAATCCTGATAAAGCGCAAGAAATGGTCCGTTTCCATACGCTCGAGGTAAGACATTCGTGTTTTTCACTTTGGATTTCTTAACCATAAACTCATCTTGGTTTCTTGCTTTCAGAATGGAAAACGTCTCTTGGTACCGATTCCTCGTCTTCGTGAAGGCCTATTTCAAGCTGTCGTACCGCCTTTCGATGCTGCTAAACATCAGCTTCAGCAGGCCAGTCAACGGTTCGGTATGAAAAAATGGGGTAAACCTATCGGCCTAGATGATAAAGTCAACATCGATATGGTTGTCTTGGGTTCTGTAGCGGTCGATAAAAAAGGTATATTTTGGTGATTTTTAATATCTTCGTTGATTTGTGATTTAGATCTGTGGCGTTGTCTATAAATTTTATTCGTTGATTTTTTTTCCATTTCTCGATTTTTTTGAATTTTGTTTTCTAGGTCACCGTATCGGTAAAGGAGAGGGTTACGCTGATTTAGAATTCGCAATGTTGACAAAAATGAACGCCATAAACGAAAACACCGTTATTGCTACGACTGTTCATGACGATCAGGTTAGAACTTGAAGTTTTTGATTTCTTCGGCTTGATTTTCGAAAAATTTAGTGTTGCACGTTCCGGTGGAGCCGCTTTTTTTTCGTTCAGTTGACGTATTTTATTTACTGATAGAGTTCATGTCTGCATTATATTTCAATTTAAGTCTAAATTTCCTCAAAATTGATTCTGTTGAAGTTTTCTCTTAATTTTTTCCGTGTTCAAATTATCTCATTTTCAAGATTTTTTTCAACTTCACCTCCAAAAAGTTTCGTAGTTCATATTTTCTATAAAAATTTTCCCAGTTCGTTTGTACTGTTCTTTTTCTTTTTTCTTTATGTTTTTTCGACTTCAAGTCCAACATTTTTTTCGAATTTTGGTTCCAAATTTTTTTCAGAATTGTATTTACTCAAAAATTGTTCAAACTTCAACAGTGGAACTTCTAAAATTTTTCCAAGTTCATACTTTCTCAAAATTTGTTTCAATTAAACAAACTGTGTTGACTTTCATTCCAACTTGAAAAGACGTAAAATTGATAGGTACTTTTCACGTATTAATTTTTCCTCGACGTCTATGCAAGTTGGAACGATTGGAAAAAATTTTGTAATTGGAATTAAACTTGAAACAATTTTTTTAAAATACGTGTTTGATAAAAATTTTGGATGTGAAGTGAAGTTGAAAAGAATTTTGAGAGAAGTTGAAGTTTTGGGCCCTAAGTTGAAGAAATTTGTTGAAAAAGATAACAAACTTAAAAAAAACCTTCAGATTTGGATTGGAAAAAAATCAGAGAAAATATTTGAATGAGAAGCTAATTTTTTTTTTTGAGAAAATCTGAACTTGAAAAACATTTTGGATGTGAAATTGAAAATAATTTTGATAATAAATTGAAGTTTCGAACTTGAAAATTTTTTAAACAGGAATTAAAGGAAATTTAAAAAGTTTAACTTTGGAAAAAAATGAAGTTGATTTTTTTTTTGTAAGAAAATGCATACTTTGAAAATTTTTTAAGAAATTAAATATTGATGTGATATGTTCACTGAACGAATAAAAAGTGTCTTCTTCGAATCGTGCAGCATCCAAGGTTAGGTATGATTTCGGGGTCTGTGAATTTGAATAATTTGATTAACCAGGTTTCTCGATTTCACAGGTATTCGACGATTTACCTGAAGAATTATTTAAAGAATACGACGTACCGGTCGATTACATCGTCACACCTACTCAAATAATACAAGTATCCGAACCTCTTCCTAGACCTAAAAACGTAATTTGGAGTATTTTATCAAATCGTCGAATTTTGGAGATCCCAATTCTTCAGAAACTTCGCGAACAAGAAATAAGGTAAAATTTACTCTCCCCTCCTCCTCCATCAAACTTACCAATACTTCATTCCGGTGATTTTTGTTTTCGTTTACAGCGAAGGCGTCGAATGCACATTGAAAGAGGTCGACTCAGACGTCGAAGAGAAACCCTACCCTGTTCAAGAATCCGTCTTCAAAAAACGATTCCAACATCGTCGTCGTCGTTACAACAACTACAGTCGCTCGACCGGTAATCCAATCCTCGACAGTAAACTGGCCGCTGCTGTTCTACCTCCTCAGCACTCTGCTCCGGTTTCGATGCCTTTCTACAACCACAACAGCCGACAGCGTAGATATTCGCCATCCCAGAATCAAAACCGAATGCGAGATTATGATGGACGTCGATACGACGGACCTCACCAGCAACCAATGAGACGTCCTTATTATAACCAACCTCCTCCGCAATACGGAATGAAACATCAGCAGCAACAGTACAACGGTAGGCAGCCGATCAGACATGACGGGCAGAATCGAAATATGAATAGGAATGGTCCGATGATGGATGGTCCTAGGAATATGAATCGCGGTGCTCAAAATGCTCCTCGTATGAGTCGTCAACGTTACGATAATCGAGCGTCAAACGCTATGACTAAGGTATGTTCCATCTCGACTCAGATTACCGGATCTGATCGATTGGTAGGTGAACCGAGTCGTAAAATAACCCAGTATTTTACGACGAGGTGCTATTTTTAACGTGATTTGCTGGTATTGCTTTGAACAACTTGGCAGCATGGATTTGCGCTTTTTTTTAGCTTTGGTTTGTCTTGTGATGTTTTTTTTTTACACCTTTGTAATCTGAAAGTTTTTTACAATCGCAATCTGGAATTCCGACCATTTCCTCGTCCAGTTTCGAACGCAAAACCAGCCCGAACGTTTGTATTTTTAATCTGCGATCAAAGCAATACGCTTTTACGAATTGCTTTCATCAAACATTACCGTTACTACAACGCAACGCAGCGAATATTCCGACGTTTCGCGAAATCCTCTTCCAACGTATCCAAGTCTCTGCTGATACATCCAAATCCTTGTCTCTGCGAATTGACCATATCCTCTTATTCATTGTTGTTTCAGTCTGTTGAAGTGCAAACGGTCGATAAGAATAGAGCTAGTCGTCCGTTCGTTAAACGTAAAAGAGCGCCGATCGAATTTAGCCTTCGTGTTAAAAATATTGGCAACGGAGTGCGTGTTCGCGATTTGAAAACCGCCTTAAACGAAAGAGGCATTAAACCAAGGTATACACAAACATTTTTACTTGTTAACCAATCAATTGGAAAAAAGTAGACGAAAAACCAAAGAAAAAATCAACATCGGCGCAATAATGATGGATATTAATGTTCGAAGGTGTATCGTAGCGAATTCTAGTCCCGATCCTCCGCCTCTCATAGTCACTTCCTTCCTTTACTTCCTTCTTTTTCTATTTCCTATCGATGTGATAATTTTTACGAGCTAAAATTCAGTCCCCATTCGTAATGGGTTTTTAAAATATTCGAACGAAATGAATTACGAGTCGAATTCATTTCCTCTGATTTTATTTATCGAAATAAATTCGTAGGTGCAGATTTGAATTATTTTCGATTTTAAAAATTCACCAAATTTTATACTCCGAAATTTTTTTCAAATTGAATCATTCACGACAATAATTCGCTACGATTAGAACCAACGGTAAAGGAAAAAAAAGAGCATATATTTCCCTCGATATACGCACTTTTTTCCTTTAAAGTGATCCTCGATTACAAGTTTGAGCTTTGGCGATGGAAATTTTCTCACTGATTGCTATCATTTTTGCACCGCTTGCATCTAATGCAATATTTTTCTTCAAACGCACGATTTTTTGATTTACGTAGCTAGACCTCTAATTTACCTAATTCTTTACTCTTAAACTTTTAAAAATAATACTTGTGCATAAATTAATCCTGTATCTGTTTCGTTTACCTTTGTTTGACGTATACAGGGATATCACATGGAGGGGGTACCGGGGGTTCGCCTTTCTGCATTTTGTTAAATCCGCATCGAAGGAAAATAAACCGTTAGCTGTGGAAGATGTGATACACGCTTTGGAAGGATTACCATTACCTCCGAAGAATAAGAAAAACCTCGTCATCGAACCGGCCAAACCAAAGAATTCGGCTAGCGAATCGAGCGGCGGTGTCGAAGAATTGCCTGCCAATATCACGGTTACGTTGGAAACCTCTACCTCTACAGATTTAAATATCCTGAACGCCGTCGTTCCTACTGTCACGCAGCCGATCGCTGTTTAATCGCATTTTTCACTAAGGGTTTTTTTCTATCGTTTTTTTGTACCTTTTTACGATATTTTAAAAAATTCGATGTATTTCGTTCTTATTTTCTAGAGGTTCTATTTTTTTCATTTGTTCGAAGTTATTTCGTTTTTTTTTTTCGTTCCAATTGTTTAACCATACGTTTTCTTTTTTTTTTGATACGGTTTACTAATTCCGAGTGGGTTTGCCGAAACCGTCGAGGAGAATTTTTTTGTGGTTTTTACACGGTGGACTTTAAGTCATAAATTAACATGTTGTTTGTTGTATTTTCTTTTTTTGCTCTTAGGATTAAATTGCGTTATTGAAATGGTGATGTTTATTTTGAGTTTATTTTTCGAAATTGTCTGATAAGGGGTTCTTATTCGCAGGTGCCTGATTTCTATTGCTGATTTTGGTATTCAGTGGATCGATGCTGGGCTTACTTTTATGAAATTTAATGGAAAATTTTGATTTCACGTTGGTACTCCAGAAACGAAGCAAAGGATATCTCGGTTAGGTAACTTCGACTTTCGCATAGATTTTGAAAATTGTACTACGGTATGTTTTGAAGAAAAAAAAAAACTTCAGGAGTCCAAAATTCCTCCACCTCGTTTTTATAATCTGAGACAGAAAAACGTGATTTTTGGTGTAAAATTTGACAACATTTTTGGAATTTCCGTCTTTTGGAAAACATGGAACCAATTTTGAATTAATGGGTATTTTTTCAATTTTTTTCTCAAATGAAAACTTCAAACTACCGTAGATCCAAACCTTCACAAAAATTTAAAAAAATTCTATAAATGGGTCTCTATTTCATCTTATACATATACTACAGAAATTTCAAAATTTCTGGTAAATGAGGCGGGAGCAAAATTTCTTCGTTTGGAGTAGAGAAACTCTTCGGTTCTAAACTGTGAATTTCGTTTGGTTTCCCAAGCACACTGCAACAATACTCCCGAAATCCGTGTCAAGAACGGATTCATCCATCATATCTGAGGGTACCTTTTCGTCAAAAATTTAAGGGAAACTCTCGATTAAATTAGATCCCTGGGAAAATTGGAAATTTTGGAATTTGAACTTTAGTGAACGAGATAACAAATTTAAAGAAAGAACGAATGAACGAAAATCACATTTTTCTTCACCACTGGCAACACTGATTGCTTGATTATTCACTAAAATTTCTAATTCAACTTGGATTACTTGATTTTGACATAAATTAATTATATTTTTTAATAATAATTATTATTGAATCATAAATTACATACGAAAAAGTCCAATCGAAATAAAAAAGTCACATTTAATAATAAATCCAACAATCGAAACAAATAATCCGCGATCGCTGAGGTCGCTGATTGGCTGAAAACTTACCTATCCTAAAACACCTGCTTAAAAAAACAAGGTCATTCTCGTTCACCGTTCGTTGCGTTTGCGGTGTGGCGAAAATTGTAAATAAAATAACAGCCTAATCAAAGTACGCATCTCAATCATATAAAAAATATAATCAATGAAGATCAAACAAAAAATTTACTCAATGAATTGTACAATGTTTTTATAAGTAATTCATAAGAAATTCTTATTAAAAATTCGTGCTTCTATCTGTAAAGTTTCCGCCTCTTTTGAACGTTATGTAATCTGTAGTCGCTTGGAGGGTATGCAGAAATACCCGCATAATTAATCTAATAGTTTCACCGATTTTGTTCATTTTCGTCGAATGAAATTGTTCGCGATGAAGACTTCGACTCTTTGTTGATCGTATATTGTTAATAAAAAAAAAAACGACACCATGGAAGAAACCATCCCTGTGTTGCTGGTCACAGCCAACGTTGGATCTATTTTCGAAAATGTAAGTAACATTGTCATACCATCCTACAGTTTTGAAAATTCATCACTGACAGAAAAAATCCTTCGATCCTGTATTTTTTCCTTTCACCAAATCACCAAATCCAAATCTGATTCCATTACAATCATCTAAATTTGGTGATTAATTCATAATATTTTTCAATTCAAAAATTCTCTTGGAAGAATATAGAAAAAAATCCAATTTTTAATATAGATTTTTCTATGTGTTTCAGCCCGATGCTATGGTAGGATTATGGATACAGGAATTTTTACAAGTGAGTGTCCTGGCGTCTTCAATCCAAGCTGCGTGCTCTAGTTACCCCATTTTTTTAAACCCATAATGGCATTTATTTATTCCAGACTGTATCGCGTTTCGATGTGAAATTCATAGCATTACATTGTCAAGAAGTTGGAGGAAAAAACTACGAAACTCGTATGCAACACGTGGATAATTTCGTACAGTAAGTATGTCGTACACATAGTATACGAATTAGTCAACCCAAACCAGCTGAATTATCAAACAAATCTGCCTACGTCCTTTTTGTCACAAATTCGAAAATTTATTTACTCGTATTCGCAACTAGAACGATCCGCGTATAAATCCAATCCGTCGGATCTGTGTTTACTCTCAGCTGTGTCAAAAGACTCCATTCGGCGAGTTTTCAAATGCTTCGGTACATTCGAGACACCAGCGGCGCATTTTTCACAAAAATTATTTACGATTACGGATATTAATCGAACATGTGGTTCGAACATACAATGCAAATAATCCCAGCATATGGTATTGTTTATTTTTTTCTAATCGCTCGCCGAAGATGCACCGGCAATGGAAATCGATACCAGTGAAAATTCCACATCGCAGAAAAGTCGTGCTACAGCGCCGGGGGTTGACTAGGCTGCGAAAATTGAATACTAATAAGCCGGTTAACCTTTCATATTTTTAGTTAAAGGTCAAAACTATGGTAATTTCAAATTATATGAAAAAAATCCATCCATGACGTCATCGCGCATCGCACCACCAACAAACTAGATAAATCAAAATCGGCGATTAACCGACTACCTAGAGAACCTGTTCGTCCGCATAATTTTATTTAAATTCCTTCCTTTCGCATTCCTCATTTTTGCGTATTTTTTTCCTTCTACCTCTTCTGTACCAGAACGAGTCTCGGACTCGAGAATTCGCAGCAAAAAAATACTAATGTACGAATTCACTCGACGTTAATGAGACGCAAAACTGTACTGAAACGATTGATAAGCAATGTTTTTTCTTATTTTTGCCTCTTTGTTTCCACATTATGCTCGTTTATTCGCCATTTACCAATTGTAACAGATTGAAATGAGTATTTTTCAATTAAACCATTCTATATAATATGCTTCGGAAACATCCATTGACGTCATGACCAAGTTAAAACATCGTAACCGTTTCGTATTTCTATGCTGTTGCTCTGTTCTCTCCTCGTTCGTCGTGAATTTTTACAGCTCGATATTTTTTTGCCGTATAAAGAAGATACCCGTTCGGAATATAAACTAATGGCGTTCTTATTATTTTTTTTACACTTAGAGCTTTACGTTTTTTTTTACACTTATAGTCATTTACATAGAAACTAGTTTCATTCCCCCTTCCCTTGCTTCCTCATTCTAAAATCTTTCCTTATTTCTTCGTTACGTTCGTTTACGCTTACATATTTTTCATTTTCAATTTTCGCTTCGCTATGTATTATTAATAATGCATCGTTATGCAAAATTAATTACATATTTAAAAAAAAACGTTTCCTATAATTTAAACCGACTCGTGCGTACTTAAAAAGCAATTTTTAATTAAATATTGATTTTTCTCTTTCGCTTTTTATTATTTTTTATACCACACATGCGATCCTTTTAAAATTTTTTCTGCTCCATTTGCCCGACCATAGTGTACAGCTTGGGCTCGTACTATAAACGTGTTGTCACGGTACGATGACGTCTTCATTCTAAATGCAAATCGATTTCGGTATTTTATCTTAGCCTGTGTATTGTACACACGTAAATTTCGATACGCTCTTTTATCAATGTAAATTACTTTGTTTTGTGAAATTTTCTTAATGGAGAAGGTCGACAGGCGAAAAATACGCGAAAATAGAACAATGGCATTCATTCGGCTTCTCGCCGTAATTATATTTATCATCGTTAATAAATCAGACCAAATTAACGTTGTTCCTAGAAAAAAAATGCTAATTCGAGTGGAAAGTTGAAAGTTGATGGGTTTTGGTTGATTAGTGTATAGAGTTGGATCCTCCCACTTTTTTGAATCTAAAAGGTTTGAACTTTTGAGGGGAAAATGTGGTTGGAAAATTGCGTCGAGGCATCGAACGATGTAATGAAGAGAGAGGGTGGAATTATCTGATTTGATTATTTCAGAGAAGTTTCGTGTTCGAGGTTCGTGATTCAGGGAGGGAGAGAGGGAACGAGGAGGAATCAAATATAAGTATTAAAGCAGATAAAAAAATCTGCCTCGAATTTTAACGAAAATTGGCGAGACAATTTACTTTTCAGGGGAGGGGGGACCACCCAGAAAAATTCGAGCTCATCAGCCATCGAATAAGTGGACCCAGCAGGTTCTTAAAGTGATCCATTTTTGAAAAAAAAACATAATTTCTGCTATTTTTGGATAGTGCCACCTGTGTGGTTCCTCGGCCACCTTGTAAAAAGGGCTAAAATTCTATACTACTGATCGCTCTTCTCGAGTATGAGGGGATTGTGAAATTATACATTGCGAAATTTCAGATTTAATTGATTTTTACAAAATTCAAATCGCTCATTGAACATTTCAAAATTGGGTCAAAACATTTTTTTCATGCTGAGAATACATTTTAATGAAATCTTTTTTAAAAAATCAGACCCATTTTTTATGGAAAAAATGGGTCTGATTTTTTTGGAAAATTCCTGAAGCACTGTCTACTGAAATTTGCATAAAAATTGTATAAATCGTCATGCAATTGACATTCGACACCAGTCATGATCATGAATTCTTTCATGAAAAAAATAGCCCAATTTTGTGCTGTTATTTAGTGACCGATTTCAATCTCGTAAAAATCGAGAGAATCTTCAAATGTTCAATTTGTTACGTTTCAGTCCTTGATGAGCTTCAATTTCGAAGACAATGAATCTAGGAGATGTAGAATGTGAAATTTATTTGAATTTTCGGGGGGGGGGGGGGGTCGAAATGAAATTCAGACGGCACAACCTAAAAGTGATGAAAAATCTTGTGTTTTTTTCCAAGTTCAAAGTGATGTTACTTTCAGGCAGGACGGTGCAGAGAAAATCGAGACCTGGAGAGAAAAAAGTATGAGCAAAAAAAAGGGCTTTTGAACGTCGACACGACGTGGTTAAACCAATTTAATTTTTTTTGTTTTATGACTCTTGCAGTGATAAGACAACATTTTCTTGCCCCAGAGACCAGAGAGCCTCATGGGTCACTAAAATACATGAGCCTGGGGAACCTCCCTTTCACCCTCTTTGCACAGGCCTGTTTTCAGGACTCCTAGTTCTTCCATTTTATGGTTGTGGGGTTCAGTTTTTTTTGGGAGGTCTCTCACCCAAACAGGGTAATATCTAATAAGTCCTGCAATTGATAAAGTGGTGCTGCAAATGAAAATAATAATGGAAGAGTCTTGCATTTGGTTTCAAAATTTTACTAGGAAATGCTTTTTAAAATCGTGAAAATTTATCTCAAGATTTGTGAATTGTTCGTTTGTATTCCTAGGTATCTCAAACGGGTTCTTTTTTTTGGTATTTGTCCCCATTTTAATCGAAAGCACCCCGAAGTCATTTAAAAATTTTTTTCTTAGTTAAAAAAAGTTCAAAAAATTCAATTTACTTCGAATGAAAAATTGGAAAAAAATCGGAACTTCAATTTCACGTTTTTTTGTTCTTTTTTTATTTGATTTTAAATTGAATTTTATTTTGATTTTGCTTGAACACAATGGCCCAAAACATTTCACAAATTTTATTGCAAATTTGTGATGACTAGGAGGAAGGGGGGGGGATTGAAAGTGTATTTTTGAAGGGCTTGTGGTGAGGAAATAATATCGTGTTGCTTCTGATCACGATCTTATTAAAAAAGGAAGAAAAATCAGAAGAGTTATCAATTTTACGGTGAAAGAAGTCGGAGTAAGGGAGAGGGGAGGGGCGAACTTTTCAAATTCTCAAGGAATCGTCGAACTTATGGTATGGAGCTAGCTAGCATTTCTAGCAATTTTTCTTCCCTTCTTGAAAAATTGTTGAAATATTTCGTTGAAGGTTCTGCAATTTTTTTTAAAAAAAGTCTTGAATTTGGTTCGGAAATTTTATTCAACCCCTTGTCAAAGTGAACTATCTTGCTAATTTTCATCAAAACCATAGCTGTTTTTTCTATTTTGCCCTAACGAGTATGGTAAACTTTCTCAGTTTTTCATAGTTTTAATTAAGTTTGCGATATTTACTCAGTTTATAAGATGTTTTGAAAAATATGTCCACAAACGTAATATACCTCTCTTCTCTTTACCCAATTTGAAATTATCCTTGTAATCGAAACAATAGGGGCATTAAGGAAGTACCCATAATTACGTTTACTTCGTTAAAATTGTGGCGAAATATTCGCCAAGTTATGAATTTTTCATGTGAAATTGTTATGGTGATTTTTTTTTTAGTAGGAAATTAATTTTTCTCAACATTTTTTGAAAGTCTATAATTGTGCAATCCCGAAACGAAATTTTATACCATATGATGACTAGATATGTACGAGCAATAGAATTTTCAAATGGATGATTATTTTTATTTGTAGAATTTTTCTAAATCGACTACAAAACTTGTAAATTGAATAATTTTCAATTTTTTGTTTCTTGAAATCAGGGCTAGGTAAAATCCGGGACAAAAGTATTTCAAATCGGAAATCCAAAATCCTCTGCGAAAATGGGTTTCAAATCAAAAATCCAAAATCCTTTTAGAAAATGGATTTAAAATCTAATTCTAGGCAAAGACGATGACATTTTTTTAAAATGATGTAATTTTGCTTCATTTCAATTCACAATGGTATTATGTAACGAAACAAAGCAAATTTACTAATGAACATTAAAACAATAAAAAATATTGTTTCTAGTTCTGTCTACAAACTGGTGAAACTAGGAGGGCAAGAATTTTTCGGACCCCGGTATAATTCGACATGACATGACATGTCTACGAAACGAAATACCGTGATGCCTGAACCTGAACCCTAAACTCTGATCACCGGATCTCGTAACACAACAATTTTTGGATTTAAAAAAAAAACTAGGATTTTGAAAAAATAGGATTTCAAATCCAAAATCTGCTGCTAAATCGTATTTCAAATCCAAAATCCGTCATGAAGAATAGATTTAAATTCGAAGTCCAAAATTTTAATTTTTGGATTTCTTGGATTCTAAATCGAGAAGGATTTAAATCTTGCCCAACCCTGCTTGAAATTAGCTTTTTATTAAAAATTGAACTTATTTGAAAGGAAATCTTTCATCAATTCGTTTTTTCCTATAATTATTGATTTATTTGAAGAATTAATCGACTTCTTTCAAATTAGCTCATTTGAAAGGAAATTCCCAAATGTACCTTGAATTTTATTTTTAATTCTTTAAGTTGGCTAAAACTTTATTTTCAAGGGACGAACCTTGTAAAAATAATTTTTCGCTCCGAGTTCTGCCTGGGGCTGTATACTTAATCGGTGAATTTCGTAATTCTTTCAATACCTAATAAAAATGGGTAAAAAAATACCACAATTTCTGTTACAAAATTTTTCTCTACATTTTCCCACAAATTTTCAAAAAAGGTGTTCGGAGGAAGGAAAAGTGAAATCCCTGTTCTCAGATTTTTGAAATTGGTTCGGAATGTTGTTGGGTATGGAAAAATTATGATGAGCCTATTCAATAATTTTTTCCAAAATTCCCTCTTCCCCGTAGCAGGCATCATAGCGGGTAACTTTTTTATGGTGTTTGTCACTTTTTTCGACCTCAGTCACCTTTGGTTACTTTTCACGTTTAAAAGGTCACTTTGGTTACTTTTTTCCCCTCAAAAGTCACTTTTTCTTCGCAATTCGAGGGAAAAATTCAAATTTTCACTTAGAAATTGATATTTTTCAAAATTCTTTTAGAAAAAAATAAAAAAACTGATTTTTGCTAGTTATCGGGAAACCCGAGAAAGTTGCAAAAGAATTGAAAGGATGTTGACGCATTAAAAAAGTCTTTAGCCAAAGCCCAAGAAAAAGTGGCTGAAAAACGAAAAACATACGACGAAATGTTTTCGTTGGGTCATAAAAAATTGAAAAAGCCCCGAAAAAAAGATTTTGCAGGTATCTCGATCGCTGAAGATCTGTTATCAACGGCAGAATCATTTAAAGAAGCCGAAAAAATCCACTGAGAAAGCAGAGCAGATTCAACGGAAAATAAATGATAAGATGAACGCTTGTATTACGAGTTTAGGAGTAAAAATGAAAAAAATGAGTAGGTCGTGTAAGCTTTGTTCCAAAAATTCGCCAAGTTGAACGTTTTCCTGTTATTATATTTAATATTACACTGCGTAAACTGTAGTGTTAATTTGTTTGTGGTTTTGATAAAGGAATTTAATAAATGAAATTATTCACGTCTTTTCAGTTGATTCATCTTTGAAATGTTTGCAGAAAACTACAAAAAATTGCCCCCCCCCCCCCGAAAATATTGAATTTTTAGTTACTTTTGGTTACTTTTGGTTACTTTTGGTTACTTTTTGGTCATTTTTTGCTCACTTTTTGCTCAAAAAGGTTACTGAAAGTTACTTTTTTCTTCAAAAATTTCGCGATGATGTCTGCCATAGCAGGGAGGAAATTGATAAAAAAAATTTGAAATTGTCACATCTATCGATCAAAAAGGAGTGAGACAGAAAACATTTTTTCGCTCAAAAATACATCATGATGAGGACTTTTGCAAAAAAAATTCAACATTTTTTGGGTGAATGGGCTGTGCTCAAAAATTTAAACCCCATCAAAAATACATTTTATTCTCTAGTAATGAATAAATGTATGTAGAATTTTTCAAAATGAAATTCTCTACCAAAAAAATGGTTCAAAATTTAACCTAGGCAAAATTACCATTTCTTAAAAAAATTATTGATTTTTTTCAATTTTTGAAGTGAAATAGTAAATTGATTAAGTTATTATTTATTACGTTCACTTTGCATGTCCAGTTTTATGATAATGTACCAGAGATGAATGTTTCATTAGACATAATTTTGTGTTTCTGTCATCGATTTCTCCTTTCCTGTGGGATAAGGTGATGAAGAAATTAGATTTTTAAGCCTCCTGGCTCATTCCATGTCTACTCGACCAGGTTTTGACCTTGGGTCTTCCGATTTCGTTCAATTTTTTTTACGAGTTCTCCTCGATGGTCTAATGAAGGAATCACCGTCATTCCAATTATAAACCTTCAGGAGACCGGAGGAGGGGGGGTGGCCTTTGTAATTTTCGTATAATTAGAATTTTTTGCGAAATGGTTTAACTTTGAAGGAGCATATCTCGAGATTGGTTAGCTCTAAGATGAATCTGTTCATGCGGTTCTGTAGAGAATTGAAAGGAGATTCAAAATTGATAATAATATTTTGAAAAGTTCAAAGTTGAGCTTTTGTGACGGAAGCTCAACTTTCATGATGAGTACAAAAGATGAAGGGCCCCATTTAAAAATCTGAAAAAATTACTATGAAGAGAATTTTTGTGTATTTTTCTACTAATCACTTTTCAAGATGGGATCTCAATACCCCTGGAGGGGAGGCTCAGGGATCCTAAATTTTGGTCAAAATTTAAAAAAATGAAAAATAACGTATGACGTGTCGTTTGTTGGGTTTTTCAGGGCGCTGAGTTCGAATATTTGCTTATTTTTTGGATTCGACCCCTTAGTGCCCTCCTAACTCTCTAAATTTTGAGAATCCCTTGCAAAAAAATGAAAATATCGGGCGACATATCGATTTATACTAATTTGAGGGTGCTGAGCTCGATTATCAACTTACTTTCTCGATCCGCCTCTTTCGTTCCTCACACTGACTCCCAAAATTGGGGGTTAAGGGGCACTACAGGGTCGAATCCCAAAAATAAGCAAATATTCGAACTCGGCGCCTTCAAAACCCCAACAAACGACACGTCATATGTTATTTTTCATTTTTTAAAATTTTGACCTCATTAGGGGGCTGATTGGGGGAGGGGTTCAGAGCATTTTTCCTTCAATGATGTTTAAAAAAATGAATTTTTTCGCCTTTTAGGCCAAGACGGATGGGATGGGAAAAATTGTTCATTGTAATCTTTTCCTCGATGTACCTACCTAACATCATTCAATAAAAACTTTTAAAATATGAGGACAGGAATATTTTTGGTTGTTTCTGAATACTCTTCGATCATTTGAATAATTCCTACCCAAATCGAAGCCAACATTTAAATAAATATAATTACTCGTAGTTTTTCTATTTATGACTTTTATCCAGTGATTAAAAATTTTCTCCATTATGTTCCAGATTATTGGTATCGAATGAAAAATTAAAATCGTTCAATCGAGCCGTTGTATTTTTAGACGAAGATTTTTCGTGTGCTGAAAACTTTACCGTAAGTACAAACGACAGATGTTCGGCAGTAATTAAAATACAAATTTAATGATACGAAACTAGATCGTACGAGTACTAAGAATTAAGTATGCACAGAGAAAAAAATAAATAAAAGTTCCATGTAAATGAATCGTGAATTCGTATTTATGCGTGTACAAAACGATACACGACGAGTATTTTGAAAATTTTTTTAATCATAATCAATGACGTAAATAGTAATCAGAGGAATACGCTAATGATGACTATTTTGTCTGGTCTAAGTGTAATTATCTATCGTATAAAAGATTTATTCATTTCCTTTACGGCGATAACAGAATGTAATCTTTTGTAATTCGTGATATGCTCGATTAATATTATTTGATATTCTGCTTTCAGGCACTGGGAAATTTTTACTTCATTCACGAAAGCGCCAAAAATGTTTATTTATGGAATTTCAAAAGTAAGTTTCAATAGGGTATCTCATGTTTGAGGTAATTCAGCCTTATCTTACGAGATATTTGTTTTAGAACAGAAATACGACTCGATAGAAGGTAAAACAGTACATTCGGGTAATATAGAAGATGTCGAAGTCAAAGAAAAATCAAAATTTCCTCAAAATTTTTTCCCAGAGGTATTTTCATTTTCTATCTTATTTTTTTATTTTTTTATTTTTTTAAATCGACAACGTTTCTATGTTGCAGTGCAAATGGTCGAGAAAAGGTTACCTTCGTACGAGATGGAGTCTCGATGACAGTATATTTGATCTCGTTAATATTCACTTGTTCCACGATGCTTCGAATTTCGTCGCTATGCAAGCGGTACGACAAGTTTTACGTCTAAGAATAGAATTTATTATTTTTGCAGCCGGTTGAAAAATTATTATGTAATCGAATCTGAAATTCTTTCTTATGAGCCAATTACCCAATCGACAATGTTAAGAGACCTATCAAGGATATGGTTTTTATTTCAATTTCCCGAACGATGACGGTTTTCGATATTTTTCAATTTATTTTTCTTTTGTCGATTGTTTGGTAAATAGAGTTCGTCGAACAAGTTGGTAAATTTACTCTTGTCCAATTACGAAAAAAAAGCTGTACAAAAGCTTCGCTAATTGGATATTTGTACATTTTTTCCTGGTTCCTCGATTTTTTTACACGTAGAAAAAATCGTCATCGGTGATACTTCGTGAATTGCCGAGTTCAAATTTTTATTCATAAATTGGGCTCGTTTTCGTATTTTTGGTTATTGATTATTTTTTCTTTTCAGTTCCCGTCTGTTTATACCGTCACCAGACAGAAAGCTTTGCAGTATACTTTGAACAGGTAATTTTCCGAGTTGATAAAAAATTTAATTCTTCATTTATTAAGGGAGGGAGGGGGGGGATCGTCGATTTCTACTTTTAAATAATCCAATTCATCGCGAAAATTTTTAAAAATATTGTGTAAAATAGCTGTTGCATACAGTCTGATTAAATCGTTCGTGAACGATTTCATTTGGATCGAATAAAAGGTTTTCGATTCATTTGAATCATTCGCGAACGGTGTGATTTAATTTTGAACGAATCGATTTGAAATGAAATTTTGGAAACTGGAATCGAGCTGTAGAATTGTTTAAAAATTACTGATTTAAAAATTTGTCAAGTCGTTCGCGAACGAATCATTTTTGACATTATGGAATTGTTTGCAAATGATATGAGAATAATTTTAAATTTCAGTTTTTTAATTTCTAACGATTCGATTCAAATTTTCCAATTGTTTGTGAATGATTTGTTCGAGAAATCACCAAGTCGTTCGCGAATGATTCGTTTTAAAAGTAATGAATTTTTCGCCTACAAATTTATTTTGAACTTGAAAATTGCTTTTGGGTAATTTGATTCGTCCTTGTTTTGTAATGTATCGTTCGCGAATGATTTACTTTTTAAATCGTTTCGAAAAATTGGATTGATTTTTGGAATTACGAATGGTCGACTAAAATTTACACAGATAAATTCGAAAATTCGGGAATGACCGAGTCGTCAACTTTTATGCAGATAATAGGATACTTATTTGTGAAAAAATCAAAATCAAAAACCAAGTAAAGAATGAATAATATTTTTTTAATTTTGGTTTTGACTTTCTGAAAATTTTCAATTTTTTTTGTTTCAATATATTTGAAGCATAAATTTTCTCAAATTTTCTCAATGTTTTCCAAGTTTAAATTTTCATAACTTCAAAGGAAATGAATATTTGAAAATTTAATTGTAAATTTCTGATTTCGTTGATGTTTTTCAAAGTTTAAAAAAATTTTTGACGTTAAAAAATGATTTTGAAAAAAGTTTTAACTTTGAAGAAACAGTTGAAAAGTTGAGAAAATTACAAAAATTTGAATTTGAATAGTTTTGAAATAGAAAAATTGATCATTAAAATGTTTCAAGTTGGAAAAAAGTTTTGAATTTTAATTTTCTGAAAACTCCAATTTTAATTTTTTCCACTTTAAAAATTATCAAGTTCATAATGTCATAATTTCCTCCAATTGTTCTACTTTTCATCACCTATTTTTATTTTTTCCAAATTTCAAATTTCTTTATAAAAATTTAGGCATAAAATTTTTTGGAGCTGAGACAAAATTTAAAAAAAATTGAACTTCAAAACTTTTAAGGTAGAAAAAAAATTGAGAAAATTTAAAACTTGAAATCAAAACTTTCAGATAAATAGTATTCTCTCATCCATTACTATACGAAAAAGTAAACGATTCGATTGTTCACCATATTTTCGAGTTTAGTGACAGAAGGATATCTGTAGTGACAAGTTTTCTTGAGAAAACAAATTATATTTTTTCAACTAAAATTTTTCCAACTTTTAATTTCATGCTTCATTTTTTCAGGTTTTATAATTACACGAAAGGATATGCTCCGTTTTTTTTGTTTGGAGATTTCAATTTCCGTACTGATACTCAAGGTGTTGTAAAGGTGAGTCTTCAAATTATTGTAAAATTCGTTAATAATTTTTTTTTCTACGAAACCATTTTCTTATCTTTGTAATTTTATTATAATTGGAGAGAAACCCACGTATGTATTAAATTACTAGAATTTTGATTCGTTGTTACCTATAAATTTTCGAATAATTAGTTCTGGCAATTAGTATTTCTACTCAACTAACGAATAATTTTCGCATAGAAACTGACCAGCGGTTTAAACGAATGCAAAGATAACGAATTCAATAATGACGACACACGATTGGAATATAAAGATGAAACTAGCGAAGTAAGTTATTTCATGGACATTGCAAAAATAATCGTATGTACTTTTTTTGGTACAAAATATTCAATTTTATGTTTAATTTTCAGGTCGTCGTATCAATTGGTAAAAAAGAATTTAGTCATAACGATCATCAAAACGTATTCATCAACGATTCCGGCGAATGGGTAGGCATTTTTTAAAAAACTACCATGCATTTTTGAATCTATCTTGGTATCGGTATCGTTTCGGAATTTATTTCTTATATCGATACTTACGATACTCCGCATAAACGTCTGGCTGAAAAAAAATCACGTAAGACTAAAAACGCCTGCATTTCGATGCGTATGTATTTTGAAACGACCGGAGCATCATGCAGAAGGGCGATCGATATCGAATATTTTACTCTTTGCAGTTACTGCATTGATTTGATGCTTGAAATTGTGTTAGTTGAAAGAATACGATCGTGAGATGGAAGCGTTCAAAGATCAGCTGTTCGAATTCCCGATCACATTCCTTCCGAGTTACCCGTTCGAGGAGAATTGTTCCGATGGGCAGTCGTATATGAAAACGAGATGCCCGGCGTGGTGCGATAGAGTTCTATTGAGCATGACTGCTAAACAGCTTATTCAAGTGGTGAGTTAATTCGATTTCAGATTCGAATTTTATGCATACCCGATTCTTCCAAGTATTTGATTTTCAAAACGAACTTAATTGTGATTTTCTTTTTCATTCCAGGATGAAGATCAGAAAAACATAGAATATGGAGTGATTGGAAGAGACAGTTGTATGGGTGATCACAAGGTATATTTTTTCGAATTTCTCCGTGATTATACCGAGTGTTCTGTTGAAGATTGGGTGTATTTTGCCTGAGTCCGAATTCCAAAATAACCCAAACTGACTGAAGGGGAAAATTTATTGAATCAAACATGTCTGTTGAATATGACTAATCTGGTGTCAATGCGAGGCACAAAATTTAAAACAAATTCATGTTTTGCTCCTTCAATTACATGAATAGGCAATCTATTTGAACCGTCAGAATCTCGATTTGGCCGAATTTCGGCACGAAAAAGTATCAATTTTATTGGGAAAGTACAAACTATTGAAAGGTCTATTGACTCCAAAAATCTTTGAAATTTTCTCTACCCTATTTTTGAACAAAAAAAAGGTAAATAAAGGGTCCTAAAGCATGTTTTTGGTCCCGAAGAATCCACTTCCAGCGTCAGTTTTTTTTTCAAAGAACGTTATATTTGAGGAAACGTCGATTATAGATTCAGTTGCGATTTATTCCGGAAAGTTGGCAACCCTACGTGAAGATAATCACCAATTCGTAATCAGTAGGGCTGAGATTTTTATGCGCTATCAAATCGATTATAAGCGCTTATAAAAAGCGATTAAAATTGCCTAAAAAAGCATTTATATGCGCTATCAAACCCCACCATGCAGCATATCAAAATGTAGGTATTTTTAATCTGAATGCGAAAATGCTTTCAAAATTACTAAATTAGAATAAGGAAAGAAGTAAAATGAGAAAATCATCGAACTTTTATAAAATTATGAATTATGAGAAGAAAAAAAATCGAACTTTTATAAAATTATGAATTATGAGAAGAAAAAACATCGAACTTTTTATTTTAAAATTTTCGTGAAAACGATGCGACCACAAATCGAAAACTCGTTCGACAAGTCACAGACAAAATCTTGAATTTTTTTTTTAATTTTGAAGAGTTGATTTTTTTTAAGCTCAAAATTTCAACTTTTATGCTGTTTTGTAGTGATTTTTTTTCAAATATGCGAGAACGGTCGAAATAAGCGTTAAATAAGCGGTTTAAGGGCCTTTTTTTGGCTAAAATAAGCATTTTCAAGCAATTACGTCGAAATAAGCAAAAATATGCGATATCAAATTGCATAATTCGGCGTAGAAATGCATGAATCGCAAAAGAAACCATGGTATGCGGTATCTACTATCACGCTATCAAATATGCGATATCATAAAAATCTCAGCCCTAGTAATCAGCGACCTTCAATTAGTCACAATTGACGCCTTAAACAATTATTTAGTTTGAAAAATGGCGAAATAGCTGGCTTCTAAAGAATTCAATTTTGCGCCTGCAAATGTACAGATATGCAACATATTTGATGGGTCGAAAGTCCATTTTGAAGGAGTTTTGACACTACAAGAATTAAGGAAGATATTAAAAGGTCTCAAACTCAAAATTGAAAAAATAAAATTTTCATTTTTGTCCCTTCAATTAGTATGGATAGGCAACTAAATTGACACGGCAAAATCTTAATTCGGGCAAATTTTAGCTTATAAAATCATCAATTCTGCTAGGAAAGTATAATGAACGGCCTCCAATGCCTAATACTGAAAGTATTTGCTCATTTTTTGGATACGATCCTTTAGTGTCCTCCAGCCCCCATTACAAAAAACCACGAATTTTTTTAATTTTTTGGTGATTTAGGGGTCAGTGTGGGGCACCGGGGAGGCGGATTAGAAAGTAATTTGATAATCTTGAATTATTTTTATTTTTTGCATGCGTTTTTTCAAAATTGGAAGGCTAGGGGAGCATTAAAGGACTGAATCCAAAACATAATCAAATATTCAAACTCAGAAGGGAGGTATCCTAACTCAAAGTAAAATTTTGAGCCCAACCAAAAATAAATCGAAAGTACATCATAAAATAATCCCATATCCTAAATTTCTCGTGCTTTTGTTCATTTTTGGAATTTTTGCAAATTTTTGAAATTTCAAAATTACCTCATTGCCCTGCAAAATATGAAAGATTGATCTATCAACGAAAAAAGCTGGAATTTGATGTATACCTTATTTCCGACCTACCAAATTGATTAAGCGGTTTCGAGACGTTTCGGAGCCTCCAAAAATTTTTAGAATTTTCCAGCACTGGAGAAAAGCCCATAAAAATGGTATATATGAAATCATACCCATATTGGCGACCTACTTGATCGATTGAAGCACAATTTTCCAAAATTCGTTGCTGCGAATTCAAATTCATATTTTTCGACAGAAAATTTTCCCGGAAAATGCTGAAAAATTCAAAAATTTTCTGGAGACTCTGAAACGTCTTGAAACCGATTTCAATTTTTTCGACAGGTCAAAAATAGGGTATCTACCAACTTTCAGCTTTTTTACCTGGATGTGGGCTATGAGCGTATTTTTAAACTTTTTCCAGAAAAATTTCTTGTCCAAAAATGTGAATTTGAACTCAAAGTTTCTCAATTTTTAATCGATTAAGTAGGTCACCAATATCGATAATCTGCGATTATATGTGCTGAAGTTCATATGAACCATTTTTATGGGCTTTTCTCCAACGCTGGAAAATCCCAAAATTTTCGAGAGCCTCCGAAACGTCTCGAAACCGCTCTCAATTGATTCGGCAGGTAGGAAATCGTTGATTAGATCAAATTTTCATATTCTGTAGGGCGATGAAGTAATTTTTAAATTTCAAAAATTGGCCAAAATTCGAGAAATGAACTTTGAGTTTTGAAATTTTGGATAGGTATGATGTACCTACTTTCGATTAATTTTTTTTGGGAATGAAATTTTATGTACTTTGAGTTAGAATACCTCTCTTGTTAGTGCCTTCCTGCCCTCAAAAACCTAACTAACGACTTGTCACACGCGTTATTTTTCATTTTTTTGAATTTTGACCTCATCAGGGAGGATGAAGATGATTGGGGGGGGGGGGGTGTCAGAAGGGTCGTATGAAAAAACTGAGCACATATTCGAACTCAGCGTTTTTGAATTAGTAGAAATCGATGTGTTATTTTACGTTTTCCATTTTTTTGAATTTTGACCAAAATTGAGGACCCCTGCGCCCCTTGGGGATGTTGAGATCCCATATTGAAAAGTAATTAGTTGCAGAACACATAGAAAGTTCTCCTCACCGTAATTTCTTTCAGATTTTTAAAAATGGTAGCCTTCATTTTTTGTACTTATCATGAAAATTTAGCTTTTATCACCAAACTTCAACTCTGAACTTTTCAAAATATTATTAATTTTGAATCTTCTTTAAATTCTCTTCAAAACTGTGCAAACATAATCATCTTGGGCCAAATCAGTCTCTAGATAATTATGAGCCTTCAAAGTTGAGCCGTACGAAAATTGAGAGGGCCACCCCTTCCCTATCACCGCAGTAATAGGATCGAAATGACGTATTGGAAGACCTAAGGTCAAAATCAAAACCTGCTCGAATTGACAGGGAATGACCCCTAAAATACATATACGATTTGAACACTTTTTCTTACCTACAGAGTGTTCTGTGAATCATCTGCCAAACATATTTTTTTGGATATAACCGGGTACCACTAAAAAAAAACACGAGATGAACATGTTGCCTATTTTAAAAATTGAAGGGGCAACTGCTGCGTTTAAAAAAAATCACGTCAAAAAGTTTTTTCAGCTATGGAAATGGATAGTACTTTGAAGAGTGAATTAATTTTTTTGACGTGATTTTCTTAGAAGCAGCATTTGTCCCTTCAATTTTTAGAATAGGCAACATTTTCATCTCGGTTTTTTTGGTGGTACCCGGTTATATCCAAAATAACATGTTTGTCAGAAGATTTAATGGAACATCCTGTATTTTCAATTTAAAAAAAAATCCAACTCACATGATATTTTTAAATCAGTGTTGCATATGTTTTTGCTGATGTTCAAAACCAATACAGGGTGTCCGGTGAGGCGGTGAGTGGTCTTCCATACTTCATTTTTGGATATAAGGATATAACCGGATACCACTAAAAAACCTGTTAGACGAACAAGTTGCATATCTTAAAAATTGAAAGGGCAAATGCTGTTTTTTAAAAAATCACGTAAAATTTTTTTCAACCATGGGAATGGATAGTACTTTGAAAACTGAATACATTTTCATTTTATGACTTTTTGCATAACTTGAAAATTGAAGGCATACAAAAAATTTTGTTCAAAAAAAAGTAATAAAAAAATAAACTAATCAAGGGAATGGACAGTATGTTGAAAAATGAACAAATTTTGTTCTACAGACGTTTTGCCTAACATCGAAAATGAAGGAGCTACGGGTCATTCAAAATAAGTAGGCTTCAAATTTTTTTTTAATTTTCTCAATTTTGGATGACCCGTAGCCCCTTTATTTTTCATGTTAGGCAAAAAGTCTGCAGAACAAAATTTGTTCATTTTTCAACGTACTATCCATTCCCTTGATTAGTTTATTTTTTAATTATTTTTTTTCGAACAAAATTTTTTGTAGCCCCTTCCATTTTCAAGTTGGACAAAAAGTCAAATAACGCAAATTTTTTCATTTTTCAAAGTACTTTCCATTCCCACGATTGAAAAAAATTTACGCGATTAAAAAAAAAAACAGCATTTGCCCCTTCAATTTTCAAGATAGGCAACTTGTTCATCTAGCTTTTTTTTTTAGTAATGAAGTATGGCAGCCCACTCGCCGGACACTCTGTAGAACCTTACTCATTGTTTTTTGTAAGGTTAATAATATTTCCTTTCTTTTTTCAAATTGGCATGGTGAGATCAGTCAAACTACCCCGAATCTTCAACAGAACATTAATTCTTCAAACATCACGCTTTTTTTTAATTTTCTTAATAATTTACTGAAATATTCCGTATTTTTATGTTACAGCCAGTATACCTATTCGTGCATCTGAAACAAGAAGCAGGTATTATAGCGCCCAAGTTACCATTACCGAAAGTGTGCTCGGCTTGTAAGCTTAGTAGTAGCGTTTTTTGCGACGCGTTTCTTAACAACAGCGGCGAATCGCCGTTGTTATCTGTAAAATCTCACTTTAACAGTAGTTATCTGCGTAGTAGTGCCGGCAACGGCGCCGCCAGTAGTAGTAACGAAGCTTCTTGCGCCAATAGTAATTGTTGTAAAATGACGTACCATCGTAATCTAGTGGCCGCGTCCCGACACGAGACCAACATATCGCCCATGTCGACGGTGACCGAGCTATCGGACCGTCTCAGCGACACCGATACCGATAGCTATTACCTAGCCAGTGCCATTCCTACCTTAAACAGTAGCTGTAGTATGGATATTTGTAGAATTAACGATAGTTGTTCGAATAGCTTTAACGACGCGACCTCGTGTCCGTTGACCGATTGTGATATCCCGTTACCAAACGCTTCGATCGCCGTCACCGTCGACGAATTCATCGCCTCCGCCGATTCGGACACAACGCTCACCACCGATTCCGCACCCGGCGCCGACCAACTTACCGCCAAAATCAAACGTCACCATTTCGCCGAGGACAACATGTCGTTGAATCGATTCCATCACACGTCCAAGGAATACGTCAGCCGGTCGTTCGACGAGACCACTCCGGTCCGGTCAAATTCCGCTCTAAATGTGATCGAAAGCTCCTGGCGGAGTAAAACCTGCACCTGTCTGCACGACACCGGTTGGCGAATACGTTCTATCTCCTCGTCTAGTCGAACCTCCAGCTGGACTTCCGAATCCAGGGTCAGGTTGAAATCCGACCCGAATCTTAAAATGTCGCTGCCTCGCATCCAGAGTCACCACAGCTCCTCGGACGAAGAATGGTTCGAAGAGGTCGCCGAAAACAGCACCGAAACCGCATCCAATATCGAATTGGACACCACTCGCAAGACCGATCCGGCCATCGAGGAGATCGAAGAATGCATCGAATTCGAGGCGACGCCTTCTTCGCCCGAGCAAGCTGCTCGCGTACCGTTGACTCAGCAGAATTCCGACGATAAAGAGAGCCGCAAAAAGAGCTATTTTCTGTTCTGCATACCGAAAACGTGGCGTAGGCCGAAGGAAACCAGAGTCAAAGAGCTATCTGACTGTAAGCTGAAAAAAGGAAGGTATTTTAGGTTCTTATCGTCGAAATCTCGCCGATGTAGATTTTGTTGCGCTTTATAGTATTTCCCATGCGTTGTGTCCCCCCCTTTCGATTCTTTTGTTTTTATATCACTTCATTATCATCACTCGTTATGCCCTATTTACCCATCCTGCCCAATTTTCTCAACTGATTTCGTTCGTTCGCGTGTAATTTCTTCGTGTGTGTTTTCAGTATTAATTTCGTCGTTTTATTTATCCATAATTTTGTTTTCAAAGACTCGCAATAACTTTCGTTTTTATCGTATAGATCGAATGCAATCGTTATCATCACATTTTTACCTCTTACTCAAAACCATTTTACTTTTTTTTCTGTTTTTTTTTCTTTCTTCTCCTCTTTCTATCTTTATTTTCTTTTTTCTTAGTCGTTGTTCCTGCTTTTATGTTAATTTTCATTTTTTTTCTTTTTTTTTACCCGATTCATTTTTTTTGTCATTATTTATTTCTATGTTCGTGGTAAGTACGCTTAAAATGATGTCTTTACGCTTGTTTACCTCGGTTGTTTAAGTTCGATTCGAAGTGGCGTTTGAAAATGAATTTTGGCGAGTCGATTGAAAATATTCCAAGTTCGGTGGTCCTTTTCGGCCAATTTTTGTCCATTTGCGATATCGAAGAGGTTAGTGATGTTGCTCCTGTCAATTTTCGAAATTGTAAATTTATTCATTTTTTCTTGATGTTTGGTTTGCTGAATCGTCAATTTGAAGGCGACGTATGGCGATTATTTTATTGGTATATCGTCTACGATTTTATTTCAAAATCGATAATTTTTTAGTTCGTAGTTGACTTTTATATTCTTGGTGGCTCAAAATATCATAACTCATGATTGAGATGGGTTGAGATAAGTATTACAAAAAAAAAAAGGTACTGTCCTCTCCTTCTTTTTCCCCTTCTTCACCTGATCAGTTATTTCGACCAATATTACAAATTTAATTCGAGTTTTCAATCATAAATTGGAAAATTTCACCGCAGCAATTCCAAAAAATCTATGGAAATCGATGTCATGAAATTTCTTCTCGTACAAGTAATTTTTAAAACATTTTCGAGGCAATTTATCGTTTTTTTTGAATAAAAAAATTGATATTTTGATAATTTATCGAAATCGATATTGTTTCAATTTGTCTGATTTTTCCTGCGATTTCGAAAAATGTTGAGCCATTTTAATTAATGTGGCGTTCCATGGCCAAAGGACCCATTTGGCTGTTACTAGAAACGAAGGTATAGTAGTTTTAGTAAAAATCGACCAAAAATAGCCAAAAAAAATGTTCACGGATTTTTATACTGTAGTAGGTATTTTTTCGTGCCATGATGATGTAACGTCGATAGAATGATGCAAAAACTTTTTTTTTGATTTTTGAAAAAAAGAACTTGAAGTTTTTGAAATGAAAAAAGTAAAAAAAATGACGAAGTATAACTAAATTAACATCACAAAACAGTTTTGCTGCAATTTCTGAACTTGAATATCATTTTTTTGCTTTTTCATTTCAAAAACTATAAATTCGTTTTTTTCGAAAATCAAAAAAATTAACTTTTGTATAGTTAAAACTTTAAAACGCTGCGAGGGGTCAAAAAGTGCACCTACGGAGATCGTTCTGGTCTCATTTTGAAAGGTGATTCTGACTAAATACCGACCAAATCGGCCTTTTTGCCATGGAACGCCACATTTATTCATCTTCTTTATTTTTTAATGTCGAAGATGTATTCGGAAATTGGACGAAATTTTGAGATCGACTCTAGAGTACTGGGGTTTCGAAATTTTTTCGAATTTTGATCAATCTGTGTAGAAAAATGCGGTGAAATGACTTCAAAAAGTCAAAAATTTGATATTTTCTGGTTCATGTTTACTCCCCTCTTCCGTAAAAATTTAAAATTTAAATTTTTTCGCCATTTTGGTGATGTTGATAGTTAGTTGTATTATTACTATGGATAAATGAAAAAAATTCCCCGATTTTTAAGATTTTTTGAGGTGTTCGTGTGATTTTTGTATTAGCAAAAATCCCTGTTTTTTTGGAGGGGGGGGGGGAATTACTTTGAATGTAAACACTTACAGAAAATAATTACCTATTGTAATATTCGATTGATTTTTGAGGGATTAATTTGTAGGACGATTTCAGACCTATTTCTTTTTTTTTGGGGGGGGGGGAGTCATATTTTTTGTATCAACTTCATTAAAATACACGAACCCCTAAAAAAGAGAAATGAGGTCAGGAGCCATCCTATATCAATTTTAAGTGAAAATCAATACTTAAATATTGATTAAAATTTATGTATGCCTAATTTTTATTTGCCTCTAACGTTTTTGGCCAAATACAAAAATCGTATGGACATCATCACTCTCCAAACACAAAATCAGAAAAATCTATGAATTTTTTTCAGTCTCCAGTAGTAAATAATAATATGACTAACCATCAACAAAATTTCAAAAAAATGTATTAGAATTTTTTAAAACTTGAAATGTTGAAATTTTGAGCTGTTGAGTTGTGAATGGCAAAATTTGGTAAAAAAATCAAATTTTCACCAAGTTTTTTTGAAGTTATTTTGCTACAGTTTTTGGCACAGGTCCACCAAAATTCAAAAAAAGATGGAGGGGGAAGGGAAGGAAATTCAAAATTTTTTAAACCTGAAAACGGGAAACATTCGAAATCTGGATTTGGGAGTTTGGCTCTGAAAAAACGTGAAATATGATTTTCAATTCTGTATAAAAATTACCGAACAAAAATCAAGGAAATTTCTTAAATTTTAAAATGGTTTAGAAATTTTTAATTGAAAAAATTTATACCCAAAATATCGAAAATTTTGCTAAACTTTGATTATTGTCCTCAATATTTCATTTTTTTCTGTAAAATTCGCAGCCTTTTTTAATTTACTGATTTTTAAAAATAATTTTCCGATTTTTGGAAAATTTATCGACATTTTTTCAGGATTTTTTTAGATTGATCGTACTTAAAATTATCCAAATTTTCGAAGGGTCTCCACGTTTTATGAGCCCTTTAGAAACCTTCAGTTGGTTTTCCAAAAAATTCAAGCTCAGTGCTGATGCATCCATTGTATCATTTTCTCGTCAGCCCTGTACAGATTGAAGCACATTTATGTAATGTATCAAAAGTTAGTAAAATTGTGATTTTGCCATTTGATGAACAAAAACGACTTTTCTAAATGCCTGTGAAGGCAAGTCTCCTCTGTGGTCCTCCCACCACTTTATCGTTGCGCCCTGAAATCTAATGCAAAGCAACAATATTGACTTATATTTTGGATTAAAAGTGTTGATATAGGTATTCTATGATTCCTAATTATTTTCCTTCCCTTCCCATCGATTTCTGGGTACCTACACCCGATCATTCGAGCTGCATTTTTGTACAATTCAAGAAACCAGATTATTCCGTAATACAATTTTTCTAAAATTTCATTTTGAATATTATTGTTTTCCTTTTTTTTATTTTTCTCGAGACTGATTCTCTGAACCTGTAATTTATTTCGGATCATTTTCCCATCTCATTTTCCTCTTAATTCGTTTTTCAGCTGTTGCATTTCCCACCCCCTCACCTCTTCATCATTTCTTACTCATTTTCAACGCAGCGAGATTTTTCGATCCTGAAACTTCGATAAAATTCCATTTTTTGGGGTGATTAATTTTAAAGAAAAAATATTTAAATAAAGACTCGCCAGAATTCAGCGTTTGGTGCCATTTGACATTAATCAGTCCACATGATTTTTTTACCACATCACAATTATCGTCATAGGTCCTTTTTTTTTCTAAGTATGTTTATTTCGTTATACGTATTTTTGAAAAGAAATGATTATCGTAGTGAAAAATTAAGTCATATCTTTGATTATTATTATTTGTGATCAACATCACCTAAAAACCTTTCATTAGTTACCAATTTACCTATAATTTGCACGATGACTGTGTGATTGAGGTGGTGTAACGTGTAATTGGTCCTCGAGTGTTGGAAATTTCATACAGAATGTCATTCGAGAAGGATGATTTTTAATATTACTTTCCTGATCACGTGGTATGCTTGATCAGTGGCGTAGGAACCTTTTTTGGTTGCGAGAGGGAGGGAAGGAGTCGAAAAAATATAAAGATGAAGGAGTACTTGGCAGGTCACAGGGTTAAATCCAATTAGGAAATCGCCAGGTCGACTCGATTCATGAACTGATTTCAATTTTCATCATTTTCTGAGAAAATTATTTCACTTTCAATTTTTCCGAAAAATTTTCGAGCTGCATTTTCGACATAGGAGAAAAGAGGATTACAACCAATACAAATCACTCGCCATTTCTACGCCACTGTATCAGCTCAATAAACTGTACTTGTACTGCATACCATAATCATAGGCTCGTAGTAAACCTAGAAATTTTTTTCTAGAAATTGGTAATTAATAAAAGATAATCTCATAATGCGTACGCTTAGTTCTAAACCATGTAGGTATTGTATTGTTTTAATTTAATTCGTCGTCGTCGTTTGTGGTGTACCATAACTTTAAAAAACGCGAAATTCGATGTTGTGTCATTAAAACCTTTTTAGTTGCGCTTTTTTTTATTATTTTTTCCCCAACTTTTACCGTACCTTTTTATAATTTGCGAATAAGCTCTCGTACGTTTCCGCTCACCCATCACTTGTCTTATGCTAGAGTCGTGAAACCAGTTCAAGTATCGGTTGCTTTACCGCTCTCTATACCGTCCTCGGGGTCGTAACAACGTGTTTGCGGTCAACTCTCAAAATTTTTTTATAACCTGGTGACGTAATCGACACGTTATATATATTTTAAATCATCGTAGGTTATACATTTTCATGTTACTGGTTCGAATCGACTCGTGCTACCTATAATTACTTTAGGTGCATACGAGTAAATAATCTAGATTGGATAAATTTCTTGATTGCATAATTCCTATTTTTTTTCGAATTAAATCATTTTTTTAATGAGTTATACCTTGAAGTGGATGTAGCGAGTTCCTCGTTAGAAAGGATGAAAATTATTGGTTGAAATTTTGAGACCATTTGGATGAAAAAATTACGAGATTTGAGAAATTGTAAAAATATCGAAATTAATTTTGATCTTGGAGTTTAAAGATACGAGTTTCATGCTACCACTTCTAGAGTCAAAAATGTCAAAAAATAAGATTCGGCGGTACATAGAGGGGGAGGAGGTTGAAGAAAACATGCCTCGAACTTGGATGAAAATTAGTGAAATATATGTAGGTACCTATAGTTCAAGTAGAGAAGCTCCTAGCCAAAATGAGGACAAAACAAGAGGTCCTCAAAAAAGTGTCATTCTTGAAAAAAATGTAGTGTTTTGCCACTTTTGGGTGAAATCAGCTGGGTAGTACTCGGTCATGCCTCTAAAAATTTAAATTTCAGTTTCCATACCTCCTTGAACCTTGAACCATTGATTTTGAAATTGGATCCCTTTTTTTGCCTTTTTCGAGTTCGTCGAGAGTTGAAATTGTGTTAATTGTAAATTTGAAAATTTTCATTTTTACCTAAAATTAAGCCGAAAAATTTCTCCACCTTTGAGAATACATTTCGATGGAAAATTGCATGACAGTGGTGCCAATATTAGATCTGTTTGGGTCATTTAATCATATTTCGACCAGATTTTGACTCTCGGACTTTCGATTTGGCACAATTTTTTTTTTACCGGTTTAGGTTATTCCACACCATGCAAAAGCGAAAGGAGTTTATTTCTTTCAATTTCGTGGTTTTCTCTAAAGATGCTCTTATTTGGAGTCTTGTAATTCAAAACTGCTCATTTTTCATGATAGGTCAATTTTCAAATAGGTACTTTAAAAGCCTCAATAAAAAGTCGGTAAAAATACAGTAAATCCTTCTTTAATCATGGTTATTGATAATCAGTGATTTTCATTTTGGGATCTCTAAATTCCATGGAGGGATGAGGAGAGGGTTACGGTGCCCCACAATTTAGGTCACAATCCAAAAACAAATTTTAAATTATGTGTCGTATATCGTTTGCCATGTTCTTTCTGAATCGTGTTCGAATAAATCGATTTATTTTTTAGATTTTATTTTCCTAATCTTTTTACAAGGGCCAAAAATTAAACCCAAAAATTGGAAAATTCGAATTTTATTTTTGGTCTCGAATCCTCCACTCTCCCCCTACCAAATCTTAATTCTTTAAGAAAAACTCAAGTGGTAAGTATATGGTTTGTTATGTTTTTTGGGTGGCTGAGTTCAAATATCAGACATTCAACAGAGTCACCTTTTCTAGTGACTTGTACCCTATTTTCAAGGTTGGTCACTAAAAGTCACTTTTTTGCCAAAAGGTCGCTATTGGTCACTTTTTCATTCTGAAGTCACTTTTTTCGTTCAAACGGCCTACCGCTCTTGCATAAAATTTAAAAAAATACACATATTTCTAAAAAAAAAGTCCTATCAAATTTTTTTTACCTACCTATTAGTTCACCAGCCTTGTTGATTGATAGTTGATACCTAGACAAAGATTTACTAATGAAAAAAATTTTTAGAATTTTTTTCAGCATTATTACAGAGAGAAAATATACAGTTTGAGTTATGAAAAAAATGGGGGGGGGGGGGTATTTATTCATGAGAAAAAAATTGAAAAATTGCTCTTTTTTCGAAAACTAGGTCACTTTTTGCCTTATAAAAAGTCACCAAAGTCACTATTTTTCCCAAAATATGTGTTTGATGCCTGAAATATGGACTTTTTTTTTGGTACGACTCAACTTGAACTTTTTCTTCCTTATAAGTTATGACGACTTTGAATTTTCTTTTGGAATTCCGTGGTATAAGGAGGATAAGGTAAAAAACATGACAAACGATACGTTACATGATATTTTCGTATAAAAAAATTCAAATGCGGTTCGGGAGAGGGGGGGAGTAGAAAATTGAAACTGAAAAATAATTTAATTTCAGTACCATCAAAAACATGATAAACGACATGAAATTCAGTTTTTTAAATTTTTTTTGGTTTTTTGGACCATATTTGAGTCCTTGTGAAGGTCATTTGGAGGGTCTGGGCAAGAATGGTAAATCGGCCCCCGATCGATCTTAAAATGATTCTCACAGAGTATATAAGTACCCTATATTCCCATTCCCCTGATTTTCAGATCCCCAAGTTGAATAGTTCTTGAGTAATGACTCAAAAGGTAGAAAATGAGTTATAATTTTTTTTCTCAGGATTGACTCATCCGATTTTTTTCAAACTTGGGTATAAATGTGGGTATTTGTAAGGGCTTTTCACAGAAAAATTTACAGCTCCTCCCCCAACTTTTTCCCCCTCCAAAAATTTTACTCAATATTTTGAGGTCCTCCTTACCTATGAAGGATTCCAGGCAAAATTTTCAAAAAATAATTTTTACTAGAATAACATAATTTTTTTTTAAATTTTACTTCGGCTGGGCCATGGTCAAAATTGACCAAAACCTGAATTACCTTTGGTCACATTGGAAACAATTAAGAAAATAATACCTTTTGGTCATTTGATACAAAAATTTTGGTCAATTTTGACCATGGTCTACCCGAGGTAAAATTTTGAAAAAATTATTTTATTCTAGGATTAATTAGGTAAGCACCTAAAAATTATTTTTGAAAATTTTGTCTTAAGTCCTTCATAGGTAAGGACGCCTCAGAATATTGAGTCAAATTTTTGAAGGGGAAAACGTGGAGAAGGAACTGTAAATTTTTTTATGAAAAGCCCTTACATATGTATACCCACATTTAAACCCAAGTTAGAAGAAAATCGGCTGAGTCAATCCTGAGAAAAAAACTAAAACTCTTTTTCTACCTTTTGAGTCATTATTCCAAGATATAGGTAAATCTTGGGGAATCTTTTTCAGTGACTTCGAATCTCTTAGAGTGACCTTTTGTGATCTACTAGCTTTAAAAATTGGATACTTTCATTATGGAAACTGGCAATGTGAAAAATAGACCTCTTTCTCGTTGTCCCTTAACGGGTTATAGGAAAATGAAAAGCTTCTCAAGATCAATGAAATGATATAACTTCATTCAAAAATTTTAGGAAAAATCGAAACCCCTTAGTCGAGGTTAAAAATCGGCATGGCCCTTAAGCTTTAATACTGTTATGAATTTTTTTTCAACATTTTGATTGATGCCCCCTTAAAAAATTGAATCAAAACATGTCTTCAATCAAGGGAATGAGCACTTCCTGGAAACTGAACCAAGTTCCTTGCAATGATTTTTGCATAACTTCAAAATTGAAGGGATCACGAATCAAATTTTAGCAAAAAAATATTTAAAAATTAATTGTAAAAATAAAGCATTTTAAAAACAGATAAAGTAGTATTCTGATTACTTTAAAATTGAAAGAGTTGAAAAAAATTTGAAGTACCTTCAAATTTTTTTAAATAAAACCAATTCGTTGTTGAAAGGTTCTCTGCCCTTTCAGTTTTGATGCTGGGAAAAAAATCATCTGAACATTTTTTTTCCACCTTTGAAGCATTGTTCATTATTGGGAATAATTTCCCCCCTCATTTTTTGTTCTCATTCTGTGTTCCTGATCCCTTCAATTTTAAAACTGGGCAAGAATCATACTTTTCAGATTTTTTTTTTAATTTTAAAGATAGGTACCACTTTTTCCCATGATGAAAAATAAGTTTAAACCCATTTTTTTAAAATCACATTGCCCCTTAAATTTACCAAATAGGCAATACATTTGTCTATTGTTACCTGATTGAACACCCTGTATAATGCCTTTTTCATCACCCTTTTAAATAATTTCCTTTCAGCCTAATTTCTCCTTTAAGCCCAACGTACTGCCGCCTTTGTGCCGTCAAATGTCCAGCTTTTTGATTTTTTGAGCTTTTTTAAACACAAATACCACGTAAGTACAATACAATTTTATTTCAAATTCGAATCACGTAATTTTTCCGCACAGCTTGAGTATGCAATTGTACGTAATTTTACTTGTTTGTGTTATTTTTCTACACTGGACATTGCTCCGAGTCCAAACCATGTCAGGTGTCACAGACCGCAGGTAAGTACAAATATTTCTATCATAGCAATAAAAACAAACTCAATCGAGAAAAAAATTCCTCCAGAATCTACCATCGAATAAACAAAATTTTGGCGTCATTTCAATAATTCCACCTTCTTACGAAAAAAAATTCACCATAAAAATATACCTATGGTCGTATTATTGTACAGGTTTGGTCAGAAGATCGGATGATGTTTGGCAAAGACCAGCGTTCGATTTAAATTACGACAACGAACCGGTTTCCAACAGATACGCCGTAATCAATCAAAGTAACGATAACGTGATAATGAAAGAAACCACCGTTTAATGTATACCTCATCTCACGTATTTGTAAATCCAATTTTTAATATTAATTTTCCGTTACTTTTTATCGTAATATGGGAAAGCGTATGGTACGTAGTTTCAATTTTTAGCAATTAACTGTCGCCAGCCCAATGAATAGGTAAATTTAGGTTAAAAAATCTTTCTCCTTTTATCATATGTACCTATTTTCTTCTCTCTGTTTTCCCTCTATTGTAGGCTCGAATCAGTGTCGACGACACCTGTGAGTATAAGTTTAATATTCCTATACGCAGGTATGATTCAAGTTCTGCATTTTTTTTTACATTTCATTTTCACCTCTTCTCTCTCGTTCTTCGTCAACTTACTATGTGTATGTTGCACGTCTACTCAAGCTGTGCAACGTGTGTGAGAAAAATACGATCATCTTTCCATATTATATATTTTTTATACTATCGTTAGCTCGTATTTCCAGCCATTTCTATGTTTATCTTTACACAGTGTGGGAATACGAATGTAGCCACTCTCATTCCAAAATCTTACTCGATGACGCATACCTTACTCCTAATACGAGCAACTAAAATCAAAAATTCTACGTTAGACGAGTAAGATTATTTTGTTTTTCGTGTCTTCGTGTGTTGTTGATGTCTACTTTGATATTTTATTCCAGAATAGGTTTATCTGCCAAAGTTGTGGAATTTTACCTATTTTTACGGTGATTTTCTAGTCACCTTTGTATGGTCGTTTTTAATCGAGTAGTTTTATTTATTTACCTACATATGTACCTATATTACATATTTAGAAATTAATTCCTATCTAGTTACCTATATGTCTTCCAGGGACGTAACAAGGCGTGTAGGGCTTGGGGCATGTACATATTTCAATTTTCTGAAAAGTTGACAGATTTTTAAAAAATTTGCAAAGTACCTACTAAATGTAAAAAATAGGCAAATTTTCGAAAAAAAACCAGAATAGGTACAAGTGCAACATTTTAACAAATTTCTGTGTTGTCAGAATTTTTCGAAAATGGAGAAATTTCAATCCGTCAAAAATGGAAAAATTTCAATTTGTCAAAAATGAAAAAATTTCAATTTGCCAAAAATGGAAAAATTTCAATTTGTCAAAAATGGAAAAATTTCAATTTGTCAAAAATGGAAAAATTCCAATTTGCCAAAAATGGAAAAATTTCAATTTGTCAAAAATGGAAAAATTTCAATTTGTCCAAAATGGAAAAATTTCAATTTGTCCAAAATGGAAAAATTTCAATTTGTCCAAAATGGAAAAATTTCAATTTGTCCAAAATGGAAAAATCTCAATCTGTCCAAAATGGAAAAATCTCAATCTGTCAAAAATGGAAAAATTTCAATTTGCCAAAAATGGAAAAATTTCAATCCGTCAAAAATGGAAAAATTTCAATTTGTCAAAAATGAAAAAATTTTAATTTATCAAAACAATGTTGGATTTCTTTGGCGAATTTTTCCTACTTTGACAAATTTTCTCAAAACTTAACTATAGGTTTAAAAAATTGGCAAAATTTCTAAAAATCGTTCGCTTTTTTCAAATTGGCCTTTTAAAAAAAATTGACTGTTTTTCTATGAAAATCTGAGTACCTTCGAAAAAGTTGGTATTTTTTTCAAATTTATGAGCTTAAAAGTCGACAAATGTGTACCTTTTTTAAATTTTGGTAAATTTCAAGTTTCTAAAGAGGTATGACATTTGCAATTCAAAGAGTCTAAATATTTTAACCGTTTCAAATTTGAAAAATTGCAAAATTTCTTGAAAATTGGAAATAATAGTGAGAGCGCATGGGAAAAGGGACCTTTCAACCAAAAGTGACCTTTGCTGGAAAAGCGTTTATAAACGTGAGAGTATTTTTCTTGTTTGCCTGAACCTACCAACATTTCAATCAAGAGGGACCTACTGGCATGTAATGACGTCATGTTACGTTACGTCACACTCACATCGGTCACTTAGCTGCTTCATCTTGGACGAAAAAAGTAAAAATTTTGAACTTTTGAAAATTTTAAACATTGACTTCCTTCGCTTAAAACGTGAATATTTCGTTTGATTTTGTAAACTGAGGTCTGGAACCAGTTCCATTCGATTTTTGAGGATTTTCTATAAAAATTAAGCCAAAAAAATGAAAAACGAAAAATTGGTCGAGAGATCCCTTTCTCTATGCGTCCTCATATTGCCTAATTTCTTGAAAAATTGACAACATTTTTTAAAAATTTGCAAATTGTTGAAAAAATTACCCATATTAGCAGATTTTTCAGTCTGGAAAATTTTCACAATTTTAATAAATTTTCTCAAAAATTGACAAATTTTTTTATAAACGGAAAGTTTGCTAAAAACGTGACAAATTTTTCCAAAAATTGACAGATTTTTGGAAGCATTTTTCTGCACTTGGAAAATGTTTTCAAAAATGACAGTTACCTAGCAATTTTCTTAAAAAGTGATGTACAATTTTCTTTATTCTTAGCATTTGTTTTCTGCATTTGATCCCTACATTTTTCTTAAAAATATGAACATTTTCTAAAAAGTTACAAATTTACTTTATGTATAAAATTTTTGCCTGTTTTTCAAAATTTTTCAAATCAAAAAAATTGGAAGATTTTCACAAAAATTATCAAAAAAACTAAAAGATTGTCTAATTTTCAATTTTCTTGATTTTATTTAAATTTTCTAAAGTTTTTCAATTAGGGAAATTTTTTTAAAATATTGACGTATGTAGGTAATTTCTTAAAAATTTGCAGTTGTCTGAAAAATTGTCAAATTTGACAGATTTTTACCATTTTGACAAAAAATGTTAATGCCTTTTTAAAAATGACAATTTTTTCAAAATTCAGCAAGTTTTTGGCAGATTTTTTTAAAATTGTCAATTTGGAAATGCGATCAATTTTTCTAGAAAACTGAACGATTTTTTTCAAGAGCTTTAAAATTTTCTAAATCGTTGACATACTATTTTTTTTTTATGTATTTGGCATGTTTTTTTTAGTGTTTGGCAAACTTTTCTTGAAAATTTTCAAATTTTCTAAAAAGTTACAAATTTACCTATGCATAAAATTTTTGCCTGTTTTTCAAAATTTTTCAAATTAAAAAATTGGAAGATTTTTACAAAAATTATTAAAAAAACTAAGAGATTGTCAAATTTTCAATTTTCTTAAAATATGTTCCATTATTTCAAAATCCTTCAACTTCTAAAAAAAATTGATGCATGGTAGGTAAATTTTTTTAAAACCCATTATCATCGACGTTTTTTCTTCACATATCTTCGAAGTATTATGTTTTGTAGGATTTTTTTGTTGTGTGCTCAACATTTTTTCCTCAATTTTTTCCATCAATTTTTTTCCTTAGTAACTTCAAGAAGTCTCAATTTTGAAAAATTTTCATTGCACTTGTTTTGAAATTGGAAGGAAGGGAAAAATCATCTTTTAAATGGTGCAATTATTATTTTATTTCGTTCAATTTTCTTATTATTGTAATATCATCACGACAGATTATTCATAACGTAGGGGTGTCGGAGGGTCAAGTGGAACGATTTTTCTTTGAAGTGAAATTGTGAGCTCCTTATTATAGATAGAAAGTTCGTATTAGGTTCATTAGAAAGCCTAATCTTTTGGCTACAAATCCCCCCTCCCTTTTCCATTTCGGTCCAAAAACTTCCGCGCTATGAATTTTTTTCTGACACGGGAGAAATCGTTCCACTTGCCCCGACTGTAGGGTCAAGTGGAATCGTATGTAGGGGCAAGTGGAACTTGAGATTTTCCATAAGGAAAAACAAAAAAACATCGCTTGAATCGTTTTTATTATAGCTTAGTTAGCCACACAAAAATCGCACACATAGTCTTCGGGGGTGTCCCAACCCGAGCACACGGCATGGGACCATTTACCACACGATCTGCATCTATACCAAAGCTGTCTGCCTTTTCCAACAGGTTCCGAATCGTCTTAAATATCTCATTGTATCAGGTAAGCGTTCTATTTTAACCTAAGCTTATCGATTTCTAATAAAAATTAAATGCAACCGAGTAATTAATTTTTTTTTCAAAAAAATGGTGGTGCGGGTCAAGTGGAACGATGATTTGTGGGGCAAGTGGAACGCGATTTCGTGATATCAATGTTGAAGTAATGAACTTTGAATTCGTTTCAGGATGGCAAGGAAAAGTAGTTCGTTTCCTTGCCATCCTGAAACGAATTCAAAGTTCATTACTTCAACATTGATATCACGAAATCGCGTTCCACTTGCCCCACAAATCATCGTTCCACTTGACCCGCACCACCATTTTTTTGAAAAAAAATTAATTACTCGGTTGCATTTAATTTTTATTAGAAATCGATAAGCTTAGGTTAAAATAGAACGCTTACCTGATACAATGAGATATTTAAGACGATCCGGAACCTTTTTTAATATATATTTTTTTGACTCAAAAAATAAGACTGAAAGTTACTGGAGCATAGTGATTTTATTTTTTGACTTCTGAGATAAAACCAAACACGTTCGCAGGGTTATCAACTCACTTTACTGATTCAAATATTAGTTATACACATCCCAATCCCACAATCAAGTCCTACCAATCAATACTTTTCGAGTAATCGTCGTCGTTCCACTTGCCCCAACGTTCCACTTGACCCTCCGACACCCCTAATGACTAATTGCATCGAAATCAAAAAGTAATTCATATCAATTTGATAACGTAGCTTATCTTTTCTTTTAAACAAACTGCAGTGAAAATTGTCGAAAATTGAGTCATATTCGAATTACATAGAAAAAATGTCGATAAGAGAATAGAAAACCCAATAAGTAATCAATGTAATCATAAAACAGAAACATGCATTTTAAATTTCGAAATAGGAAATTTGAAAATGGTGATTTATTAAACATTTTACCTTTATAAATCAAGTAAAATTTTTTAAAATTACCTAAAATTTCCGAAAACGTGGAATTATAATTAATTCAACCAAATTTAATTACGAAAAAAAAGCACCTCAAGTTCTTACTTTAAAATTGTAATTTTTTCAAAATCTTTGCCCTTGCGATGATAAGGTGGCATTTTTAATTTTATTTAAATTTTTTGAAAATTTTAATCTGAAATTGAGGGGAAAATGGTTCGGCTCCATCATGAGGTAATGAGCTGAAAAATTTCAATTTTTCAGAAATTTTATCATATCCAGCCACCTCAATTTACATTTACACTCGGTTACGTCCCTGCTGTCTTCTTCGTTATTACTGAATTACCTCTGATCTACGGGCTCCACTTTAGTGTACCTAGCTATTATTAGATACCTACCTTCATAAATTAGCATTTTCTAAATTAGGTACCTATAATAAAATATTGTAAATACGTGTAATATGGTCTTTTTATTTCAACATTCTAGTAAAAAATCATAAAAAAAATTATAATTCATAAATCATTTTCATTGCTTCTAATTTAGGCAAGTAAAGTACCTTGATCGTGAGACCTTCTGGAATTAAATCAGTTGACATTTTTAAAAAAGAATTTGGCCAAATTTTTACGTAAAAAATTAAATCATGGCCAAATTGAATGGAAAAGAGGTACACATACATACCTGTTCAGAAGATCGAGTCTGAATTTCAAAAAGACTTGGTAAACAATATTTAGTTTAGCTGATTCAACTCTTGTTTCTGCCCAACCGTCCTCAAAATTAGTACTCTCTCATTCCAAATCAGTGAAAAATCGGCGATAAACAGTCAGAATTGTAACACAGGAAAAATCAGTGAAATTCCCTGATTTTCACAGATTTTTCACTGATTATTCAAAGAATTTCACAGATTTTTCAGTGAATTTCATAGGGGAAAACTTTTTTTGCTTTTTCGAAATGGATAAGAGGGAGGGGAGAGGGAGTGGGGACTGACTTTTTTCACCTGCTAAAAATAGGGAGGGGGTAAAAAGGGAGCTCTTTTCTGCCCTTTCGCCTCAAATAGATCATAGAATTGTAATTTTTAAATATCACTGAGTTTTCAGTGAATTTTCACTGATTTCCAGTGATTTTCTTTCACTGACTTGCTTTCAGTGAAACATTTTCACTGATTTATTACCTAATTTTGACTGTTTTTTTTTTTTTTAGTGATTTTTGATAAATTTCACTGATTCAGAAATGAGAGAGTAGGTGAATTCAAAAAATTTTCATAAACTGATTTTTTTTTGAAAAATTTGCCAAAATGGCATCGAAAAAAATCGTTTTCAAAAAATATCATTCTTGGTCACTTTCTACCTTACCTCATTTTTCAGGGATATGTAGGTAAGGTACTCGATGAAAATAATTTTCTTAAATAATTTTTTAAATTTCCAGTAAAAAATTGAATTTTTTTTTTCTGAAAAAATGTTTGAATTGGACACAATTTGGTATCCCACTACCCCTCCCCCTCCGTTGATTAAAGTCTAGCAATTTTTTATTTTCGAGATTTCGTAAGAAATCCTCCTCCTCCCTTCTCCTGGCATTTCCTTGTTGGAAGCCCCAATAAATTACTCTGAAATAATTCTCAATTGGCTGCTCGTATCAACATGGATTTATCTTCTCGAGCAACTTCTCCATTCTCTCAATTTTTTTTTCCAACTTTCTTTTTCTAAATATAAATTTTTAACCATTTTTCCAGAAAAAAAAAACAAATGTTACCGTTTTCTTAAAAATATTCGAGCCATTAGGTATAAATTATCGATTTCTCATAACTAAACTTTCCATCCAACCCTTCATCAATACCCCAATAACTTTCACATTAAACTAAACAGGTAACCTCAATTTGGAAAATTTTTTCGCCTCACATCCGGAAAATCCGACATTCACCTTCGAAGGAAGTCCGAACCATGTGAAAGCTTCCGTCGGCTCGTCGAAAAGCTGCACAAGCATAATGTGGCGAAAGTTTCAAGTCATCGCTGTTTGCTGCTTTTAGACAGGTTTTTTTCCCCCTTCCGTACCGTAATATTTACTCATTATGTTATTACGATTCGAGCCGAAGGCATCCGAAGCCATGTACGAAGCCAACGAGCGCGTAAAATGAACCAGTACCCTCTCCTCTATCGCTATTACGCTATCATCGGCGTTTAATTACATTATTTCACGCCGTAGTCCGTGTGACAGAATCCTCGCGGAGGGCCATATCGTGACGAGTACATTTTCTCCCAAGTTCGAACGTGTTTGTTTGGTTATTGGTGATTTTATTGCTGTTTTTGAGTGGTGAAGTGCGAATTTTAATTCGGTTTTGGGTGCTCGATTTGATTTTTTCGGCATTATGTGTTGATTAGTTTTGATAATTGGTTCGGTGATTGGTGAAGTGATCATGACGACTATTGAGGATATACTTTCAGGTGAGAGTGATTCACAAGTGTTTACTTTTAAACCTACGTGCATAATTATGTATTTAGATGAGTACCTAGCACTTGGATGTCAATAGTTTATTTCAAAATCGTGATATTTCATGGCTGGGTTTTGAAAATACCCAGACCTACCTTGTTTATTTTGAATTGAGTCAATTGATGTGAATTCCACGAAGTCGAGATTTTTCTCATGTTATTGAGAATTTCAGCTCCAACGCTCCAATGAAATAAAAACTGAAAAATTTTCCCTAATTGGTATCTACTTGTCTGGAATAATCCGAAATATTCAAATGATTAATTCTCATTGCCAATATTATAGCTCAAGGCATGAAAAAATCCAATTTTTTTTCCTTTATGTATAATTTTGCATGGAAAAGTTTCACATTTTTTTCTTATGTGAATAAGTACTTTTTCATGAAGCTAAAATTTGTCAAAAATTACGTTCGAAATTCCCAGAGTTACTGTTAGTTGACTATATTTTCACCGCTTGTGTTTTTTAAAAATAAAAATTACCGGTTAAAAATACCTCGATACATGAAATTTTGAGGTTTGCGTCTGATCATGTCGATTAGTTATATTTACCAGTTCAACCACACGTGAAACGAGTTTAATTCGCATTTTTCCATGCATTTCCTATTCTGCGGTTTGATTTTATGAAGTAAACAAATGCGAATTTCGAATTTCGGAGGTTTGTGAAAAAAATGCTGACTTTCTTCGAATCCAATTGTTGTGGAATTTTTCCGGTATACTTTTTAATCGAGGAGACCTAGATGGGTAGAGGAGGGAGAGTTCAAGAACGAGTCAAATGTGACATTTTATGAGAAGAGGAAGAGATTGAAAATTTCTGAGCTGGATCGAAATTTTCCCCATTTTTCAGATTTCTTTCACTCGATATAAAAATTTTCGCCAAAAAAATTATTATTTTTGCAAATTTTTCGACTCGAGGTCAATTTTTTCCATTTAAAATGTAATGTTATTATGGAAGGTAGGTGAGGCCAAATTAAGCTTCTATTTCCTCGAATTAAAACTTAAACTGAAACTGAACTCTTGAATTTTTTCAACATTTTTTTATCAATTTTGAATTTTTTTAAGATCTTTTTCAACTCAAAGGATGTTGTCGAGATCAGATGAAAAATTGGTTTCAAAGAATTTAGAACTTTAAATTAAAACTTTGTACTAAAAATTAAGTTTCTATTTCCTGAACTTAAAACTTGAACTGAAACTGAACCTGATGGGGAGGGGGGGGCTTCCATAGGAGAGAATAAAATGTTATGGACAATGGACATTTAGGAGGGACATGCAATACCAGAGACAAAGTAAAATTCTGAAGTTAAATTTTCACTGGAAGTTATTTCTTTCAAAGCGATGATTCAAAAGTTGATTTGAAAGACTTCGAAATTATTAAATCGAATCATAAAACTCTTTTGAATACTCAATTTTTTGGTTTTTTAATGTTTTCACATCCTGTCCTAAAGGTATAAAAAATATTTTTTTTCTGGTCTGGAAAAGAGAAGGAAAAGGAAGATTGGTGTGAAAGTGGAGAAACTGAAATTGAAAATAAACATACAAAAAATATCAAAAATAGGTGAGAAATACTTATAGATAAATAAACCAGAATTTCTCTACGAATTACCGTTTCAGTTTATCAGAAAGTTTGAAAATTTTAATGTCACGATGAAAAATAAAAATGTAGTTGAAATTAAAAATGAAAACTAAAAATTAATAATACTGCAGTTTTTTAAGGTGAAACTGAGGTCCCTATTGAACGTGGAAGGAGAGAAAGGAAAGGAAAGCTTGAAAAATCAGAATCAAATGAGGAAATTCACAAAAGTGAGAAACTGACAAGGCTGAACCAACCGCGGGAGGAGAAAGAGGATTAGTCCTAAATTCGAGTTGAAAAATTTATTTAACGAAAACTAAGTTTTTCAAAAGGAATATTGGCAAAATTTTACATTTCAAGTCGAAAAAATTAAAGAAAATTGGAAGTTGCAACAAAAATTTGGACTTCTTAATGCAACTTCAGTTCGTCCCTACTCTCTCATTTCTGAATCAGTGAAATTTGTCAAAAATCACTGAAAAACAGCCAGAATTGCAGCACAGTAATAAATCAGTGAACATTTTTTCACTGAAAGCAAGTCAGTGAAAGAAAAATCACTAGAAATCAGTAAAAATTCATTGAAAACTCGGTGATATTTATGAAATTTACTGAAAAATCTGTGAAATTCTTTGAATAATCAGCGAAAAATCGCTGAAAATCAGTGAATTTCACTGATTTTTCCTGTGCTGCAATTCTGACTGTTCATCAGAGGAATTTTTCACTGATTCGGAATAAGTGAGTAGAATTAATTAATTGTCTGAAATTGAAATGTAACCGATAGAAGTGAAATATAAAAATCGAAACATCATAAATTGAATATAACTTCAAATCAATTTTCAATTTTTCCTCCAATTTTTGTTCACTGTGGTGCAATTGAAAACAAATAAAGAAATTTCGACTCAAAAACTCAATTGCAAAAATATTGCCAGATACCGCCGCGCCGATACCTACCAGTACAGTTTTTATTTTTAGTTCACTAGACCAGGGGAGGAGATGGAGATCAGATAGAAAAATTGCATTTTTAGTTTAAAAAAGTAAAAAGGAGTGGAGAATTCTCAAAAGTTGTGATCTGATTTCCTTTTCTGGGGGGGGGGGGATTTTTGTAAAAGGTAATTAATCGAATAAAATAAGAAAAATTGTTTTAAAAAAGTAAAATTTAGTGGAGAGTTTTTTAAAGTAGTTGTTCTGATTTCTTTTTCTGAGGGGGGGGGGGATTTTTGTTATAATTAATCGAATAAAATAAGAAAAATTGTTATTCGAGTAGCAAAAATCAGAAAAAATTTCATCAACTATCCAATAGTTGAGAGGAAAAGAAAAACGAGTTTTGAATGAGAAGGAATGGAGGAGGAAAACAGAAAAGGATGAAGGAAGTGGTAAACCGAAAGTAGTACTTAAAATGATTTATGGGGAGGGGAGGGGAGGGAATGTAGGTGAGGGGAGGGGAATAAAAAATATTAGGACACTGGATAGAGAAAATAGTTTGCAAAGTGGACTCCTGATTATAAATTTGTTTAATTTCATGATCAATTCATTTCAGGGATGAGAAAAAATTTGCATTATGGCGGGAGGGGGCCGAAATTCAAAATTTCCGGTTGAGATAGATTTTTTCAATTTTTCCCTATTTGACTAAATACAGAAATTTTTTGAAACAAATCATTACTTTTGTAATTTTTTTGGCTTGAACTTAATTTTTTCAACTAAAAATTCAATTTTATCATTTTGGAGATGAAGAAGGAGCCAATCCTACTACAAGGCTGCTCCTTTACGGCCAGACCCTGAAATAATTTCTTCTTTTTTTTTTTGAAAACAGTTTTCATATATTACGAAATATTTCACTCTTGATAAAAAAAAACATATTAACTTCTCTTCTTTGCTGGGTTCAAATTTTATTGTACGACCGATATTCATATGTATTAAAATAGAAATTTCAAAGGCACCGCAGATCCACATACTGTATTTCTTTCTTATTTTTATTTACGTACGAATAGGTTCCTTGAAAATATAGGCTACTATAAGTTTATTACGTACATTACGATCAACCGGCCTTGATACGTAAATTTTCCTATTCGATTCAAGCCATTGCTTGTTATCAATTTTAATAATTTTCTTATAAAATCAAAACAATTTAGTGCTGTAAATTGCCAATTAAAAATTTAAAAAATCACTACCGACGAAAAAATTTCGACATATTATACCTATTTACTTTGTTCTTGTTCACACCTACTAATTATTTGATCGAATATTTACCAAATTCCTCTACATTTATGTACTTACCATACTTATTTACGTACAAAAACGCAAATCTGCTAATTAAGGCATATTTTGTCGGCAGTTCTGTGAAATATAAACACGCAATAGGCCATTAGACTATCAGCCAGTCTATATATTATGGAATTTGATTTATTTTAATAAACAGGACAGTTGATTGGATAGAATTTTATTAGTTGTAATTTTCGGGTGTAATTAAATTGACAACGATGATGTGGGTTCAGCTAGTACGAGTGTTATGAAAATGCGAGCGACTTTTATCTTTAAATTTGACCATTTTAATTAAGCCAAAACAATACTTCATGTCTCGACCACGCCTCTACATTTCTACAATTATTAGGTACCTGCATTAATATAGCGTGGAAATTAATATTACGTTAAGTACGAAATGCTGTTTTGATGAATTTCAACTTCACATAACTGTACATGGGGGTGATTTTTAGCCATCTATGTTAATTAATTCACCGCTATGAACTGACAAGAGGTTCGGATATGTCAATTATGTACATTTTTATTTTGACGTTTCATTTTTTTTCTTTTCGGTAGGCTGTAGATAATTATGTAATTTTAAGTGTTTTTGAAAAGTTGAGGCTGTAAAAGAAAATTCCGACGAATGTAATTTTACACTGATTTTTTATATAAAACATAAAATCAAGGTCAGGAGAGGTAAAACATTTTTTCAATGAAAAAATGAAAAAATGTTTATTTAAGTGAGAAAATTTATTGAAATTGGGTAATTATTCTTGTAAAAAAATGCATTTAAAAGCTGAAGTTTTACTATTTTTCAAACATTTCAGTCTCCAGGGAGAGGTAGAGACTTCATGAGCCCTTTTCCACCATTTCGATACTCCACTGACAGATAGGGAACATAAATATATTTGAAGCATGATGTTTCAATTGACTATTTTTTGCTCTTGTAAGTGGACATATTTTCAAAGAAATGTCTTTTTGAAATTTGAAAAAAATTGAAAAAGAGCTTAATTTTATAAATAATTTTTCAAACCACAAAACTAAGTTATAAATATTAATATCTGAGTGAATAAAAATTGTCCTAATAAAATACTGGAAAGAATATTGGAAAGTTTCAGAATAACCTGGTAAAAAGTTTAGCTCTTCCATCTTAACTCTCACAGTGAATTTGATTATATTCAACAAATAGGAAAAAAAAAAAATGTTGTTGGAACATTTTCTGGAATTTGATGACTAATTTATCACTGAGATTTAAGATCGTTCATTTTGAATAGGTAGGGCTTGAGGGAACAAGGGACCTTTCAAAAAAAAACTGAAGCTTTCATCTCAAAGTGTGACCTGACGGAGCTAGAAAACCTCAAGGTGGGATCATTTTTGATGAAAACTCCGTTTTTTTTTGCTTTATCCGTCTTTTAGAAATTTCGGTCACTTCTGCCACCGCATCTACATATTTGAAAAATGTGATGTCTGCGAGGAAAATGGAAAGTTGCAGATCGCAAATTTTAAGATTTTTTGATGTTTACTAAATTCAAATTCCTCACTCAAAGAACTTGAAATCGATCTAAACATTTTTTTGGTCACCTAGAATTACAGTCAATGAAATTTTTCAAAAAATGTTCGTGAAAATGTTGCCAACTGCATTTTGATTTAAAATATTTTCAAAACATTCTAAGTGGCTGGACTGCTGTAAAAAATTTCCAAAAAAAAGTAAAAATTTATTTTAATGGTCAAAAATTGTTTGGCTTACTTTTCAATGAATGACTTGAATTTTATTTTATTATATTTCGTACCTAACAAGGGAGGTATCACAACTCGAAGTAAAATTTTGAGCCCAAACAAAAAAAAAACCGGAAGTACATCATAACAGGACTACGTATCCAAAATTTCAGGTGCTGACGTTCATTTCTCGATTTTTGGCGAATTTTTGAAATTTCAAAATTACCTCCGTCCTGTGAAATATAATGAACGAAAAAAACTGAAATTTGGTATATACCCTATTTTCGACCTTCCAAATCGTTTGCAAGCGGTTTCGAGACGTTTCGGAACCACCAAAAAATTTTGAAATTTTTCAGAGCTAGAGAAAATTCCACAAAAATGGTCCATATGCACTTCAGCACCTTATAATCGCGGATTATCCATATTGGTGATCTATTTGATCGATTAAAACACAATTTTCCAAAATTCGTAACTTTCAGTTCAAATTTGCCGTTTTGGGCAGGATATTTTTCTGGAAAAATTCAAAAATATCTCCCTTCCTCACGTAACTAGGTAAAAAGCTGAAACTTGGTATTTTCCTTATTTTCGACCTCCTGAATCGATGGGAGGTGGTTTTGAGACATTTCTGAGCTAACAGAAAATTTTGGAATTTTCCAGCATATACAAAAAATTTCTTGCCCAAAAATGCAAATTTGGACTCAAAGTTACGAATTTCGAAAAATTGTGTTTCAATCAATCGAATATGTCACCAATATGGATAATCCGCGATTATAGGTGCTGAAGTGCATATGGGCCATTTTTATAGGCTCTTCTTCAGCGCTGGAAAATTCCAAAATTTTCTGGTGGCTCCGAAACGTCTCGAAATCACTTCCAATCGATTCGGAAGGTCGAAAATAGGGTATATACCAAATTTCAGCTTTTTTTGTTCATTAGATCAAATTTTCATATTTCGCAGGACGGAATTGATTTTAAAATTTCAAAAATTCGCCAAAAACCGAGAAATAAACTTCAGCACCTGAAATTTCGGATACGGAGTCCTGTTATGATGTACTTTCGATTTTTTTTTGTTTGGGCTCAATATTTTATTTTGACCTGGGATACCCCTTGAAAGCCAAAATGCAGTTGCGGCAGCAGTCATAATTTTTTTTTGTTTTGAAAAATGTTATTGTTCATCTTTACTTGGGGGGGGGGAAGCTCAAAATTTGTTTGAGTAGTCTTCAAGTTCTATTCAAAGTGAACTATCCCACCAATTTTCGTCAAAATTTAGAATTTTTTTCGATCCTTCCCAACGTAGATATGCACTTATTATTCGACACCCAAAAACATTTTTGACTACCTTCATGTTCACCTCTTTTTCAAGGATGGAAAACCTAGAAAAGTCGAGGAATTTTGATCGCATGGAAAAGTCAAGGAATCTTGAAATTTTTTCTAGAATTTTCTAAAAATCCAAAAAAACGTAAATCATCTAGAAAAGTGTTGTTTTGCCTATTTTATTCCGAATTTTTCAAAAAATTTCATCACCTCTCCTTGAAAAAAGTAGAAAAAATCAATTTCGAGAAATGTTCCAATGATCATTTTGGTCAAAACCGGCCTGTAAAACGGGAAGAAATGGTAATTTTTTCCTTTTCAGAAATGATTGCTTCTTTGATTTACACGAAATATTATTTATTTTGAAACCTTTTTTCAAATATACCTCACAATTTTTCGATTTTTCATCTTATTCAGCCCTGAAAATTGTCTCGATCTTCGCCTGTAAAATAAATCTTGGTGCGACTTTTCATATCTACTCTGAAAATAATCATCGTTGGGCATTTTCCACGCGTATTCTTCTCCTCACAGTAAATTTTCAAAACTCAGGAATTTTTTTCAAAAATACCTACGATAGGATTGCTGTGGAAAATCGCCAATAATGATAATTTTCGGTAAAAACGGTCGTATTCCACCTCTTTGAAAATATTCTCAAAAGTATTTTTTTTTTCAATTTTTAGCAAATGAATACAAAAGCAAAAAAAATGTATTTTTGGTAAATATTTTCTAAATTTTCATTCAGTGTTTCAAAAAAAAAATCGAATATGGTCAAATTTTTAAGAGCAAGTGAAAAGAATTATGGTCGAATCAAGGGCTGAAATCTAAACAGAACTTTCAAGCTACCCCCTCACATTCAACTTCTGAAAAAATTTCAAAAATATCCCTCTAATTCCTCCTTCATACGACTCAAATTCCATAAAAAATGTCAATTTCTTCAATCTGAACCCCTCCCTGAAATTTCTTCATCTTCAATCAATTCAATCCACTCGTTCGAAAGTATAGAAAAAATTCCGCCTCGAGAAAATTTCCAAGTCGATAAATGTCACCATGCGGAAACACTCTTACAATACGACTACGATCGAGAGTCAACGTATATGCTCAGCTTGGTAAATAATTATAAAAAACTTGTCGCGTATTAGCAGCTTTTACCTCCCGGAGTTGTATACTTTTTTTTAGCTCATTCATTGCTGCACGTAGTGACAGTTCTGTATTCGGTAATTCTCGGCTGCGCCACAGAGGTTAATATAAATTACCTCGCGAGGTTATTTTTTACTTGACATCCTGACGAGCCGAATTTATTTTCACGAATAGAAATCTTTTCCGAAAGTACCATGAACTCGCTTGGCAATGACGATCAGATCTCCATATCCATGTATAATTTTTCTGCTGCCCAGATAAGCAACATATGAGATACTTGTGGACAGGATATTGATACCGATACCTTATCATCTGTTCTCATCCGTTTGCATATGAAAACATCTCACATTCGTAATTTCTCTCGCAACTTTCATCGCAAAACGTAGTTAAATCGGATCTCATGGCTCGTGCGAAATTCTCCTCCTCTTTCAAAAAAACCATTTCTGCACGTGTCTGCTTCACTGAGTCGTGAAAAACATCAACTCCGATGTACTATTTGACAACGTGATTACCTACCTAGATTTTACCATCCTAGATAATCTATTCTCCAATGACGTCACTCGAGCTTCCTAAAGGAATTTCCTGAATACAGAGACAGACTAGAAGCCTCCGCCGATACCAAAACTTCATACCTACGTGACAAAAATGACAATTTTCTCAAAGAGGAAACCGCACGTCGACTCGTCCAATGGAATACCTTACCTATACCTACATCTCGTCCAACGGTACAGCATTGTTTACCAGCTAAACCGCCTACACCAAAGACCTGTTCGCTACAATGCCCATAGTCGATATTTTTTCAACGCTAATGCGCCATAAAAGCAAATCATATTTACTTTGTTAATTGCCCTCTCGAGTATGGAGAAAAAAATCTATAAATCGTAATTAACGTCATTGTATTATTTACTCGTATGGTACACTTCGTCACCTTCCTCGAGTTTTTTTTTTCGCTACGTGAAATTTGGCTTTTACTTTTATTAGGCCATTTGGTCTCGAGACCGCGTGTGAGCATTATCTTGCCTACACTTTTAATAACGTAATCGTTCTCACTGGTTATGTCGATGAACCGTTTCTCCTCGTCTTGTCGATCGAAAGTAAACCCATTCCATCGTCTTATTGGTATTCTAAACCAGAGACACGTGCTTTACCAATTATGCAGCCTGATTGATGTAGCCATAGCCTATTCCATATTCGAATATCGGTGTATCCTTATCTGGACCTGGTCTATGATCGTTTACCGCAAACTAACAAGTTATTACAAAGTATGACCATTTGGTCCAAGTATTTCCGTAGTACGACCAAGTGAAGCCTGATTGCAAGTATGGCATGTGGTGCTAGGCTTCGCATGATGCCAAATTCACGATAAGAGGTTCGTTTTAAGAGCCAATTCAAGGTTTATGATTTATTAAAAATTTCGTCTTATTTTGCCAAAAAAAAAAATTAGATACGTAAAATAACTCGGCGAAGAATTATTTGACTGATGGGTTCGCATGTACGAATGTTTTTCCCATCCGAAGTTGTAATTTGTTTTCAAGTACGAAATGGACTGTAATTAGGTTGGTGATGGATTGAATTGAATGTGAAATAAGTCTTCATTTGGAGGATGTGATTGATGATGCAATGAGATCTCTTTTTATGATCGTATTTTGGATATCTTTTTTTTTTTTTTTTTTTTTGGACAACTCTACGAACTTTTGAAAAAAATGATCTGGAATCGCCTTCTATTAACCTATAAGCCTGAGCATGACCATGTTCAACTTTAACCCTGAACTTGACATTAATAATGGGTATTCTCGATTATAGAGATGTTCTGAAATTAGATACGGTTCGGAGCACGTCATATCAATTCGTGATGACATTTTCAAGGGACTAATTCTTCCCTTCATTCATATTCTTTGTTCCATTGATGAAAGGTGCTAACATTTTATGAGGGAGTGTTTCTTTTTGAATGAGATGTAACTATTTAGGCAGAGGCGTGACGAAGCAATATTTCTGGGGGGGGGGGGTGAAGCTCAAATTTTCCCAACTATTTTCCGAGAAATTCCCAACTATTTTTCCTACTTCCCAAAAAAATTCCCAACTAGGTAATTTTTTATCGTGGCTGCCCAGGTGTTGTGAAAAAAAAAACAAATAAACACACTTGACAAAATTTCAAATTTCAACTTGAATGCAGCCTTGAGAGGCAGTGATATGGACAGAGACGAAACTTAGGCAAAAGTCTGAAGGGGTGAAAATAAAAGATTTGCTAGTTACATTTTCAAAAAAAGGGAACTTTTCATAAATTGCACGCAAGCCATTGCAATTTTTACCTTGTTTCAGTAAATAAAAAAAATCTAGGTTAGACTAGGTAACATATGTATTGATAATTATTTTGTTAAGATTTATACAGATTTAATAATGTGTTGAGCCCGAGCGAAGCGAGGGCAAATTTTTTTTAACGAAAATAGACTTTCAAAAATTGAAAATTCAACACACTTCTCTCATTGAAATTTTCCAAAATGTGACCAATACTTTCGAATTCTTCTCTATTCCTGCTTTCTATTTTCAACATCGTGGTCACTGACATCACAACAAATATGTAGAAAAATAATTTGCAAGATATGGAACGTAATACTTAACCCGAGCGAAGCGAGGGCAATTATTTTTTTTTTTGAAAACTGTATGATAAAATAAGCAAAAGAACCACTATTCTGAATTCCTTCTTAAAGATTTTTGAAAAGCGTGTCTTGAAAAAAAACAAAGGGGTTCAATAGTGATCATTTGGCGAAAAAGGGTGGCTTTAGTGACTAAGCGTGAAAATAGGAGACAGCCATTTAAAAGCTGATTTCTGTCTGAGGCCTGTAAAACCAATAATAAATGAGAAGGAAATTTTTTTCCCCCTTCAAAAAGTATTCAATATTGTCTGAGATAGAAGATGAGAGTGTTCATATCATTGTAAGTAGCGAGGGCGAAAATTTTTGAAGAAAAAGTATATACAAAAGCTGAAATTTTTTCATTTTTCAAATTAATAGGAAGTCCTCAACTCATACTTCTTAACTCTTAAGTAATTACATTGGTTTGCTTAGGTGTTGGTATATGCCCGAGCGAAGCGAGGGCTAAAATTTGAAAAGTTAGTGATTTTTAAAACAAAAATAATTATTTTTTCAATAGATTATTTTTTGAAAAATTTCTATTACTTCCATATAAAAAATTTGTGATTTTAAATGTTTTTTTAAACGAAATTTTAGCTATTTTACACAATTTGCAATCAACTTTTTCGATATTCTCAAGTTTTTTCAACGTTCCCAAGTACAACTTTTCAAAAACTTGGGAATTTTAACTTTTTTGAATCTAAACTTGAGAGAATTGGAATAAGTTGGGAAAAAGTTGGGAATCCCAACTTCACATAATTTTCCAAGTCCAAATTATCGATTGTGATATTCTCAATTTTTTCAGCTTTCCCAAATCCAAACTTCAAAAAAGTTGGGAAAATTTTGGAAAAAAGTTGAAAATCTCAATTGTACCCAGTTTTCCTAAAATTTGATTTGGGATTGTGATTTTCTTAAATTTTTTCGACTTTCCAAAATTCAAACTGCGGAAAAGTTGGGACAAGTCCCAACTTTTCCCAATTTTCCCACTTTTTCCTGATTTTCCCAACTTTTCTCAACTTTGGAATCGTCTGGGGGGGTTACGCACCCCCCCACACCCTCCCGTTAGTCACGCCTCTGTATTTAGGTTGTCGTTGGCTCAATATTTAGATCTGGTGAGATGAAAACTCTGCAGAATTTTTGGAAATTGAAATCGTAATGCCAAAAATGGACGAGAAGTCGATTTTTATCCCCTCACGTTGATTTTCTTATTTTCACCACCAAAGAAATGGAAATGGTGGAGGAAATGGAAATTTCGTTGGAGACCTAAGATTGATCGAGAATTGTGGAATTTGGTTTTAAAAGGTCTCGTGGTTGTCAGGGTGGCTTATTTAGCAAAGGGTGTAGGGTGGTTTTGGCCCCAGCCCCGATTTTTGATCTAATGCTCCCAGATTGTGTACCTTGATGAAAAAAAATTTGGAAAATTTTTGGCCCCCCAACCCCCTCCCTTTCGGAGCTATGGCCATTTTATTGCATCATTTTCAAGAATTTTTAATTCCAACGGAAGTGAATGAAATTTTCTGTTCTTTGGTACAAAGTTACATCTCGTAGAGGTCAATTTACGATAATTTTTTCATAAATTTTGATGCATTCCTTCATGAGGTTTTGGCCATTTGACATTTTCAACTGTAAAAAAACCTCAACAGCAAAGTTGGACTAATTTTTGAAAATATTCTAAAAATGTGTTTTTTTACGTCGATTTACCTACGTCACGTATTCAGTTTTGGCGATTGAGGTGGCGCAAGGGCCGAAAATTGCGAAAAACCGTAAAAAATGTTGTTATTTCGGCAGATTTTTTCAAATTTTGAGCATTTTATACGGAAAGAAATGATGAAATGAAAAAACCAATCCCGTATTCGTGTTCAGCAGGTCAAAATACCCCGATAAACATCCTTTTCGCGATCATTTTACTTTAAATCTCAAAATTTAGTTTTATTGTCATGAAAAATCAATGAAAAAAGTGAATTTCGACATTTAAAGTAAAATGATCGCGAAAATGGTGTTTGTCGGGGCGACGTTAGTTTCTTCATTTGGGCATTTCTTTCCGTATAAAATGCTCAAGATTTGAAAAATCAGCCAAAATAACATTTCTGTAAGTAAGGGTTTTTGTAATTTTCGGGTCAACAGAAAATTTCATTCACTTTCGTTGGAATTAAAAATTCTTGAAAATGATGCAATAAAATGGCCATAGCTCCGAAAGGGAGGGGGGGGGGGGGGTCAAATTTTTTTCCAGAATTGTTTTTCATCAAGGTACACAATCTGGGAGCATTAGATCAAAAATCAGGGCTGGGGCCAAAACCACCCCTTATCCGGCTATACCCTATAGTCTCCTTAAGTACGATTTTTTCTACCAAACTGTAAGAATATTTTATCCTTGGGTAGGGCATGTAAAAATACAATGTTTAAGAATCAAGTTTTCAGTTGGCCATATTTATTTTTCGATTTTTGGCAAATTTTAGAGAGTTAGGAGTTAAATTATATTCACCTTAAGGCAGGTACTCAGAGACAGCTTTTTAAAGATGCGAAAAATAAAAAAATTCTAACTGGAATAGAATTTTTCTGATATTTATTTTTTTCATCTTGGAACGAAAATTTATCAAAAAAGGTCATCAACACATCCTTTTCAAAAGATTTCAAACTTGAATTTATTTTTTTTGACTAAAAAAGTTACAATTTTGCTTTTACTAGAGGGAGATAGAAAAAGGCTTGGTTTTTGTTTGGTCTGAATCTGACAGGCAAAGTAGGTACCTATGTACTACCTACCTATTTTTTACACAAAAAATAAATTTTTGAGATCTCGTTATCTTAAAATAAAAATGTCAAAAATTTGATTTTCCTCTTATATTGACCTTCAAAACTCATTTTCGAATTTTTCAATCATTCTAGAGCCGCATGCGAGAAATTGAATCTGATTTATGTATTTCAGTTCACTTAAATTTCTCAAAATTTTTCATAGCTGAAAATTTGGCTCAAATGTAATTTCAAAATTTTGAGGATACAGCACGAATAAATCACACTTCCAAAAATTGGAATTTTGAGTTGATGAAAACAAAACTACGATAATAAAACGGTATAAGATTTCAAATCTAAAAATTTACAGTTTTGTATTTGAAATATTTTCGTAAAAATATTGAGAAAGTAATAAAGTTTAAAAATTGAAAAATACTAGAAAAATCAAACATTATGGAATCAAACACCAAAAAATCATTTAAAAATCAACAAAATTTAAAAATAGCTTTAAGCCGAGAGAAATGTGAGGAATAGGCAGGGGAACAGCTCAGCGACGTAATGGCAAAATTTAATTTTTAATCGGGAACTAGAGTCGTTTAAACCTGATGTTACGTTTTACACAATCTACACAATTGTAACTAAAACATAACATTGTCATGAGTTGATCAAATGATTAGAAATCTGGGTACATATGTCCCTTTTAAGTTATTGTACGTGATCGCAAGAAAATGATTTTCATAAAATAGGAGTAAACCATGATGGATAGTTCGTCAAGCGAATTAATTGAAATTACGGGTGAATTTGCAAATAAGGAATTTTATTGATTAACACGACTTCAGGAACTCCAGGAGTCGATTCGAAACAGAAAATTTTCGCTAAAAAATTGTTGTTAACTGAAACACGTGAACACGTGGACATGTCGTGGGCTGAGCGAATCCAGGTAATGTACCTAAACGGAAAATCCTTTTGAATCTGCAAACTCAAAAACTGGAAATTCGTCGTCTTAAGATAATGAATGACTATACCCATTTTATCAAATAAATTATTTTGATCTTTAAAAATCGTGGAAAACTTATCTACATGTCAGAAGGATGGTATTAAAAAAATATTTAAAAATCGGTCCATTAGTAAAGGTTGACGGATGGGACATAGTTTTTTTTCTTTTCAGGGCCAAAAAATCTTTCAACAGATATTTCTTATTTTTTTTAAAAGTGAAGACCTTTTTTTTGGAGAAATATTCCTATTTCAGTGGAAAAATTTAGATATTTTGGCTTTCAATAAGCCAACTTCGACTATCCTAGCAGAAGGAGGCGGGAATAACTTTTTTGAATTTCAAGTTTGGTGTCAAAAATATATGTACGTTTTTGGACCTTTAGAATCTGTTTTTGGGCCCCTTGAATTTGTCTTTGAACCGTTTGAATCTGTATTTGGACTTCGTAAATCCGTTTTTGAACATATCAAATCAGTTTTTGGGCCCCTGAATCTGTTTTTGAGCCTCCAATATCTAGATCATTTGAATAATGTTTTTGGACCCCTTAAATCTGGTTTGGAACCTCTTAAATAGGTATGTTTTTAGGCCTTATGAATCTGTTTTTGGGCCTCCTTAATCAGTTTTTGGACCACATGAATCTGTTTTTGGACCTCTAAAATCTGTTTTTGGCCCTCCCATTTTTTTTGGAAGAGAGCCTTTTTAAATCCGTTTTTAAAGCCTCAAATCTCTTTTTGGACCTCTTGAATATGTTTTTGAACCTCTTGAATTTGTTTTTGCACTTTTTGAATCTTTGTTTGGTCCTCATAAATCTGTTTTTAACTTTTGACCCACACAAATTTTTTTGACCTCTTTAAGCCTCTTAAATCTGTTTCTGGACTTCCTAAATCCGTTTTTAAATCTATCAAATCAGTTTTTGGGCCCCCTAAATCTGTTTTTGAGCCTTCAATATCTAGATCTTTTGAATATGTTTTTGGACCCCTTGAATCTGGTTTGGAACCTCTTAAATAGGTATGTTTTTCGGCCTTATAAATCTGTTTTTGGGCCTCCTGAATCAGTTTTTGGGTCTCAACTTTCTTTTTGGACCACATGAATCTGTTTTTGGACCTTTTGAATCCGTTTTGGACTTTTTGAATCTGTTTTGGGTCCCTGAATCTGTGTTTGAGCCCTCAATATCTAGATCTTTTGAAGATGTTTTTGGACCCCTTGAATCTGGTTTGGAACCTCTTAAATAGGTATGTTTTGAGGCCTTATATAAATCTGTTTTTGGGCCTCCCGAATCAGTTTTTGGGTCTCAACTTTCTTTTTGGACCACATGAATCTGTTTTGGACTTTTTGACTATGTTTTTGGACCTCTTAAATTTGTTTTTGGCCCTCCCATTTTTTGGTGGGGGGGGGCTTCTTAACCCTCTACTGCATGAATTTCCCATCAAAATTTTCCAAAAATTTTCAAATTTTGGGGAAATTTTTTTAGCTATTATAAATATTTACCAAAGTATGCGAATGAATCATGAAATTTAATGTATTGGAATGTTCATAAAAATGTTTAAAGTAAAGTTTTGGAAATATTTTGAATTTTTTCAAATTTTTTCAAATTTGGGCAAGCTGTGGTCGTATATGACCACCTATGCAGCAAAGGGTTAAACCCGTTTTTCTTTTTTAAGCCTCAAATCTCTTTTTGGACCTCTTAAATATGTTTTTGGACCTCTTAAATTTGTTTTTGGATCTTTGTTTGGTCCTCTTAAATCTGTTTTTGATTCACTCAAATTTTTTGGACCTCTTTCACTTAAATCTGTTTCTGGACCTGTAAAATCTGTTTTTTTGATCCTTCTAAATCTGTTTTTGGTCCTAAAATACGGCTTAGAATCTTTTGAATACGTTTTTAAACCTCTAGAATCTGTTTTTAGACCTCTTAAATCTGGTTTTGGGCCTTATGAATCTGTTTTCGGACCTCCTAAATCAATTTTTGGGTTTCTTCTCTGTTTTTGAACCTGTTTTTGAACCTATCTTAAATCTATTTTTGGATCCCTTGAATCTGTTTTTGGACATCATAAGATTGTTTTTGAACTCATTCAACTCGAAAATCAAAGAGGGATCTTTTCCAGGAAAAATCCGTGAAACTGAAATCACACAGATTTTTTACTCGATCAGTCTAAAAAAGACATCTCAACAGTACTCAATTTATAGATACATAATAATTCGACTGAAAATCGCTGACGATCCTCAATTCCATAAAACAAACATCACCACGAAAACTACGTAGATCGATCCTCGGTATTCAATATACCTTCTATAACGTGAACAAAAACCAAACAAACCGTGAAAAGTAAACAACCCGAACAATGTGTACAATTCCAGAGTAAACCTGCATGTTTTTTCCGCAAGCTTCAACTACACACCATGGTCGGCGGACCACAGTCGAATGGACATGTTAAAATACAAATATTATAACTCAACACCTATGAACGTACTTATGAGCTGAAATTGATGAAAACTACTCTCTCGTATTTTTCTAGGTAACCTGGTCTTATGTTATCGCTCCACTCGGCGAATCGATGAGAGAAGCAAAAGAATAAAAAAAATCAGTATTCATGGTTATTAGTATTTAATATTCAACGCATGTTTGCCAATCACCTTCGCATTATTCTCGGTATAGTTTAATTTTTCATCGATATGTCCGACGTCTGGACAAAATTACTTTCATAGTTCGTCTCTTTATATAAAAAATCCTCCCTCCCCGTCCCCTTTCTCTTCGACCCTTGTCAATATTAATTTACAGGACGATGCTGCTCTTCAAAAAGTTGGAAACTGGTAGCTCGTCGTTAATTATGTGTGATCGAGGGTACATCTCGCATATCTCCATGTAGCTGATACATATTTTCATTGTATAGGAAGTCTAATTGAAGATTCCCTTTGTTGAATTGTTTTCGTTGGGGCCATGAGCGATATGTCGTCAGTCTGATGACCTTTTAATTAACTGTTACAGCGCCGGGATATCTCCAGCTTAATTTTAACATCGTATCCGATTAATTTCTTTTTCAAACCCGGCAACGCGACTGTATTTATTCAAAACTCAAACGAAATGCCGAACTGCATTCCATCGCCGTACTCCCTCTCAAAGCGGTTTATTAGCGAACTCTTCCCATCCCCGGCCTATTTCAATAGAACCGCGCATCGCCTCCAGCACACTCGCGACTAATCCGCGTCAACTCTTGTAAAACCATATTACTCGAGTAATTTACATCGTTAATTAACAACCTGCGATACCGGAACGTTTATAATTATTACGTTTCGAGTGGCGTGCCTCTTGCACCGCTCGAATAACCATTTTAGAGAGTAAAAGTGCTCCTGTTCTAGAGCCGGGGCTATTGACTCGTGTTATTTTTCATTTTCGGTGTTTTTCCTTTACGGGTATTTGGCATTCTTGGCGAATACGATTCGAACAGAGTGATTTTTCACGCACGAAAGCGCCTCACGTCGATGATTTAATTAAAAATTCAAAATAACGTCTTTCAGGTCTTCGACAGCGTTGGCCAAGTTATGCAATAAGCTGGAGAGGGGGTCGCGAGGTCGTATTCTTGAAATTCTTCCATGTCTCTTCCAAAGCTCGCATTGTCCTTTTTTTCACCAAAAATTGCCATAATTTGGTGTGACGATGACTCGTTGGTTGGTAAAATGAAAAAAACTGACATGGGACACACATAATTAGAAGTCTACCTGGCGCCATTTTGAAATTTAATCATTGCCGAGGAGCTCGTAAAATTAATATTTTGACCAAAAATTAATGTTTTCGTTTATGTCGAAAAGAAAATAATCATGCGGATCGTTTTGTCCCTGAATACTTCCCAACGTTTTAAATTGCCTAATTGCTTTTTTTCTTCGGTTGGAATAAAATTGATCTTGTCGTAATTAGCATGAAATATTTTCAGCGGTTTGTAAATGTGTGAGTTTGTATTGGTGAAGTTTTTTTGTTTCAAAAATTATTTGTACGAGGTTTCTTTTCATTGTTTTCGGCGAGTTGAAAATTTTCAACCGATTAATTAAAATCGAGCGAAAAATTTTCTCGGGTTAATTTTTATTGTATCGAGTTTTGTTGTAATTTGAGTAATTTTTTTTGGAAATTTTAATTTAATGTGGTCTGGTTTCGAGGAAATTTTATAATTTTTTGCGCATATGAATTGAAGTTAATTTTGCAATTTTTCCAACGTTTTAATTACCCACGCTGAGAATTTTAGGATAGGTTCATAGGTATTCGTTAAATGGACAATTGGGTGCCTATTTAATTAATTTAGGTACTTATTTGTATAATGTATATACTTTGATTGAATTTTTGCTCGAGATTTCCCTCCCCCTCTTCCCTCCCTGTTTGAAAAAAATTGATAACGACGTAAAAAACACGTCTAAGATTCATAAAATTTTCATTCTTCGAAATTAAAATTTTATTTCCTCCATAATTTTAGGTTGAAATTTTTGGAATTTGATTCTTATCAAAATTTGATTTTTTTCGAATCGAGTTACAGGTACCTACTTATCATATTCTCAAGCTCGAAAAAAGCGAGTTTTTTTTTTTTTAGAAAATGAGGAGATTGGGTAAAATTTGAAAATGTTGGACAAAATTGACATTCTGCTGGATGCTCTAAAATGTTTAGTAAAATGTTATAATAATTTATCGAAATTTTTCCAATTTTTTTTTTTAGTTAATGGTTTTAAAATACTGAATTCCGCAATCTGGTTTCACGTTTTATACGTAAATTGACCCTCAGCGCAATATTATTGAAACCAATTTGGACATAAGTCCTACCCTTCTGCCAAAATTCGAACAAGTATCCGAAAAGAGCCAGTTGAGTCAATAATTTGGACATGATATCCCCCCTCTCCCTCCAAGAAAAAAAGTTTGGATATTGTGAACATAGTGTCCCAGAAAACCGTATTTTGGACATTTAGACATATTGTCTTCACTCCAAAAACAATTTGGACCAACTTTTAGCGTCTAAAAAACAGAATAAGTGAAGGGGTCAGGGAAGAATAAGAGCAGTGGTGTGTTAGTATACGTAAGTATTATTATTTATTAATCTTCTGCATCTGAAAAATATCTTCTCATTATTTTGGACAAAAATTTTCAAGTAAATTCATCGAACTCGTGTGAACCAAGAGCGAAAATTTTCCCCAAAAAATTCGATCTTCAAGGCCCAAAAATGTCAATTTTTTTCTAATTTTTAAATTTGTCGCCGGAAAGGATTCAGATTCCCAATTCATCTCCTTCGAATCTGCCATTAGAAAGGGAAATTAGCCAGAATTTATTCATAATCACCTTCGTGAAAATCTCACTGTAAATTTCAGAATAAACTTGCTCATTTTATTCATTCAGGACTTCTGTGAGAATCTTTTGTTCTTGGACTGATTTTCAAGTGAATATAACCTCTGAAGATGAAGAGAGGAACGAATACCAAAGGGAACTAAACCTCTCTCGAAGATGTAAAAATTTCAAATACCTATGTCAAATGATGTCATATTTTCAAAAGAAATGTATAAATTATAAATTCTACGGTGGAGGTGTCCTCTTTCTCTTTATCACTCTAAAATTTTATTCGAAGTTTTTCATTTTAATATGAGAAAAAATGAAGGTAAATTAGGGGGGTGGGAGAGAAGCATGATGTGTAGGTGAGTCCAAACTTTTTTCAAGAACCAGTTGGGGTCGAAGGCCAATCGATTTATTAAAAAAAGTAAAAATTCAAAAAAATCTGATAACATAAGTCGACATTGAAAATGCTGTTTGAAGTTTAATGGGTTATTTTTATAGTATTTTTCGCACCGATCACGAGAAAAATTGTAAAAAATTCCATAATCCAAGGATTTTTCACAATTTGAATTTTTTGTTCAAAATTTTTATACATTTTTTGATAACTTTTGATATTTGAAGTCAATTTTCTAAACAAAAGGAGGGTTCAACGAAAAAAATTAATAGAACATAAATTGTAGAGCGTAAAATTTCCTTTCTGTAGATTTCAAATTAGTTTTTTCTTAAGAAGATTAGCTTTCGAGATATTTCCGTTGAAGGTTGAATAAAGTTCAACTTTTTTAAAATTGAAAAATCTCAAAAACTAAGCCTTCTAAGGAAAAAATTCGTTGAACTCTACAGAAAAGAAATTTTACTCTCTGCAATTCAAGTTCTATGATCCTTTTTTTTTGCTCGGAAAATTGACATTAAGTGTCAAAAGTTATCAAAAAGAGTAGAAAAATGTTTAACAAAGAATAAAATGAAAAATCCTTGGGTGATTGAATTTTTCACTACTTTTTTCGTGATCAACGTGAAAAGTACTATAAAAATCACCCAATTAACTTCAAACAGCATTTCCAAAAGCTTGTGAATGTCGACCTGTGTAATTTTTTTTTGAAAAATTGGCCAAATTTTGAAACATTCGGAGAAGTTTTTAAAAAACGATATTTCCACCAAGTACCTATAAAAAATTGTTTGGATAATGGCTCAAAATAATTGAATTTCTACAACATTTCCAGTTCCAAAAAATTTCAAAAAATTTGAAAAAAATTAGAAAACGTGTTAAAAATAAAATTCAATTTAATGTGGGTATGAAAAATGTGATAGAAAAGCAAAAAGTAATTTTCGTCAAAATTTCTATTCTTAAACATTTTTTAAAGAATCCAAAACACTGAACAATTTTCAATCTTATAAATACGGTGTAGAGGGAACGGAGAGGAACGTTGAAAATTTAATTTCGAATTTTTCGGGGAAAAAAGCGATTCTACAAATTTTGGCTCAGAGTAAATAATTGTCTTAGTCCTATGATGAGCTGAAGTTGAGATAACCAGTGAAGAGGCAATCGAGGGATCAATTTGAAAATTTCTCTCTTAAAATATAATTTTTTCTCAATATTTCTGATTAAAAATTCTAATTTTTGCAAAAAATCAATTTTTCGCGAATTTTCTGATTCACAATTGATTTTTTTTTCGAAAAATATGATTTTGTCATTTCCAGGGAAAGGATAAGCTGTTCCATAGTCACACTTCTGGTTTGGTCTCGCTCTTCAATCTCAACCACTGGATTTTTTCTTTAGGTTTTTAAAATCATAAAATCGTTCGTTTTGAAGTGTAAAAAACGTCTAGAATTCGAAGAAATTGATATTTACAGTTATTCTAAATCTTGGCGAACATTTTGGGACTTGGGTACCTAGACCTACCTAGAATTTTTTACTCGATATCACTTTATATGATGCTTGTCTCTTCATTCCACGAAAAATCAAAAACCTCTGTTCATAATTCCAATACCTACTTCTAAAAAACCTGTCTCCGAGTTTTTCACGTCATGAATAATGCATACGACTTCTTGGCAAATAAAATAGGCAAATCTGTTCTAGACTTCTGGGTGCTTAAAACCCCAATTTTCCAGTTAAAAAATGAAAAAATGGACAATTTTCGTGTTCCTAGCGTTATTTCTCACTTCACCATTTTCTTTGTGCTGTGGTTAAATAAATATTTAGATTTGGAATTCCAGCAACCTTCTCGAACGTCTACGGACTGTCTGCTTTGTTCCAAAACTTAATAATTTTTATTACTGCCATGAAAATTCCATCGATGAAATTTTTCTCAAACCTAAATCACCATAAAACAGAACGCTGTAATTTATTTCATCTTCCAGAGTTCTTTCTAATGTATAGATTCGTCAAATTATTACGATTCTTCGCACCTATGCATATTTTCGATGTTTTTTTATCCTACCACCCACTTACTTGACTACCTTCATACGTTTTCCTTCAATTTAGACGAGCAATTTTCCCCTTGAATACCAATCTTTAGCTATAGGTAACTTCACGACTTACACACGCAGCTATATTTATTCTCTGTTCGCAATTACGATACTCGATCGTATTACTGCGTATGCTCGCCTGAATCTTTTTATGAAAATTTCAATATTCAAACGTGACTCTTATGATGTCATCTTTATATCTAGAGACTACTACACAACTATAGTGAAAATATTGCGTACGTATACTTGATCGACGTTATATTTAAATTAAAACGTGCAACGTACACACTCTTCACATATACCCATTAAAATAAAACTGTACATTGAAAATTGAAATGCTGTAGCATCGCATATGTTGTCCATGCCGGAGAACATCGCGTAGTTCTCTCATTATAAATTAACACCATCGAAGAATATCTTCTTTTGTGCGGAATTTTCGAGGCTGTTGTCTGGCGTTCACGTGTTGTCCTAAAAATCGGTAATGATCATACGATTGCGCGCCCTGTGCATCTATCGGTTAAATTATTCATCATTATTCATTAATAAATATCATAAGTTATCAATTTTCGTCGAATATGAGTAAATATCGTATTTTGTGTGGAAGTTTCCTTTCCCGGATATGCCTCATCCTCTGTTAGGCGTCGTAGGCGCCTCGTTCTTATCGCGTGAAATTTTTTTATCAATGTGGTCACTGGTCAATGTTTTGAATTATTTAAATTAGCTGTTTGAATAGTAATTAATTTATGATTTGGATTCGTTTGTTAGTTTTAAGTGGAAGCGGCGGATTAAAGATTGATGCGATTCATTGCGAGGTTTTTTTGGTGAAGGGAGAGAGGGGAGGGGGGAATCAGAGAGCAAAGATTAATTCGCATTAGACATAGTCTGTACTCTGTAGCATATCTAAATGCCTTTGAATCATTCATAAATGATCGAAGTACGTTTTTTAACACTTTGAACGAATTATTGAATCATGTTTTTGGAAAAATTTTCCTTTTCGTCAACTAATTCTCCTCAAAATAAGTAGAAAAAAACACGAATACAATAAAAAAAATTATTTATAAAACTTTCATTTAAGTATTTTTAATTTTACAACTTAAAATGAAATTAATTAATTCAATAAATAAAAATAAAATGACTTGGATCATATGAAATTTATGAATTGATCGAAGAAAATCGAGAATATAATCATGTTCTGGTTTTTCACGCACGTGTTTTTCGAGCTTGTTTTATTTTGATAATTTAAAAATTTTTTTGGTTGTTTTTTTTTTAAAAAGGATTTTTGTTTAATTCAAATTTCTTCTGCAGCAGAATTTTGATGCAAAATTCCCTTATCTTGATGAACTCTTTTCTCAGATTTTAAAAATATTCGCATGTTTCTCTCTGTACGGTGAAATTATTTTTAGTTGCTTGTAAAGCGAATTCAGAGCCTGGTCGAAAACGAACAAAATTACTTTTTTGGTTGTGTTAGATATTTTTGTGAAGTTTTTCTCCTCGGAAATTTTCGTTCCAAGTTGAAAAAAATGAGAAAATTATTGACAAAGGAGGTACCCCAACTCGAAGTAAAATTTTGAGTCAAAACGAAAATAAATCGAAAGTAAATCATAAAAGAACCCCATATCTGAAATTTCAAATGCTGAAGTTCATTTCTGAAATTTTGGACAATTTTTGAAATTCAAAATAAATTACGTCATTGACCTGAAAAATATGAAAATTTGATCCAATCAACGAAAATAGCTGAAATTTGGTATTTTCCCTATTTTTGACCTCTCGACTCGATTAGAAGTGGTTTCGAGACGTTTCAGAGTCTCCAGAAAATGTTGGAATTTTCCAGAAAAATGATCCATATGACCTTTAACACCTATATTCGCAGATTAACCATATTGGTGACCTATTTGATCAATTAAAGTGCAATTCCAAAATTCCCGACTTCCAATTCAAATCCATATTTTTTAGCAGAAAATTTTCCTGGAAAAAATTTAAAAATACGTCGACGAGTGTTAAAGTGCATATGAACCATTTTTATGCGCCTTTCTCCAGCACTGGAAAATTCCAAAATTTTCTGGAATCTCCGATACGTCTCGAATCGATTTCGGAGGTCGAAAATACGGTTTATACCAAATTTTAGCTTTTTTTGTTATTTACAGATCAAATTTTTATATTTTGCAGGACGATGAAGTAATCCATTTTTAAATTTCATAACTTTGCTAAAATTAGAGAAATGAATTTTAGCACATGGAATTTTGAGTATGGTTTTTTTTATGATGTGCTTTCGATTTATTTCTGTTTCGGCTCAAAATTTCACTTTGGGTTGGGATACCTCCTTTGTGAATCAAAAAATATTATCAAATGCCAGATAATTTGAATTTTTCAGTTCTGATTTTTTCTTTCCATTTTCAGAATTTCAAAGCGATTTCAATAAATTGAAAAATCATAATCATATTTGACATTTTTTTGGCAAATTAAAGATGACTTTTTGTTAAAATGTCAGCTACTTTTCGTTAAAATATCGGATGTTTAAACCTTTTTTTTTTATCTTCAAATTCGGCGGAGGGATTTTACTAGAAATTTTTTTCTAAGATCATAAAAGTCTAACAAAAAGTTGTGATGTCGATTGGTCAACAGTTTTCCTAGTTCTCAAATATTTAACGAAATATCAAAAAGTTACAGAAAATGTCAAAATTTGATCACCAGAATGTTTCTGAGTTTTTTCAACACTACCTATCTACCTAACAAAATGTCATACCTAATTTCAATGGTGCACAAAATTAATCGCCAAAATTTGGTGTAGAAAATTTGATCAGTCATTTTATGAATTGACCCCAACACTTTGGATTATGAAAAAAAAAAATCAAGTCTAAGATTATGAATTAACAGAAATAAAATTTTAAAGTTGAAATAAATCATTAACTAATGAAATTATAAATTATACTTACCTACTTTTGTAAATCTGCATTTCTTAGCTAGAAAAATATTACCTATTCACACTACAATCGAGTCGAAAAATTTGTAAAAGTGATCACTTTTTTTTTAGAAAATATAAAGAATTTTACATTTTAAGGTTGAAAAATCGAAGAAAATCTCATTTTAAGTTTAAAAAATCCGAAAAATTTTCAAGCCTAAAAATATGGCTCCGATTTTAATTTTTGTAATAAAAATAGTAAGAACCTAGTAAAAAAATAAACTTTCTGCATTTTTTCGATCAGATTTCAACAAATGGTTGAATTTTTTCAAATTTTTATTTCAAGGTGTTACAATCCTAGAAAATTTATCAAGCTTCAAAGTGGTATTTTTAGTTCTTAGAAACCAATTTTGATTAAATTGTAGGCAAGAGTAGGTTTTCATTTTTAAATTTTTAGTCAAATACATATATATGTTCCTATGTAAATCAGATAATTTTTTTCAAATTTGTTTTGAAGTTGTCCATCCACAAATAATGGTTTTAAAAAAGGTTTCACACCTCTCATCGTTGCAGTTGAAAACTAGATTCGATTGATTCTGGCGAAATAAGTGAAGGGCTGTGAAATATTTTTTGAGGCGACCTTTACAGGTACCACTTAATTTGAGATTTCTTAAGGTATTAAAATTAAGACTCGAAATTCTTTCAAGTGGCCAAATTCGACCATTTTTTTGGAGAGGCCAAATTCTCACCCTCGCCCACCCTTTCCCTATCCTATGATAACAAAATTGCTGCACTTTTAGGAGGAAAAATTTGTTTTTTAATATTTTATCATTAATTGAATAGAAAAAAAATTATTAAAAAAAGTTCACACATCCACGTTAAAATATTCGATTTCAGTTGAAAATTTTTGAATTTTTTTACTTCCCCTCTCCAGTCAATTTCAGTCTGGTTCGTCCCTGAAAGCATTTCAAAGAAATGAGAAAACCAATTAATTAATTTCTGAACAAATCGAACTCATTCAGCATCATTAGTTGGCAAATCACTAAATACATTGTGACTTCGCGATTTCCTCAGAAACCATTCAATCGTTCTCGAATAATTCCCACTTCCAAATTTTCCTATCTCCACATCGAAGCTCATTTCACTCATCTGCATACGTTTCCAATCGCACGCAAGCTTTCTACGAAATTCGATAATGTAAATTCGCCAGCACACGTTTGCGTTTGCTCGCCATTTGTTATAAAAACAAAACGTGATCTTTCCTTATCAATCGATTATCATACCCTAGCTTCATTGTTTCGTCCAACTTGTTCACTTCATCCAGATACCTGCGAACAGTTACTCCAAAATAATTTCTAAAATACCCTCGAGCCAAACTCTCAGTCAAAATCGATCTTAAACCTTCCAACATTACCATTCGTACTCTTAGCTTCGAGATAAATTAAAAGTCTCGATTAAACGCCTATCTGGTACCTAAAACCAAACTTACAGAGCGGGTGGAGTTTCGCGACCGCGGAGAAAGTTTTTTTTTCACCAGCCAAGCAATCGATAAATTTTAATGGCCAACAATGACCACGTGCACCTTAATTGTTATAATTAAACTGGTTTTCATTGCGCCAGCTCCAGAGCCAGAGTCAAAGATGCATCCAACATGGTACACGATTACTCATCATCGAACATGTATCTACCCAGTTCATTGTAACACTGGCGATTCTTCAAAGGCCGTAATTTTCCTCGTAATTAAAACATACGTGTATCTATTCTCGTAATCCTAATCCGAGCTTAGAGGTTTTTGAATTTGAAAAAATGTACCGCTGTCGAATACACGACGTTGCGTATAAATTAACTTTCTTTCTGCACCTGCGAGCTATACCTATACCGGTTCTATTTCTTTTCCCCTTTGCTTTCGCTAAATTCATTACTTCATTGATACCGCTCAGTCCATCGAGATTATAGCAAATATGATGACATAACAGGATAAATAATACGCTCAGACAAACAGAAAACAATTAAGTCCAAAACGAACCATCGATGACCTCCACATATGTACGACCAATCCACCAATCGTGCTTATATCTCAGCTCGTTACGTAATTTCAATTCGAACCTTCGCGTCTTCGTATCGGATTTCCATACGCAGAATGTGTAGGATTCTTTTTTTGGCTCTTTCCAGATTTCAGAATCTCTGGCTTATTTGGCCATTGCTTCTTTCCAAAATGATTCTTTCGCAAGCTTGGATAGATTATCAGGTTAATTTAATCGTTCGCTTCGCGGTGGATTTGCTGTATTTTTACGACGCCGATTACAAATGTACCTAGCTAGTTTGTGAGTCATGGAAGATGGCCAGGCCAGTGCAACCGAGAACCGATGCCATACTTATGTAAAACGATGAAAGTTGTTCGCAGAATTACACGCTCGATAATACCTAGGTAGTGCGGTAGTCGTAATTTATAGACCGTTTAAATCGTATCCGAATTAATGCATCGATTTGTCTACAGTGTTGTACGCTGGGTACTTGGGTAGCTGGGTTCTTTCATCTGTTCAGCGATTTTTGTACTTCCTATCAAAGGTCGTTATGGTCCGGAGGTGCATTAATCGGGATTCCGGAAACGTAACAGTTGGAAATTCTATGAGGCGAATTTATGGATTGAAATTTATTCGGTTTGACTTGTTTTTCTTCCTTTTTCCCCATTTCGTCTCGTTTCATCCAAGTGGCATGGCATGTGATTTAGGCGATGAATTCGTGAAAAGTGCTGATACTTTCATTCTAAATATAGGTATTTATTTTGAATTTATTTACTACGACTGAAACATTTTCCGGTAAAATAATTTCCTGACCAGGCCTGTAGCCAGGGGGTGCTAGGGCATCCCCTAGAGCTGAGCTGAACACCCCCTGAAATTTTTTTGTCAATATTAAATTTTTATTATGTGGTATTTCGCCTGGTAGAATATTTAGTGCTTCTACAAACTTGGCTTGTCCCAAATGGCTGACAGGCTGAGAAACGAGAACATAACTGATGGTTAAATGAAATAAAATTTTTCCTTCGAGAATTAGAACATGACAAAATTTTTCAAAAATCGAAAAATCAATAGTCAGGTCTCAATCGTACATCCGCGCGCGATTCCTGTTAAAATTGATTTTATGATTGATTCTTGTTCTGGACACTAAAACAAAGAAATTAAGCCCGTATGCCCTTTCCCCCTCTCCCTTTCCTCAGCTCCCCTACATTTCAGACGCGAGTATTGCCTTATGTATGGGTCGTAATGAAAAAATTTTCAAACAAAAGTTATTCCTCAGCACTTAATGAATATTTTCATTTCTTATAAAAATCCATTTTGGAGCAACTCCTGCCCCCCAAATTTGGAAACAAAACATGTTTTTGAGAAAACCTCAAAATTACGTTTTCTTCATTTTAAACGATTAGTTTCGGAGATACGACAAAAAAAGTATTCAGAATTGAATTTCATTTCCAATGAGCTCTATCACGACCATTTTCATAAACTTTTCTCGACAGAGTGGACCTCTCCCCCTTGCTCGTTTTTACCAAAGTTGGACCCACGAACAAAATTCGCTCCATAATGAATTCCTATAAGAAATGAAATTATGTATTAGATATCGAAGAACAAAAATCGTTCAATTTTTTTTTCGTGGGTCCAACTTTTGAGATAAGGGGTGGGGGGAGAGATCCACCCTGTCGGGAAAGGTTAGTGAAAATGGCCGTCATAAAGCTCATTGGAAAGGAAATTCAATTCTGAATACTTTTTGTGATTACAAATTTTTCCCTATCTCTGAAACTTTTCACTTAAAATGAAGTAAACGTGATTTTGAAGTTTTCTGAAAACTGTTTTATTTTCAAATTTGGGGTGCAGGAGTTGCTCAAAAATGGATTTTAATAAGAAATGAAAATGTACATTAGGTGCTGCGGAACAATTTTTGTCTGAAATTTTTTTCATTACAAACCATAGATAAGGCAATACTTACTCGCGTTTGAAATGATGCGGGGTGGACCTTGGGGAAAGGGAGAGGGGAAAAAAGGGCATGCGGGCTCAATTTCTTTGTTTTAGTGTCCAGAACAAGAATCAATCATAAAATCAATTTTAACAGGAACTTCGCGCGGAAGCCTTTTTTTGTACGATTGAGACCTGACTACAACTTCGAAAGCTCAAAATTTATTTTTGAGAAGTACGTACCTAAGCGAAATTTCGGTGAGTCAAATATTTTGTAACTAGATGAGGAATTTCTCAGCCTATGTAAATGAAGAATGTTTTGAAATTCGTGAAAAATTGTTACTTTAAGAAACAGGAGGAAACTCGATGGAAGTTCTATAAGAAATTGTTAGTACTGAAAAAATATCAATTAAAATAAATTAAAATGCAAAATGTCGATAAAATGTTTCAAAATTTTTAAAAGAAATTGTTGAAAATGTAGGAAAAAAATTACAGGTATAAATCAATGAATATCATTTTTGAGAAATTGTTCCAAAAAATGTTTAAAATACTTATTTTGGAATTTTCAAAAAAAATTGAGAAAAAATAATGAATTTTCAGCCAGCATCCCCTACTCATTAAGGCTGACTGCGGGCCTGTTCCTGTCTCAATAAATTATTGGAATTATTCTTTGAAATTTTGAACTAACATTCTAATTCAAAAATCTCTATCTAGGTATAAAATTGGGTACAAAAATTGGTTCTGCAATGAAGTTGGAAATTTGAAAAAATCCACGAGTTCGTCAAAATTTTTCCAACTTTTATCTACTCTCTTCAACTTTAAAATTTTCAAAATCATATCACAAGAACATCATTTTTCGTTTTTTTTTGTTTTTTGGTCTAACAAAATAAGATTGTTAATCCATTCGTAAAAAGTGTTTTCAAGTTTCTTTATGACTATGGTTTTAAAATTTTGGTCTTCAAAACTTGATTTCCAAAATTTTGTTGCTAAAATTCAATCTCCAAAATTTACTGTCGCGTTTTGTAAATTGATCCCCTATAACATTATCTTCCATTCTTACAAGGGAGGTATCCCAATTCAAAGTAAAATTTTGAGCCCAAACAAAAAAAAAATCGAAAGTACATCATAACGGGACCCCGTATCCAAAATTTCAGGTACTGAAGTTTATTTCTAGATTTTTGGCGAATTTTTGAAATTTCAAAATTATCTCGGTCCTGCAAAATATAAAAATTTGATCTAATGAACGAAAAAAACTGAAATTTGGTATATACCCTATTTTCGACCTTCCAAATCGTTTGGAAGTGGTTTCGAGACGTTTCGGAACCATTAGAAAATTTTGGAATTTTCCAGCGCTGCGCTGGAGAAAAGCCCATAAAAATGGCCCATATGCACTTCAGCTTCTATAATCACGGATTATCCATATTGGTGATCTATTTGATCGATTTTAACACAATTTTCCAAAATTCGTAACTTTGAGTTCAAATTTGCATTTTTGGGCAGGATATTTTTCTGGAAAAAATTCCAAAATATCCCCTTGCACACGTAACTGTGTAAAAAGCTGAAACTTGATATACCCTATTTTAGACCTCCCGAATCGATGAGAAGTGGTTTCGAGACATTTCGGAGCTACCAGAAAATTTTGGAATTTTCCAGCATATAAAAAAAAATTTCTTGCCCAAAAATGCAAATTTGAACTCAAAGTTACGAATTTTGGAAAATTGTGTTTTAATCGTTCAAATAGGTCACCAATATGGATAATCCGCGATTATAGGCGCTGAAGTGCATATGGGCCATTTTTATGGGTTTTTCTCCAGCGCTGGAAAATTTCAAAATTTTCTGATGGTTCCGAAACGTCTCAAAACCACTTCCTTTTGTTTGTTTGGGCTTAAAATTTTACTTTGAGTTGGGATACCTCCCTTGTTAGAGTGATTCGGAAAAAATAAAAATTTTCGATATGTACCGATAGAGAGGGAGAGGGTTACGTACCCTCCCCCCTGTGGAGATTTTTCAGTATTTAGTTGAGAGAATTGACCATTTATGCCCTAAAGTTGAGAAAATTTACCATTTGAACTCATATTTTCCCAACTTGAGAAAATATAGGTGCAAATGGTAAATTATCACAACTTGAAAAAAATGGGTATAAAATGGTGAATTTTTCCCAACTTGATGAATTATGAGTAAGTAGGTACAAATGACAAAATCTTCCCACAAAAAATGATAGGCTTTTCTGATTTTTTATTAGGTAAAAAATATAATTTTCTATGGAGAGATTTACGATTAGCACTGATATTTCACCAAAGTTGGGAAAATTCACCATTTTATTTTATATCTATAATATTTCCACAAGTTGAAAAAATTTAACATCTGCACGCATATTTTTCCAAATTGGGAAAGTTAAACATTTGTACTTTCATGCTCTTTTTAAAATGAGAAAGCAGAATTAAATGATCGTTACCTATATAGAAGAAAATTTATCATTCATATCCTTATTTTCTCAAGTTGAAAAAATCAAACAGTTTTCCACTTTTATGTTTTTAAAAAACAATTCAATTTTTCAAAAATTTTACAGAATTTCTCATTTAGTGATTTTAAAATAATCCAAATCCTACAAAAGCAATTTTTTCGACTTTTCGTATTTTTCGTCAAAATTATTTCAACAAATTTTATTATATTTTTTCTTCTCAAAACTCATTTTCGATGTTTGAAAACCCATTTTTTAAAAGCTTTGGCTTCGTTGCGCTCGGTCGTATCGTATTCTTCTTAAATTGTTTCATTGCATTTTGAATTTGAATTTTTAAAAAATTTTCGCTCTTGCTTTGCTTGGGCTAAATTTATTTCCCTCATATTCACTTTGAAATTATAATTTTTCTTGAAACTTCTTACCAATTTCGTAGGTTTTGAAAATTGCGATTTGAAAAAAAAATGACAAATTAGGAATCATTAGTGAAGTGAATTGGGGGGGGGGGGGGGGGGGTCAATTCCTTTAAAATTTAATTTACAGTTAGTCGACAGCCGATAAATTTGTGCTATCCACCCCGCCTGCCTCCAAAAAAGTCGAACTTTTTCTGCCTGAATAAACTGAATTTTAAAATTTTCAATGATGTTCGCAGCTTCCTTAAACATAAAATTTAGTTGGATTGAAGACCAGGGTAGGTACCTAATACCTACTTAATACGAAAGGGTAAAAAAAAGTCATTGATGTGGGTACCATTACCATATAGTTGGGAAAATTGAAAATCTGAGTCGGAATTTTCACAGACCCCCCCCCCCCGGAAAAAGTCCTTCGGAATGTTACTGCCTAAGATGCCGGATTTTGTGGTGTAAGGTATTTGGATTTTTGTTGGGAGATCATTTTACCCCTTCAGATTTCTTGAATTAATGGTACCGTAGCAATGTTTTTTCTTAGGTAAAAAAATGAATTTTAAGCCTTTGAGCAAAATGGTGTCTCAAATTATGATTAAAGGGGTAATCTGGCCTGCTGAAGACGAATCTGATATTGGTTTTTTTATTCGCGGTTATTTCTTCTTTAATAATTCTTATTTTTGTTTCGTCTTGTTCATATTGTTGTCAGTGACGTTCGATTAGAATATCATCTAACTCGAAAATTTCCTAATTTTTTCCCCTTCGTGCCAAATTTTATTTTTCTTTACCGATCAAACATCAACTCATCTTCCAATTCGTGTTAAATAACCAGCTCGATTCAAACATAAAAAAATACTTTCGTGAAAATAAACCACTCATCCGAAAATCGGTGAAATGAAAATTCTCGATAATTATTCCGCAGACTGGGCCCACTTACCTAATCCTTGAGAATAATTAAATTAATGAAGATAAAGTCGTTTGTTTTTCGTCGTTACACTCGACTGCCTTTAAAAGGACAAAGACATCGTTTAAATAAACATTTAGAAAAAAATCACACTCATCGTTCTACTCGGTGTGAAATCAGCTTAGACTAAGGTGCGTTTAAAAAGTACCTATGAAATACGAGACAAATACCTATCGAATACTAGAAAGTGGAAAAACATAGTTGACCACTGTTGCAGACGATAAATAGGTATAACGATGAGTTGATGACCACTGACCACATAGGCATGGGCATTAAAGGTGGAAAAATATTAAGTCGATAATTGCCACGCATTTTAAATGCCTCAGACTTTGCCCTTCATTTAAACTACCTACTTCCGCAATAAAATGCCTATGCCAGCCATCATCGTCCTATCTCGTAATCACCACAATACCTATAGGTAGGTAACTCAGCTTCAATCTTTATTAAAATATCATACGCGATTCAAGAGAGATGGCCAATGGAGCCTCTTTGGCGTCAAAAACAAATAAAACTGGCGGCTTATTATGAACTGCCAAACTGGTGTCAAGTTACCATGAACGGTCAATTTGATACGAAATAATTCGTTTACGTATGTAAAACAGTAATAGAAGTACCATTACGCTCGTCCACGATCATCTTTTAATATTTCCATCACAAAACAAGTCTGAATTTACGAATACGATTCTCGAACTGTGGGCATATTCGTACGTATTTGTCGCGACGATTATATCGACAAATTGCATACGTAGGTACTGATCCTATAGACTCGAATCATCGATGGCAATTGCCAATACGAAAGTATTTATATTCATATGCGATGGCAACCAGCACACTCGTAAATATTCATTTCAAGGATAACCACAAACTTTTAAGCTCGCTTCCAATATAGCGGATTATTTTTATAATGACCTACTGAACAAATACCTATACTAGTGCATGTGAATTGTAAACGTCGTGTTCTCAAAATAAACATTAAAATTCCCCAAAATCCCATCTTCTTGAAACTCGATGATCGTAAAATTTCAAGAACAGGAGTCACAGGCTCTTACTTTTTTTTGATACTTCGCTAAAAAGAAGCAATTCCGGAGTAATAATTTTCGTCGATTTGTATCGAACGACGAAAGAAGTTCATCGAATACTTGGAACGAGCTTTTAAAATGATTTATTGATGACATATTGGTAATAATTGATCGTAAAGAAATATCTCGTAATGAGAAAGAGCTCGGTGAAAACTACCCACCGCAGGTTGATCTACCTATAGAATGCGGTAATTATTGGAAAAGTTTTAATTGCAGAAGAATACACGAAGTATTTACCAGTTCCAGATAGTTATGGAGTATTTGATTTATAGAAAGTGTGCTAGTACCTATTTTGTTTTCTAATCGAGAGTATGGGCAATTGAATTCGAATGTGGAAAAATATCGTGTGTTTAGGGATTGAAATTAGTGCAATTTCATATTCTCAAATTTATTTTGCTCATTTTTTAATATTCAAGGTGATTGAAACATAAACTGCTTTTGGTTTATGAGGGAGGTGGGAGTAAAAAAATTCAAAAATTTTAGGCTGAAATTGAAGTCTTTCTGGTTTCTAATATGACTCGCAGCATGATGTTTTTCATTTGCTCTCCCTCAAAATGAAAATTTTTCAATTAAAAATCACACGGGTCGACATAGGAAATGCTGTTTGAAGTTTTATGGGCGATTTTCGTAGTATTTTTTGCGCTGATCACGAGAAAAATAGTGAAAAAATTCCATCACTCGAGGATTTTTTACAATACGAATTTTTTTTGAACGGGTTTTTACATTTTTTGATAACTTTTGACACTCGAAGTCAATTTTCTGAGTAAAGGGAGGGTTCAACGAAAAAAATGAATGATACAGAAATTGTAGAACGTTAAATTTCCTTTCTGTAGAGTCCAATTAGTTTTTTCTTAGGAGGCTTAGCTTTTGAGATATTTTAATTGAAAGTTGAAAAATCAACGTTTTTTTTAGAAAATATCTCCAACACTTAGCCTCTTAAAGTTGGGCTCTACAGAAATGAAATTTTACGCTCTACAATTTATGTTCCATCCACTTTTTTCTTTTAGCCCTTCCTTTGCCCAGAAAATTGACTTTGAGTATCAAAAATTATCAAAAAGTGTAAAAAAAAAAATTCAACAAAAAATTAAAATCGTGAAAAATCCTCGGGTGATGGAATTTTTTCACTATTTTTCTTATGATCAACGTGAAAAATACTATAAAAATCACCAATGAAACTTCAAACAACATTTCAAGCTTAAAAAAGCCGACCTGTGTTATTAATACCTACTTATTGGTAAAAATTACGATTTTCAAAAAAAAATCATTATTATTTCTATTTCTACAGACAACCCGGATGAGACCCACATCATAAACCAGAAACCAAATCGCGCGAAGTTATTGGCCAAAAATGATTTTGAAGAAGTCAAAATAAAAAATCTCATATTTTCAACTGTCCTTTGCAGAAAAGTGACAATTTTGATTTCAGAAAGGAATATTTTTGATTCAAGTTTAAAGAATTTATGCCAATAATTGTAAAAAAATTCAAAAAAATTTAACATTTTTTTGTGGGTTTCCTTTTTCCTTACATTGATCAGCTGTGATCTTGGCGAGTTTTGAGCTTAGAATTGTGATTTTGATTTCATTCGTTTCGTCGATGAAAAAAAAAAGAAACGCGAAAACAACATGATGGATTATTTTCGAACATTACGAGACATACTTCTAGGAGTGGTCGAAATTAGGGACCCAAAATTTGAAATTCAAATCTTGAATTCTTTCACTAAGAAATAAAAAATAAAAAAAAAACATTTCTTGGCCCCAGTCGTTTGGGTACCTACTTAAACCATAGGAACTTCAATGTATTTTTCAAGTTATTTTGCAAGTTTCTAACCCAAACGATACGAATTTGGTGACGGTTTTTAAAAAAGTGGTAGATATCAGGGGTGGTGGCCCGAATCGAACTCAGAATCCAAAACCCGAAATAACCCGATACTTTTGGTAAAACCCGAACCGAACTCGAACCCGAACCCGAACCCTGAACCCGGATCATTAACAAGGGTGGTGGCTCGAATCGAACCTAGAAACCAGAACCCGAAAGAACTCGATACTTTTGGTGAAACTCGAACCGAACCAAAACCTGAACCCGAAAAACTGAAAAACATTAAACAAAAAATAGAATGAAATTCCTATCTTTTTAAATTTAATTCGAATTTGAAAATTCAAAACCTTAAAACTAAGTAGTAAAAAAAACAAAAAAAATTCAAAATGAAAAAAAGAGAACAAAGTACTTAATAATTTTTTGGGGGTACAAATCAGAAATTTTGGTTCAAAGATCAATTTTTTCATTTCAAATTATAAAACTAGACACACTGTGTCAAAAGAGCGGACTTCCTTTTTATTTTGTGTATTGTCAAACTGGAAAATTTGACCAATCACAAGGGTTCTTACTTTTAATATTAACTTTATGATACTTCAAAAGTTCAATAAAACCTGTCTTTATCCCGGCCTTAAAAATTCCGACACAATAGTTGGCCCATCACAAAGAAAAAGAAACAAAAGAAATTCCATTAAAAATTTTATCGAATTTCATTGTTTCATTTTCCTTGGGGTGGGTCACCTGCTGCGTCGGTATTTTTTGATCAGGACAAAGAATTTTATTTCTTCATTATTTGTTAGTCTTATTGCCCTACGTGACCAGAATTTTGAATGAAATTTAGAATGGGAATTTTTCATCTGCCGACCCCCTGCTGAGAAATTTGATGCCTCAAAGGGGCCATAAAACCATTCTTTTATCTTGGTCTAAAAATGCTGACACAGTAGCTGGCCCATCTTAAAGAAAAAAAAAACAGAATAAAAATTCCATTCTAAATCACGCCGCATCTGTCGGCTTTATACCACAAAGAAAAATAAACACAATCAAAATTCCATTCTAAATTGTAGGGTAATAAAGTGAACAATAAAGGTTGAAGTAATAAACATAAATAACAAAGGGAACCCGAACACACTGGTCCAAAAATGCCGACACAGCAGGCGGTATATCAAAGAATTTAAATTTTATTGAAAATTCTGGTCAAGTAGGGCAATAAAACTAACAAAGGTTGAAGAAAAAGGAATCCGAAAAATACAAAGCCAAAGATTCCCATCACAAAGAAAAACAAAAAAAAATGAAGTAAAAAATTCATTTTAAATTTTATCAAAAATTTGGATCACGTAGGGCAATAAAACTGTCAAAAATTGAAAAGACCTTCATATCAAAAATTTAAGTCAAGTAGGACAATAAAATTAACAAAGGTTGAATAAATAAATGTAACAATGGGGATCGGAATACAAAGACAGGTCGTCTGCCTTGTAAGGAATTGTTGATAAAGATCTTATCTGCCGACCACTGCCTCAAAGGGACCATAAAACCAGTCTTTGTGTTGGTCTAAAAATGCCGACGCAGCAGGTGGTTTTGCAAGGGTTCAAAGAAGATATTTTATGTGCCGAACCCTTGTTGATAAATATGATTAAATCGCATCAGAAAAGTTGACCAATCACGAGCTTTCTAACTTTGAGCTCAATTTTCTCGAAAACTGTGAGCTTTTAAGAAAAATTCATGAGAACCAAAGTTGTAGAGCTTGAAATTCCTGACCATCCTTTTGGCCTCCGTTTTTCTCTATGATGCACCATTTTCGAGATATTTTCGAAAAACGGAATAAACTTTGAGCTTCAAAAGCTCGACTTTCAATGTACAGATCGACTTCAAAATTTAATCAGCTCTTCTCCTGCACACGTTCTAACCACTGTAAAAATTTCAAGTCGATTGGTCAACTCTAACGTGAGTTATCGCGTCAGAAAGAAATGTCCCAAAAATGAGCTTTAAAGTTGAAAAGCTCAGCTTTCTATGCACAGAATTGCACCAGAATCTAATCAGCTCTTCTCCAGCATGAACTACACCTACTGTAAAATTTTCAGCCCGATCTGTTCAGTTTAGCGAGAGAAATCGCGTCAGAAAAAAAAGGCTTCAACAAACAAATAAAAAAACCCTTATGAACGCAATAGCGGATTCCCGCTAGAGCGGGAAGTCCGCTAGAGCGGGAAGTCCGCTAAAAATGAACCCGAACCGACCCAGAAAATTCCGATTCCTTGAATGAACCCGATCGGGAACAGAACTCGGAACCTGAAACTCTGAACCTGGAACCGAATCTTGAACCCGATTATTATGATTAATCAAACTTTTAGTCCTACCTATTAGGTGTCCGTAAATTGAGAAACCGGTTTGGATCAAAAAATGGTTGTCCGTTTTTTTTTTTTTTTTTATTGAAATACAGTCTAGGTAGGTAGTAGTAGTAGGTAGCCTAGGTAGTAGGAACGTACTGGCACGATTAAAATGTGGTATATTTTTTTGAAACCGGTTAAGCAGTTTCGAACCGGTTGTCAATAATATCCAAAAAAGTGGAGATATGAAAAAAAGTTTGAAACAAAAGTTGTAGAGAATTGAAAAACAATCATTTTTTGTTCCATAAATTTTTTTTCATCTTGCAATGGAAAGAAGTTGTACAAAAGGTTGGAGTAAAATTTTTTCTTTTTCAAGCTACAACTCTTCTCCATCGCTAAATGAAAAAAAATGACAGAACTTGAAATGATCAGTTTTTAATTTTCTACAACTTTCATCTCAAACTTTTTTTAATATCTCCATTTTTTGATAACTAATCATCGACTTGAAAAAAAAAACACTCAAAAAACACTTGGAAAAACTGGTTCGAGCCAGTTTTTCCAAGTGTTTTGAGTGTTTTTTTTTTCAAGTCGATGATTAGTTATCAAAAAGTGGAGATATTAAAAAAAGTTTGAAATAAAAGTTGTAGAAAATTAAAAAATGAACATTTCACGTTCTGTAAGTTTTTTCCATCTAGCAATGGAAAAGAGTTATGGCTTAAAAAAAAAGAAAATTATACTTGAGTCCTTTGGGCTATAACTTTTTTCCATTGCAAGATGGAAAAAAAGTTGTAGAACGTAAAATGTTCAGTTTTTAATTTTCTACAACTTTTATTTCACACTTTTTTTTGATATATTCATTTTTTGATAGCTGGTTATCGACTTGCAAAGAAAATATATGTATAAATACTCTAACCTTTTGTACTTAGGATAACTTTTTTCCATTACAAAAGATGGAAAAAAAGTCATGGAACGAAAAATGATTGTTTTTTAATTCTCTACAACCGTCTTGTTATCTCTTTTCAGTTTTGAGATAGGTATTGAGAATTGTTTCAACTGGGCAAGACATCTGTATCGTACTGCACGTAAGCAGAAGATAATTTTTCGACTTATTGAAATGGGACAAAACTTGTAAAACAGAAGATCTAAAAATTTATAAGTTCCTACACGAACTCTCGACGGTATATCCTGCGTGATACCTACTTTTTTCCTCATAACTTATGAAAATTAGCCATTAGCTTGATTTCAGCTCCATAAATAATTTCTGCATATCTTCGTATGAGATTAAGACTACACGCAGGGTAAATGGATCCACTCTTACGAGCTGTCTAGGTCTATCTCATGCTGAATGTAGACGCGTGGGAAATATAAATACTGCTAACCTTGAATCTATGACAATGGCCGTGACTGCATGTTAAACGTACGTGTAATTGTTATAACATTACAACGGATCGAGTAAAACCAGAAAAAAAAGTACACGCGAAATACGCGAATTTTAAATTATAACGTTTTTTTTGCTTCTTCTTTCAACAAATCCATTGTAGAAATGGACGCGTGTAAGTGTACGGATATTTCAACGTTGCACTGTTGCATATTCTCTGATGTCTACTTTCTCTGTAATTATACCATTAGTTTGATTTATCTAAAAGTACCTCTAGGTATACTCAGGTAAACGATAGCAAGTTATAGCTGCCTATGAAAGAATCAAGCATATGCCATGTGTCGTGTGCCACCAACCAATCGACTCGACGAGATCTGTTGGCACACTTGAGCTTCGTCGACATGTTGCATAAACCCAGACACACATTTGCCCTTCTAATGATGGTAAATAAACCGCACATTGATCGCGATCGGGTATTTACAAAAGTATCGCGAAACTAGGAAGGTGTTTCGTCACCGTCATCATAGGTACCTATTTAATTACGCCCGAGCAACAGGTGTTTGGTGAAAAGTCCAAATGGTGGAAATGTTGTATACGAATGAATAAACACACCAGGACCCGGTTGCGCTTCAGCTCGACTTTCGTCTTCTATTATGCAGTCCTTCTTGAAGTGTGTTTCCGTAAATTCGTCCGGATAAGTTCACAGATAGGTGGTTCTAGGCGAATGTGCTTTTCCATCGTGTTTTCGACTTCACACTCGAATTATTCCGCACTCACCCAATTTAATGAATCTCTGGAAGTATCAGGACGAACGAGCGTTTAAATCGTAAAGTTTCCCAATCCCAACCGACCGGCTGGCTAATAATTAATCATTTTCCAACGCTTATTTATTACGGGCGTTGTCAAGTTGCCCTTCTCCAACGCGGTGGCACGAATTTCACCAAATCACGCGACCTCAGCGAGTTTATTTGGCAATAAAAGCCAAGAATTGGGATTGTCTTTATTTTACTTTGGACTTTGATGCGAGCTCCAGGTATAGAAAAATATGAAAAATTGTGTTTTTCATAGAGACGTTGGTAGATTGTCTAATTTGGTAATTGAACGAGTACTTTGACGATGAGAATGGTATTTGATTACCTACTTTACTAGAAAGAAATTTGATACGTTTTAGGAGAAGTTTTCGGTGTAATGAGACCCTGAGTTGTTATATTTGCCTATTACCGATGCTACGTTTCGTAATATTGACTCGATTGCAAACTTTACTTAGAAGGAAATTGAAATTTGACCAATGATTTTTTTCGGAAGGCTTTGGTGTGGTAAAAAGATCATTTGGCCTCCGGTGGAACTTTGTCAAAATTTTTATGTCATTTGATTTACTTACCTTAGTAGAAAATGATTTTAGAACACATGAGCAAATGTTTATCTTATCCCCGGGGGGGGGGGGGGCAAAATACGCAATTTTCAAGCAAAAAAACTCTTAAAAATTGCATCTCCGCGAATTTTTGAACCGATTTTTTTCAAACTTGACACGAAGTTAGAAGTACTAGGGGAGAGTACCCTAAAATTTCTTCAGATTTTTTCGACCACTATACTGACCTTAAATTTGACCTTGAAATTTCAAATCGCCCTGAATTTAAAAAATGCAATTTTTAGGCAGTGATGGGAAACTGAAACTGAAACTGAAACTGAAACTAAAACTGAAATTGAAATTGAAATTGAAAACTGAAAAAAACTGAAACTGAAATTGAAAAACTGAAACTAAAACTGAAACTGGAACTAAAACTGAATTAAATGATGAAAACTAAAAACTAAAAACTAAAAACTGAAACTGAAACTAAAATGAATTTCAGTTAAGTTTCAGTTTTTTTAATTTTATATTTCATCATTACACAGGTTGACACGATTTTACCGAAAAAATTTAATTCACATTAAGTAGGTACTTCAAAATTTTTCCACCTAGAATTTTTTTTCAGTGACAATTTTTAATCGTGGAATTTATTCTTAATTTTTTTCGTATCTTGATATTTTTTTCGAAATTTTTACCAAATCTTGATTTTTTGTTGACATTTTTCAGCTCTTAAGATTTGTTCCAATTTCGAATTATTTTCTCAAACCTTCTCCTACTTTGCATGAATTTTCATTGTTTTCACTCGAATTCAAAATAATTTTTCTTCTAAATGTTTTTCAACTTTGAATTAATTTTTCTCATAAATTCTGAATTTCGTTTCCCACTTTCCCACCCAAAAGAAATCGATTTCATTCATCATTTATATTGAAGATTTCTTTTGGGTGGGAAAGTGGAAAATGAAATTCAGAATTTATGAGAAAAATTAATTAAAGTTGAAAAAAATTGAGAAAAGTTTTAGTTTGGAAAAATAATTTTAAATCTAAGTGAAAAAAAATGAAAATTCTCAGAAAAAATGGGAAGTAAGAAACGTGTTGAGAAAATAATTTAAAGTTGGAAAAAATTTGTGGATTTTCTTTTTTTTTTTTTGAATTGAAAGAGTTGAAAAATGTTAAAACAAAAAATCAAGATTTGGTAAAAATTTCGAAAAAAAAATTAAGATATAAAAAAAGTTAAGAACAAATTATCAGAAAGAAAAAATATTTAAAAACATGATTCGTAAAATGATGAGAAAAGTGCAAAAATTTCGGATCACGAATCATAAGTTACAGCAGCTTAAACTTTTCTAAATTTTGTGAAAAATCGCATTTTTTGTGCCTTTTGTCTACCAAAAAGTGACATTACTGAAAACTGAAACTGATATAATTTCAGTTTCCCACCACTGGTTTTAGGCAGTTTTGAAGGAATATCCGAAAACACGAGTTGAGAAATTTCAAATTTAAGGAACTTCTCTTCCTCGGATTTTGAAAATAATGCCATTTTTGAACTTAGCGGCATCGGCATTCAGCCGTGCATGAATGACACCAAAAAAGGTTGATAGCTCAATTTCGAAAAATAGAGGGCTGAACCCTTCTTCGGGTCTCCCCTCTCTCCACCCATAAAGTTTGGCGATGGTTTCCCGGGCTCAAAAAATTTCTTATAGTGTCCTTGTTCACCTTACCAAATTTCACGCCACTACCATCATTTACCGTTTGTGTTCAAAAAAATTCGATCTGCCACTGGACTACTTGTGTTACACCTACTCACTCAAAAATACAAAAATCACGAAAAAGAAATGAAATTAAGTAAAAATCGGGCAAGTGGTGTAAAAATGTGTATTTTGGGGTATAAAAACATTTAAAAAAATGTAGACAAAAAACAACCATTTTATGAGTGAAAAATTTTGCGGAAAATGGTTTTTCGCATTTTTCAAGGCGTTTCACCGCCTGAAAAATCTGAAAAAATTTTTAGAGGTGTGAAATACATTGAGAAATATTTTTCAAAAATAAAATTTGAGACAGCACCAAAATTGTGTCCCCAGGACGATTTGAAATTTTCAAGATCAAATTTAATGTGAAAAAAATTCAGAGTACTCCCCCCTTGTACCACTACCTTCGTGCCAATTTTGGAAAAAATCGGTTGAAAATTCGCCGAGATAAAATTTTGAAGAGTTTTTACTTGAAAATCGCGTATTTTGGGGTCCCAGCCCCCCAGGGGTGATATAAAAATTCACTCTTGCTTTCTAAAATTATCTTCTATCAATGCAAATCGAATGGCATACAAATTTTTACCAACTTCCACCAGAGGCCGAATGACCCCTTTACCACACTAGAGCCTTTGACTGATGATTTTTCGAAATTTTTCTACGTTTTTTGTACATCGATACGAGCCTGGTTTGTATTGTTTCGTAGGAAATAAACTGCATTTGTAATTTACAATCGTGCGTAATTGTTGATTTGTTAAGAAAAACCTCGAGCTGAGTTTCATTCAAATCTTTTCAATCACGCCATCGAAAAATCTACACAATTCAATATCAAACTACGACCCTCGAAATAATAAATACCTACTTATTTGAAGAATTGGCTCTCGATTGTGTTTCTACTTTCTACGTACGTGTTTAGAAAAAATGCTCGATTGAGAAATATATGTAAAAGTTTTCGAACTATTTTAAGCTCGTAACTGGTCATAAAAATCGACAAAAATTATAAATGCCAGATTTGAATGAAAATTGTTTCGGGAACGTGAACAGCACGCGTGAATGAGATTCGGTATAAAATAAACGAATTATTTTACCGGATTTTAATTTCATCTTCGAGCATCGTAAATAACTCGAAAGATCATTTAACGTTCGTTTTATAATTTTTTAATGGTTAATTAATTAATCGAGATGTTAACCTGCCAATTTATTCGGTATAAGTACGTTATAGTAGCAAGTACTTAATTAATATTTTCGTTTAGGTATTTTTACTTGCAATATTTCTGGTTTTCTTGCCAAAATTCATAATTAATTTTACTCCAAAAGTAAGAAAGGAGGAATGATGTGAAAGCAAGTAGGAAGAAGACCATCGAGTAACCGTTTCTTTTGATTGAATTGAAATTAGACACGAGAAATGAAAATTTAACGTTAAATTTTTCACGTTGAAATGACGATCTCCTTTTTTTGGAATATGTTGAATCGAAATATCAATACTTTCCCATCTCCCTCTTCCAGCACAAAATTCGAGCAATCTTTACCACGAAAATTTTATGTTAATTTTATCCTTGAGAAAACTGTTTAAAATCTAAAATACACGTGAAATTCAAATTTTTTAAAATTAAAATTCTAAATTTTCAATTTTTCAATTTTTTTTAGAAAAATATCCTGAAAAAATTAAATTAACCAGAATTCTTAGAATTTTGTAATATAAATTACAGAACGCCAATTTTTTGGAAAAAATTGTAAAAAATCAAAATTTTGAAACATTTTAGAATGAATTTGAAAAATTTTAAAAGAGATGAAAAAACACCAAGTTTTAGAAATGTACTTTATTTAGGTACCTAACTTACCTATAATTTGAACATTGTTGGACTTCATATTCTGATCTCAACTCAAGAGAAAAAAATCATGATTTGAAAAATGTTGAAAATAAAAAAATGAATGAAATAAATGTTGAAGTGATTCAATTAGTATAGATCGTTTGAAAATTTTGTCTTACTACATGAAAAAAAATGAAGACAAAATTTAAAATGAACTTTTGAAATGTTTTAATCAATCCCAGGATGATTTAAGTGGAAATTTCGGAAAAAATTGAACAGGCACTTATGATTTGAAATAAATTCGGGGAAAAACTTAAACTAATGTTGAAGAAAGTTTTGAACATATTCGAAAATTTTTTTAAACCCATTTTGGTAAAATATTAAATAAATGTTGAAGAAATTTTAAACAAATTCTGGAAAAAATTTCAACTAATTTTGAAGTTGTTTTTAACAATTTTTGAAGAAATAGGAATTTCAAACCAGTTCTGGATCAATGTTCAAAAAATTTTGAAGATATTTTTAATAGGGCGGTTGTAAAAAATGGCGATTGAGCAATTCAGGTTATTGTTATCGTTTTGGAGGTATTTTCTCCAATTCTGATTGGTGGTGATCAGAACTGGCTCATAAATCGACCAATCAAATTAAAGGAAATGGTATCTCCAAAACGATAACAGCATGTAAACAGAGCGCTGCCATTTTTTACAACCGCCCTATAAATTTTGGAGAAAATTTCAACAAACTTTGAAAAAATTGGAAAAATGTTGACAAGTTTTGAAGAAAATTTTTAACATTTAATGTAATTTTACACAAGTTTTAAACAAATGTTGAACAAACCGTCGAAAATTTTTGAAAAAAACCCCTTGAAAACATAGAAAACGACTAGAAACATTTTTAAAGAATGGTTTGAAATTGATGAAGGACTTAATACGGTTCAAGAATTTTAACGCTGTACAATTTTAACTTCGTCTGAAACTTCTTTTTTTTGGGGGGGGGGGGGGAGAGGAGGAGGAGGAGAGGAATGACAAAAACTTGTAATTTTGGATGATACAAAAGGTCAAACCCGGTTAAATTGATGACAGAATGACCCATAATATGCCTTTATATATTAAGCGCGATCATTAATGGACTACATGAAGGAATTTTCCATTAAAAAATCATAAATTTACTATTGATTGTCAATCAGGTATCCGATAATAAATAAAGATAGGCACGTTTGATAAAATTATCATACCTTATCTTTTCATCCAAATTTTATTCTAACCAGGAAACAACCATCTATTCACACATTTTCCTCATAATAAAAAATGGGATTGCAGATATAATTACTCAAGTACCTATAGCCAGATAAAATCATAAATAAATACTTATGCATTAGTGAAAATCTGTGACCTGCCAATCACCCCAGTCCGTTAGCAGGAAAAGAATAGATAAATTCGTAATTAAAATCACACCTCATGGATGGTTCGAAACAATAAACATCTATTTGATTGTGTTCGCAGATGTGGTGATATTTTTAAAAGAAACGTTAGCATCTGAAGAACTATCGACGAATGCAAATCAACGAAGGCTCGCCCTGCTGCAAAAAATTACATCCAGAGATTCCATCGCATTCCCTTACATAGACATGAACGGAAGTCATAAATGTAAGTATAGAATATTTCGCGTACCATTCGACTGTTGGACGCGACGTAGATTAATGAACTTTTCGAGCATTCGTTGCAATAAAATTAACGCTTGTTTTAATAATTTCGAATATGTGTATGTGCAGCTGTTGCTGATATCGATTCGCATGCTGGGGAATGTTACGAAGAATTGGAATCGTCGTGGTCTGGATCGGGAGGCAGTAGCAATATATCAAGGAGTTACTCGAGCACCTTACCGGCTTCTAGTAGGCATCAAAAATTTAGTCTGTTTTTTAGTAATGGATTCGGAGAGAAGGGAAAGGATTATAAAAATGGACACGATTCGGAATTCATGAATGGTGAGATAATTTTGGGGTTTGGTGCGGTTTCTGAGTTGAATTTTTTTGATTGCAAGAGGAGATTTTATTGTGCATTTTCACTTCTCATTTTCCAATAAAATTTTAAAATTTTTTATTTTTGTGAAAATTTTCCCATTTCTCAAAAAAATTAATTAATTAGGTATTGCTTGAAAAATTCTTCAATTTTTTGGGGCTGTTTTTCAATTTTATGAAACAATTTTTCAAATTTTTAAAGAAAAATGTCGCAATTTTCGTGTGAAAAGTTTTTCAATTTTTTGAATCAGTTTTTCAATTTTTTTTCAATATTTAAAAATTCTTTAGAGCCACTCACTTTGGAAAATATTTTGTAACAATTTTAAAGTTTTTTAAAATAATGTTTGAAGTTTGAGATAATTTTTCAATTTTTTTTGGAATAACTGTGAAATTTTTTAGAACAATTTTAAAATTTTTTGAAACATTTTGAGAAATTGTATGTATTGAAAACAGTTAAAAATTTTTCTGAATAATTTCTCAATTTTTCAGAACAATTCCTCATTTTGTTGTAAACATTTTCTCGATTTTTTAATTTTCTCAACTTTTGATTGACAAATTTTTTCAATTTTTGGTTGAAAAATTTCCTCAATTTTTGGCTGAAAAACTTTTCAATTTTTGGCTGAAAAACTTTTCAATTTTTAATTGACAAATTTTCTCAATTTTTGATTGACAAATTTTCTCAATTTTTGGTTGAAATTTTTTTCTCAATTTATAATTGAAAAATTTTCTCAACTTTTGGTTGAAAAATTTTCTCAACTTTTGGTTGAAAATTTTCTCAATTTTTGGTTGAAAATCGTCTCAATTTTTGGCTGAATTTTTTAATTTTTTGTTGACCAAATTTTTGGTTGAAATTTTTTCAATTTTTGATCAAAGAAGTATCTTAACTTTTGGTTGAAAAATTTTCTTAACTTTTGGTTGAAAATTTTCTCAATTTTTGGTTGAAAATAGTCTCAATTTTTGGTCGAATTTTTTAATTTTTTGTTGACCAAATTTTTGGTTGAAATTTTTTCAATTTTTGATCAAAGAAGTAACTCAACTTTTGGTTGAAAAATTTTCTCAACTTTTGGTTGAAAATTTTTCTCAATTTTTGGTTGAAAATCGTCTCAATTTTTGGTGGACAAAATTTTTGGTTGATTTTATTGTCAATTTTTGGTTGAAAAAGTTTCTCAACTTTTGGTTGAAAATTTTTCTTAATTTTTAATTGAAAAATGTTCTCAATTTTTGGGTTGAAATTTTTTCTCGATTTTTGATTGAAAAATCATCTTAATTTCTTAATTTTTGTTGGTTGAAATTTTTTTTCAATTTTCATTTTTCTCAACTTTTGATTGACAAATTTTCTCAATTTTTGATTGACAAATTTTCTCAATTTTTGATTTACAAAATTTCTCAATTTTTGGTTGAAAATCGTCCCAATTTTTGGTTGAAAATCGTCTCAATTTTTGGTTGTAATTTTTTTCAATTTATAATTGAAAAATTTTCTCAACTTTTGGTTGAAAAATTTTCTCAACTTTTGGTTGAAAATTTTCACAATTTTTGGGTTGAAAATTCTTCTCGATTTTTGATTGAAAAATCGTCTTGATTTCTTAATTTTTGGTTCCAAATTTTTCTCAATTTTTTGGTTTTTAAATTTTCCGAATTTTTGGTTGAAAAATTCTCTTTATTTTTATTTTAAAAATATCAATTTTTGTTCGTATAATTCTCTCAACTTTTGTCTGAAAATTTATTCAAATTTTCTGGAACAAATTTTCAAATGTTTTGAATTCATTTTTCAAAACCAATTTTCCAGTTTTTACCTTTAATTTTTTCCCCATCACAGATGTTTCAAAAAGGAGTAGCGTTCTATCAGACTCTGATAACTCGCTTAGTCCTTCCTCGGTGAAATCAGAAGATTCGCTGGAAATCATGTCCATCTCAGCATCTGCCATAAAGTATTCAGCTGTAAAATGCGGCCCATTATTTAAGAAAGAAAAACTGCTATTCGTAGAGCATTCGAAACGTTACTGGGTTGCATTACTCGGGACTAATTTATACATTTACACCAATGAGAAAGATTCTAAACCTATTAATTGCGTAAATGTGGACGAATACAACTCCAGACCTATGTCATCTGCTAATGGCAGCAAGAAAGAGTTCGGATTTGAGATCGTTTGTCCGGGAAAGAAGACTTATCAAGTAATTCGCTTTTTCTTTCATAATTTTCAATTTGCAGAGCACTTATTTTCTAAACCCCAATGTTCAATTTTTTCCAGTTTTATTCTACTTCTCAGTCTGAAATGGAAGCTTGGATATCGTCCATAAACCATTCGCTACCATTACCGCAAACGTCCTCGGTGACTTCATCCACATCGACGCCGAACATTTTGCAGTGTTCGGAACACCAGGAACTAAAAGTGTCAGAATTTAACGACAAGCAACGTCCGAATTCGTGCAGATACGATAACGAAAGACCAACCGAACGAGAACTGCCTTCGATACCGGTTTTCATACATTACGACACACCGAATCCTATTTGCAGATCGATTGCTGGCAATGATCAAAAATCACCTCGGCTGTCGACCGACTCTTTAGATGGCTTTTTCTCCGAAACCATTTACCATTCTATCGACGAATCTATTGCAGAGCAATTGGCTCGATATGATTATCCTACTAGCAATGTAAGTTACTCATAATTCATTTTGAAATTAAATTTATAATTGATCATTTTAAGAAATTGAAGAATACCACCTTGATTTTTTCAATTATCTATTTCATAATAGGCATCTCTCTTACAGTTTTCTAATCAGATTGGAAAAATGTTTCAGGACCCCGTGTTCAAAAACAAAGAAAATTTCTATCAAGAAGATAACCTTTATTATAATATTTTGGATCAGATCACTCAAAAGAAATTATCCGACAACGGAACGTTGAAAAAAGATCAAAGTATCAGAAGTACTTCGCATAGGAATAATAATTCCATAAGTAAGTGATCCGTTAAAATACATTTAGATATAAATTACACGCATCCGAAGTCATAAATGATACGTAATCTCAACCATTTCGATAAAAAAAAATCACCAGTAGAATCAGTTCTCGTTGGTAATCTTCTATGCATATTGATATCAACTTCCTTTAAAAATATTTGTATTTCCCTTTTCTCGAATTGTAACGAACCGTGTTGAAGTTCAATGAAATGAATCGTCATCAGTTCCACTTCCTGGAATGTTTTTTTTCCGGTGGCTCATTTAAGAGTTTATCTCGAAGGGCATTTCTGAAAATAATTTCTAGGCATTTTTGAACCATCATAAAATGAACAGTTGAAAAAAAAGAGAAAAATAAAATCAATATTAAATAAGCGTTTGAAAAATTTTTAAATGAAAATCACGAATTATTTTTTCAATCGAATATTTTCAATTTTTTACATTTTTATTTTGGTTTTACAAAACCAGATGTTCATAGTTCAGGATCGAATTGAACAGGGGAGTGATAGGTGGTAACAGAGGCAGCTTTCTATTCCTATAAGACTTTCGAAAAATTGGGAAAGGGGTTGTCAAATATTTGTATCTATAGCTCAAAACGATCTGGTACATATTTATTTTCAATTTCCCAAATCTACCAATTCAAAATATTATTGCAAAGTTATTTTAGCTACTATTTTGAGTAAAAACGATACAATTAGAATCGAATATGAATTCGAGAATCTAATGTAGGTACATTTTTATCTTTCGAGTTTTTTTTTTAGGATACCTAGATACTTATGGCCAATTTTCACCTCAAATATTTTTTCCCGTCAAAATGGCAAAATGACAGAAAATGGATAAAAATTAATGCTAAATTCGTGACCAGCAATTTTTAACTAGTCGTAAACGACTCTGAAAATTCTAAAACTTGTCCATTTTTGATATTTGGAATTTCGCCTTTGAACCTGCAGTTATGCAAGCCATTCATCAGGGCCTATGAAAATAAAACGTCCAAAATCTCGGAGATGTTACTCTCTCATTCTGAATCAGAGAAAAGTCACTGATAAACAGTCAGAATTGCAGCACAGGAAAAAATCAACGAAATTCACTGATTTTTCTGCCAATTTCATAAATTTTACTGATTTTTCAGTGAATTTTCACTGATTTTCCAGTGATTTTTCTCACCGATTGTTTTCATTGAAAATTTTTTCACTGATTTTTTGTTTCTCAGTGATTTTTGATAATTTTCACTGAATTATAAATGAGAGAGTAGCTAGATCATAGCACGAATACTTTATTTGTGATCACTGACCAACCAATGTTATTTTAACCCCTTTTCACTTGATTTTGAACAGTTGAATTGATTTTTCGAGAAAATGAGCGATATCTCGAGAACAAAGGTCCGGCCCCGGAAATGAACTCCAGATTCGAAATCAGCGATATCAAAACTAATCATATTCGACTCCTACTTTGAATCTTTTGCTTCAAAATGGCTTTAAAAAATGATACGCGGAAAAAAATTCTCTGTTTTTGGAAGAAAATATATAGGCGAAAAATTTGCCTTTTTTTTCTTACCTTCTTGTTTTGAAAATTTCCATTTGGCTATTTTAGCTATTTTTAAAGGGAAAATGTTCAAAATAGGAGTCAAATTTGACTAATTCGAGGTCACTGATCACGAATTCGACTTCCGTTTTGCGCAATCACCGCTTGATTACCAACAAATTGTAATTTTATGACGAAAAATGGTCGCATATTTCATGAATAAAGGTCAAACGTCAAAATTGGACATCGAATCCAGAATTTTCGGACTCGAGTTAGTAATAATCGACTTTATTTGTGATTATTTCTCATTTCATTCGTCTGAAAATTGCATTTTTGATGCGAAAATACACGATATCTCGAAAACAAAAATCCGAAACTGAAAATGAGCATCGGATTTGGAATCAGCGACTTTGAATTAGCCATATTAGACTTTTATTTTGATCCTTTTCACCTTCAAAAATGTTTAAAATAGCCAATTAGGTATTTTCAAAATAAATAAGTGGGGGAAAAAAGACGAATTTTTCGCCTATAGGTACATTTTCCTCCACAAATATCAAATTTTTTTCTTCGTAGCTTTTTTAAAGTCATTTTTCAAGCCAAATACCTAATACAGGAGTGGAATATGATGAATTTGAGATCGCTGATTCCGAATCTGGTGTCCATTTCCGACGTCGAACCTTTGTTTTCGAGATATCGCTCGTTTTCTCCTCGAAGGGAGGAAAAGCTCATTTCTGTAATTTTTTGGTACATTGTCAGACATTTGAAAACGAAACAATTTTCTCAAGTGCATGGATGCATTTGCATACTCACCACACACCAATTTAACTTTTCATTCAAAAGTCAGATATTTTGAACTTTCTTATTTTTTTTCTATTTAAAAAAAAATTAATATTTGAAATTCAAAGAAGGTATTTTGAATTTAAATTAGTCAAAAGTGGCTCTTAGATCGATATTGTAGCTTAAAATTTAAAAAATTACAATTTTCAGTTTTGCTCCTTTCATTTAGGTACATGGATAGGCAATTCATTTGACACGTCGAAATCTCGATTTGGCCGAATTTTGGCAAGAAAAGTATCAATTTTACTAGAAATGTATAAGATACTGGAAGGTCTCTGACTCATAATACAGAAATCTTTAAATTTCTTAAAACCGGTTTAGTGAACAAAAAAAGGCAAGGGGCGTGTTTTTGGGCCCGTAGAATCCATTTCCGGCGTTAGTTTCTTTCCAAAAAGCGTTATTTTTAAGAAAACGCCGATTTTCGACCTCAATTGCGATTTATTCCGGAAAGTTGGCAACCCTGCAGAAAGATAACTACAAAATTGTAATCAGCGACCTTCAATTAGTCATAATTGACGCTTTGAATAATTGTTCAGTTTTAAAAATGGTAAAAACAGGTTTCAAAAAATCTGATTTTGCGCCCTGCAAATGCACGGATATGCAACACATTTGACTGGTTTAAAGTCCATTTCGCCGGAGGTTTGATACTGAAAATCGCCAGTTTTACTAGGAAAAAAGAAGGTATCAAGAGGTCTTCAGTTCTAAATTTAAAAAAATAAAAATTTTCATCTTTGCCCCTTCAATTTATATAGATAGGCAACTTATTGACTCTCCAAAATCTCAATTTGTCCGGATTTTGACACGAAAAAGTATAAATTTCATAAGAAAGTATAGGATATTGAAAGGTCTCCAACTCTTGGATACGAAAATCTTTGAATTTTTTTTTCCTAATCCTTCTACCAAACGAAAACATGTGAATGAAGGGTCCCAGGGTATGTTTTCGAACTCGTAGAATCTATTTTCGATGTTAGTTTTCCTCACAGTGGCCATTTTTAAGAAACCGTCGAGATTAAGGTGAAACTGTGTTTTTTTTCGGAAAATTTGCAACCCTGCGAATTTTTTTAATTGATTATAGTTAAATTTGAGATTTTTAAGAGTACCTAATTTAAAAAATTTCAAAAAAGGATAAAAGTTGAGTCAAAATGAGTAAAAAATTTTATACCAGAGCACTTCATGATCTAGGCAATTTTTTTCATCTCCCCTTCCCTTATTTTTTTCTTCCTTCCATGTGGAAATTCTAACTGCCCCTTTGGAAAGAATCCAAATACATTGACATCTTTTCCAAACCTTCCATTTAAATATTTTTGGATAATTGAAAAGAGCTTAGAATAAGTTCTGCTAGGTACCTACCAATAGCACTCTTGACCAATTCTTCATTTTACTTTTTCGCAGAAGACAAACACGGCAACGTCTACAACAAAAACGGCATGGGTCGGATACGACAATTGATTCAAAAAATGGAAGAAATCAACAATCAAAACAATTCGTTCAACAAGAAGCTAAATTCATATCCGAGTGAATCGAAACTGCTAAACGGTCCGATTTCCAAGACATCGGTCTCCGACGAAATCTACGAACTAGTCAATTCGCCAACTTATGTTAATATTAACGCCTAATCTAAGTAGGAATTCTTTCCCCATTGTACGTATATTTTCAACGATATTTTATTTCACAATGCTAACGGATTTTGTTTTTGTTTGTTTTTTTCAATTTTCTGATCTCGTCTACGTCATTAGTTTTTAATTTCTTATTGTATTTATCGCTCGCGTGCTTTGTTCACAAATATTAAAATACTGAGTAAGATTGTTTATGTAGATTACCATATTTATTAGTATACGAATTTTTTTTCATTTTTTGACTCTTATTGTAATTTTGCTGGAATAAATTTTAAAGAATTTTATCTCGTTTGAATATCGTTAATGGAAATGATGTTATATTTCAGTTCGAATAAATAGGCGTAAAATTATACAAAAAATAAATTATAGGTACTTAATTAAAGGAAGACAGCGAACACTCAACTTATTCAACTCGATACAAAATACACAAATATCACACTTTCACAATTTTTGATTTTAGAAAAGTTATTTATAAAAATAAATGCGTATAAAATAATCTCCGATCAGAGGAATAGGAATTCCATATTCTTTAGTTATTTCTTTGAGGAGTTTTCATGATAACTGATTTAACTTCGGTGTACGCTTGTAAACCGTATTCTCCCATTTCACGTCCATGACCAGACATTTTGTACCCGCCGAATGGAGCAGGGCATCCGAAAACGTTGTAACAATTGACCCTATTCACGATAAAAAATAATTGTTAAAATATGCGTGATAAAAAATCCCTCGAGAAGCATATTTTTTCAAATATATCTCACCAAACAGTTCCAGCTCGGATGCCTTGTACCAAATAGTTAATTTTGTCGACATCTTTGGAGAATACAGCAGAAGCTAAACCATAAACGGTGTTATTGGCTCTTTCGATGATTTCGTCGAGATCTTTGAATTTGAAAATTTGTTGAACGGGTCCGAATATCTGTAAAAATTGAAATGTTTTAGAACATAATTATTATCTCTCAATTTGGGACATTTTCATCTCCATGGCCAATTTTTTGTCACGAGTTCGTCGATTTCGAACAAAATTTTTTCTTGGCTCATATCTTTGAATAATTTGAAAAATCATCGCAATTTTTCCCTCCCTTCCTGCATGGGGGGGGGGGGTATTATTTTTTTAAAACCCAAATTTTGGCGATAGGTGACATAATGACATTTTGTTAGATAAAAAAAATGACGAATCGATATTCTTAATGACTTTCAGGTCAGACTTTCCAAAACTTGGAAAAAGCAACTAACTAATTGGTGTTTCAAGTAGAGCTGTTATGAATATCGATATTTACCGATATTATCGATATTTTGTAATATCGAAAAGTATCGATACTTTTCACGATATCGAATCAGTATCGATATTTTTGTTGTTTTTTTGGTCTTTGGTCTATTTTTGTTTCGACTGTTTTATTTTATTCTCATTATCATTTTGTTTCATTTGATGAGTGAAGTGAAAAAAAATTAAATCCAACAGAAAATGTGAATTGTAAATTAAAACTAATTCAATTTTACTCTTTTCCAAGGGAAACCAGTGATTGATCCTCTCCGTCATTTATCCTCTCCGTTATTTACCTATTGTAACATGACCGAATGAAATATCGATATTTTCCGATATTATCGATATTTCTGAAAAAATATCGATAAATATCGATATTTAAAATTTCTCAAAATAACAGCTCTAGTTTCAAGTTGAGAACTTGGATCTATTCGATTATCACATTTCATTTGGTCCAAAATTCAAACAGCTCAATTTACCTTCGGTTATTTTCATCTAATTTTATAATTTTCAACGTCATTTTCGACAAATTGGAGGTTGTTGATCACAAATTTAATAGGTATTTATTTCGATCCATCTACCGTTTTTTATGTCCAGAAGGGCATTTTCAAGGAAAAAAGCAGACAATTTCTAAAAAACAAAGCTCGAATAGTAAAAAAGGATACCATATTCAGAATCATTGATCTCAAATTAGTCACATTGGATTCACATCTCGAGAACAAAGATCCGGCGCCGAAAATGGACAGCGGATTTGAAATCGGGGCCTTTGAATTAATCATTTATTCGACTCCTATTTTTTGAGTATTTTCCTTCAAAAATGGCTTCAAGAAATGCTACGTAAAAAAATCTGTTTTTAGAAAAAAATATATGGGTACCTAGGCCAAAAATTAGCATTTTTTCCCAATCTACTTTTTTTGAAAATACCTATTCGGCTATTTTAGACATTTTTAAAATCGAAAATGGTCCAATAATTCCAAGTCGCTGATTCCGGATTCGACGCCCATTTCCAGCATCGGGCTTTTATTCTCGAGATATCACACATTTTCGCATCAAAATTATAATTTTCTGACGCCTGAGCTGCGAGATAATCGCAACAGGAGTCGAATTAATTCGAAGTCGATGGATTCGAATTTGAGGTCTTATTTTGTCGTTCAACTTTGATTAGCAAGATACGGCCATTTTTCATCTCAAGCGTACGATTTCTGAGCAATCGAATGATGATCATGCGAAATACACATCGAATTCGTGATCAGGGATCTCGGGTTAGTCATATTAGACTTCAACTTTGAGCATTTTTACTTTTAAAATTGGCTAAAATGTCCAACTTCAAAACAAATAGGTAGAAAAGAAGGCAGATTTCTTGCCTATTAATTTTTTCCAAAAACATCAAACTTTCTTCTTCGTAATATTTTTTAAAACCTTTTTTCAAACCAAATACTCAAAATTGGAGCCGAATATGATTAATTCGAGATCTTCTATTTCGAATCCGGTATCCATTTCCGGTGCCGGACTTTCATTCTCGAAGTATCGCTAATTTTCTCGACGAAACATCTATTTAATTGTTCAAAATCGAGTAAAGAGGGGTTAAAATATCTTTGGCGAATGGATTCGAGTTCCTTGATCACAAATAAATCATTTGTGCTACGACCTAGCAAACATTTCTCGAAAATTTGAGAATTTTGTTTTCGTAATTCCGGACAAATAAATTGCATAATCGAAGGTTCGAAAGTGGAAAAATATAAAAATCAAAAATGGACGAATTTTGAAATTTTTCATATTATTTTCGACTTATTCAAGGTCACGAATGTGGGTAAATTTCGATCCACGTTTCGTTGTTTTGCCAAAAATGGCATTATTCATGATGAAAATTTGCTTTATCATGAAAACAAAGCTCGAACGATAAAAGTAGACACCACATTTGGAACCAGTGACTTTGAATTAGTTTGATCAGCCATTTTTAGAAATTTTCAAAAATTAAAGAAAAAATATAAACCAAAACCCCTTGGCATTTTTTTTTGATCAAGATTAGAGTTGATTTTCCAAATAACCAGATGATTAGAATTTATTTTTTCATAAATATGTTGGTTAGATCGAATTACCCGCCGGTAAGAGTCAAATTTGATTTGAAGTAAGATTAGTTTTTTGAATTTTTAAATTGCTCAGTAAGGGGAATACTTAAAAGATATCTATGATTTAAAACTTCTGTTCATGCAAATAGAAAAACTTGTGTAATTTTTTTCAACAAATTTTGTCCTGAATTGTGGTACCTCATTATCCCTTTTATCCCACCCAAGGATCAGGGATCCCAGAATTAAAATTATTGGATTTTTTTTTACAGATTTCTAATCAAGATTTTTGAAGCTTTTCTGAAATATTCGGTAGTTAAGTTACTCATGAAAAAGTTCATCCATACTCCACTTCTTACAAAAACTCGAGAGAAAATTACGATGTTGTACGAATTATACGATGATACGAGGAAACGAAAAACTTTCGAACAAAATCGCACTCCCATACACAAAAATTCGACCGAGAGATAGAGTGACCAATTTTGAAATTTTTTCAGCTAACTTCTTCTTTAGCGATGGCCATGTCATCCTTGACATTAGCGAATACCGTCGGTTGAACGAAATAACCTTTGTCGTACAAACGACCACCTCCGGTGAGCAATTCGGCTCCTTCTTTTTTACCAGCTTCGATCAACGATATTATTTTGTTGGTTTGTTCTTCGTCAATCTGCGAACAAATCGGATAAATCATAAATTACGTTATTTCTTCTCATTTTGAATCGAATTATTCGTATTTTATTCTCACCTGGGGTCCTTGTTCGACCGAGAAATCGAACGGATCACCGACGACTCTTTTTAAAGCTCTTTGGGCGCTTTTTTCGACGAATTCGTTGTAGATTTTTTCCTGGACAAATGTTCGAGATCCGGCGCAGCATACTTGGCCCTGAAAAAATACATTTAAATTGAAATTGCATAATTCAAGATTATAAAATAATTATATGTTTAATTCAAAAAATTTCCAATAAATAATAACTTAACAAATAGCACTCCAGAATAATTTTCATCTAGCCATAGATCTTACCCCCTTCAACAAAATTCACAGGGTAAATCAAAATTAAAGCAAAATATACAATTTTCATCATCAAATGACGAAAAGAATCAATTTTCAAAATTTTCCATCAATATTTTCGACTGAAGAACTTGAATTTTTTTTCAAATCACTATGAGAGGAGGTAAAGAAAATTCAGATTCACAGCTTACAATTTTCAATTTTAAAACAACAGAGAACAGCAAACTCCCAATAAAAATTTTCCCCATCATTACCTAATTGAATTGAACCTTTGCCAAAAAAACTATACTGAAAAAATTTATAATTTTCACCCCACCACTTTTCCAAACGAACAAAATTCAGCAACGGTTTAATTTAACGAGCCAGTAAAAACTGCAACGAAACCAATTCTACACCTAACAAGCGTTCGTCGACTGCATCACGCAACCTCTCTTCCAAAACGATTAAAGACTAAATATAGTCGTGGCTAAATCAAGTATTTTTCAATCTCACGACCTTCGACATTGTTTTGATGTAAATTCTACCCATGAATTATGCATTATCAATGCCAATACAAAAAAAGACCTACAGAATGTAATACTCTATTATATTCAGAGCATCGTCAGTATGAAAATTTCGTATTTTTCAAGTTACAACTTTAAAAAAGTTAAACCAACGAATTTGACCCGAAAATTGAACGCATCGCTGAACGAAAATACAATTTAGATAAGACACTATCGGTTTAGAAAACCTGAAATGTTAATTTTTCCAACAATGTGGAGTTTTCAATCTGCATACTGTCGATTCAAGTACCTATAGAGCCACAAACAAGGTAATCGTTCAGCATTACATAATGTTATCGCTCTGAAAAGCTGATAACGATAAGTATAATCATTCGAACAGTCATAATTAGCTATATAACGAGAGAATTTTCAATTTCTCCGCTATCTGAGCTTACTTGGTTGAAAAACAACCCTATGTGAGCCATTTCGACGGCAAAGTCAACGTTCGAATCGTCTAAAATAATATTCGGCGATTTCCCACCCAATTCCAGGGTTACTCTTTTCAAATTCGATAGAGCTGCGCCTTGCTGGATCAATTTTCCAACCTAAAACCGTCAAGTGGTAAATAAACACTTCACAGGAATAATTCTACAAAACAATTCGTTAAATCGTTATATACTTCTGTGGATCCGGTAAAGGCAACTTTATCAACATCGTTGTGGTTTACGATGGCAGCGCCAGCAGTCGGACCGTAGCCAGGGACGATGTTCACAACTCCGGGAGGAAATCCAGCTTCTTTGATCAAATTAGCCACGTACAAGGCAGTCAGAGGAGTCTGTTCGGCTGGTTTTAGTACGATAACGTTTCCTAAAAACGAAAACCAGACATTGACGATCTGGACGTACCAAACAATAAAAACAGAATAATAAACAGTACCTGTGGCTAGAGCAGGACCCAGTTTCCAAGACAACATAAGCAAAGGGAAATTCCAGGGGATGATTTGTCCACAAACTCCGACTGGTTCATGTCTCGTATACGCGAAGTAGTCACCATCGAGTGGTAAAACTTTACCGTGATTTTTATCAGCCCATCCGGCATAATATCGAAGTGTATTAATCGATTGTTGTACGTCGACGGCATAAGAAGCTGAGTACGGTTTACCATTGTCGTAGGTTTCTAAACTCTATCGAAAAATTATCCGTAACATAAATTCGAATCAACCGATCGATAATTCATCCAGACACAACTTACAGCCAAGTAAACTGCATCTCGTTCGATTAAATCAGCCAATTTATTAAGCAGTACTCCTCGTCTAGACGGATCAATCGTTCTCCAAGGGCTGCCTAATTTGAAAGCTTCCTTAGCCGCCGCTACAGCTTTATCTACATCGATCTAAAAATACAATCGTGTACGTGACATTAATCATTCGCACGATCTTTAATCAGAACCCATAGCTTATCGTCTTACGTACTTTATCTCCTTCCTGAACTTCGGCAATAACTTCGCCGGTAGCAGGATTCAACGTTTTGAATGTTTTACCCGAAGATGATTTAACCCATTGGTTGTTTATAAAAATCTACGACAGAATCACAAATTGAGGCGTGAGAGTTATACGACATGTTGAAACGAGGAAAATTGACACTTACGTCGGTATATTCGATTTCCGGCGAGGTATAGGGTTTCGGTAAAGCTGCAGCGGAATATAATCTGGCATTGGATCCTTGTTTGGATAACACTCGGTTCAACGATTTGATCATTTTCATTGTTAACGAAAGCCAACACAGCGATAAAAATAGAAGCCAACGAGACAGTTGTTAACTCGAACTGAAAGCAGAAGTACAACTGAACTAGTTTATTCTAACTCGTACGGTTTTATAATTATCGGTCGACCCACGGGACGCCAAGATTACGTACTGTATAATTAGAGTTTAGTGATAACGATAAGACAAGTCTCGAATGCAACTGATTACAGACCAGTATTTCAGTGTTGCCACAAACTGTAACGCGAACTGTGCGTTGACTGAAATTGTTAATTATTTTATTTTCTAATTGTCGGAGGGAGGTGTAGAGGGGGTAGAATTTTGGATTTTGGCATGAAACGGAAATAAATATAGAATAAAAAGGGGATGGCCGGTCAAGTAGGGTGATTTGGCCTTGGAAACCGATTTCGACCGTTCCTACTCCAAAGGGTCTCCTATGGCAAATAATTTTGACAACAATTTTGGACCCCTAGCCCGAGTAGTTTGGAAGAAAGGTCCAAAATGTGTGTTTTCTTTCATAAATTCATCATTTTTCGCCGAATGCAGATGAAAATCTCGCGTTTTTCCAGGTATCTAGCTAATAGCTTCTAGAGGATGAATGGAATCTTAGAAATTTTCTTCACAATTTTGGGCAATTTTTCGACGAGTTACGCAAATTTTGAACCCCTCTTTTGTAATGAAGGGCCAAAGGTGCAATGGAATTTTCAATTTTCCTCCTAAAATTGAGTGCCATTGATCCATAAGTATACCTACCGCAAAAATTTTGAAAATTTTAAAGTGATGGAAGTTTGTCGAAAAAAATTAAAACCAACGCCCTGAGCAATAAAAACGCGTATTTTTTTATACCAATGCTGCTTTCAGTAGCAACAAAAAAAATTCACCACTAAAAGTGAGATTTATGATGATATCTGACATTAAAATCGATATAAAATCATAATCGAGGGACCCGAATTCTCAGGGCCCAATTTTTGGCACCTCACCTCCCCCTCCAATTTTGAGTCTATATAAGGCAGGAAATGCATCCCTTATACCAAGAACCAGTACTTTTTTCAAAAAATAGTAGTAAAACTAGTAGTAAAAAAAACCTCGAGACAAAAAAATAGAACATTTCACATTGTCGCATTAAGCAATTTTCCACCCTACAATTTCATTCGCTCAGTATAGGTGTGTTTCATTGATTTTTAAAAAACGTTCGAAAAAATTTTAGGGGTGCTTTAGCCGGTAGCCCTCCATTGTTTGCGCCCTTGCTTAACTTGCTCAAATATTAGATTGCCCCACCCCGAAAAAAGTACTCCAGGAAGGATGCAAATCAAATACTAGTTTTTGAGTAAAAAACATACTACAAAATTCTTCCTTTTTTTTGCACTTTATAACGGATTTTTGTATGCCATCGCATGTTATTGTTTCACTTTTTGGTTATGCTTTGGTTGAAAAATTGCATAGAACACTACTTGAAGGTTCCAATTCATCCAATTTCATTTCATATTCGTACTCAGAAGGTTCGACTTACGCGAACTCGATACCCATATTGCCTACCTTATATTGACTCAAAATAAGGGGGGGGGGGGGTGAGGTGCCAAAAATTGGGTCCTGAGAATTCGGGTCCTTCAATTATGATTATTATATCGATTTCAACGTCAGATATCATCGTAAATCTCACTTTTAGTGATGAAATTTTTTTGTTGCTACTGAAATGCATGTACTTACCTAACACAAGTATAAATTCACGTTTTTTATTGCTCGGGGCGTTGGTTTTAATTTTTTTCAACAAACTTTCATCACTTTAAAATTTAAAAAATTTTCCGATATACCTAAGGATCAATGGCACTTAATTTGAGGGAAAAAATTCCATTGCATCTTCGATCCTTCATTACAAAAGAAGGGTTCAAAATTTTCAAAAGAGCCTAACTCGTCGAAAAATTGCCCAATAATTTTGAAAAAAATTTCTAGGACTCTTCTTACCCTCTAGAAGCTATTTGAAAAAACATGAATTTTTTCATCTGAATTTGGCGGAAAATGATAAAATTATGAAAGAAAACACACAGTTTGGCCCCTCCTTCCAAAATACTCGAGCTAGGGGTCCAACGGTTCAAATAAGTAGGTAGTCAAAGAGATTTGCTAGAATATGCGACCCTTGAGATATAGTCTACAGTTCAAGATGCAAAAAGTGTTCTGGAAATCGAAATTAATGTGCATTTTCGCTAGACAAAAAAATAAGTTGGTTTGTTGTATGTAGATATGGGTGTCCTTGTCCCAAAACACCGTATTTTGGATTTTTGCCCTGGCACAATAGGGAGCTGAGGCCTGAAACCCCCTTTTTTCCCAATTTTTAAATTTGACCTTGGACAATTTTTTTTTCACATTCTGGAAGCAGACACTCCCCCGACTCCAAATATATATCACATCCCTTGAGTCACGGGCACAATGGAGTGCTGGGCTCCCCAAAGTGTGATTTTTTGCCAAATTCGATAATTTTTGGCACAATAGTGTCTCTGTAGGCGTCATGCGGTATGCTGGACAAAAAAATCAAACGCAATGTATTCTTGGGTACATTCCGCGTCCAATGAGCAAAAGTTTGAGGAAAACTGTTGGCACAATATAGTGTAGGCAAATTTGACAAAACTCGACATTTCTGGCCAGTAAAGCTTTTATTGCGGAAAACTGTCGAGAGAGGTCCCCTGAGTAACCCCTAAAAGTTACCACCTCCCAGACCCCTTGCTAATTTTTTTATGGGGGTTCCACTCCCCTAAAAAACAGTTTTTCGCGCCTATCTCCTTTGGATTTGATTTTGCGGTATAAATAGTTCAGTATTTTTTTTGTTCTACAGTCAATTTCCAATATTTTTTGTATGAAACATTTTTTTGTACGACCATTAGCAGAGGAGATAGAGAGTCCTGAAAGAAGGGGTTTTGGAAAATATGCTATCATTTGATCTAAACTGTGTGTTTCGACCATGAAAATAGGAGTATTATGTAAAACTGTAAATTGAATTGATGGTATTACTACTCCCTTGACCCCCTCCCTTTCCGTTGTGCCCACCTCACCTTACCCATTTGTTTTTATTTAGGAGTGGCTATATGACGGAGAGGTGGGGTGAGGTGGACACGTAGGAGGGGGAATAGGTTCAAAAATGTATCTTGACCCTCTCCTCTCTCCTACGTGTCCACCCCACCTCACCCCTCCATCATAATAGCCAGTGGTAGATAAATAAAAACAAATGGGTAAGGTGGGGTGGGCACAAAGGAAAGGGAGGGGGTCAAGGGAGTATTAATACCATCAATTTACATAATACTGCTATTTTCATGGCCGAAACACACAGTTTAGAATGATTTTATACCCATCCTCACGTTTTCAAATGATAGCATATTTTCCAAAACCCCCTTCCTTCAGGACTCTCTATCTCCTCTGCTAATGGTTGTACAAAAAAATGTTTCATACAAAAAATATTGGAAATTGACTGTAAAACAAAAAAGTACCGAGCTATTTATACCGCAAAATCAAATCCAAAGGAGATAGGCGCGAAAAACTGTTTTTTAGGGGGGTGGAACCCCCATAAAAAAATTAGCAAGGGGTCTGGGAGGTTGTAACTTTTAGGGGTTACTCAGGGGACCTCTCTCGACAGTTTTCTGCAATAAAAGTTTTGCTGGCCAGAAATGTTGATTTTTGTATAATTTGCCTACACTATTATCTTTCCACAGATTTTTTTTTGTAAAAATGGCCTGTAAACTTCGGTTACCTCTCAAGAATGTTACAAGGATAATGGGTCAGAAGGCGGGGCCAAAAATTATCGAAATTCAATCATGTCACGGTGGAAGAATCAATTAACCAACTTTTTCTACAACCCCTTAATTTTTTCCTGTTATATGTAAGTATTTGGTAAAAAAAGGATTCAGGTAGGAGGGTAGATTACTAAAATTTAAATATGTCGCGACGAAAGTAATACTTAGAGTACTCGATCTAGAGAGTTTGACAGAATTTCATAATTTTTTCTAACTACTAAGTACTAATTATCTCGACTTCTTGACCTTCATTGATGCATCGCTTTGAATTTCGAAATTTTGTAACAAACGATTTAAATTTCCATGTTTACCTACCTCATTAAGTATTTTACCTGAATCTGATCAAAAATAGGTACCTTTTAAGTAAAACCTCGTAATACGGTGGAAATTTAAGAATTTCTAAAGTAATTACTTGAGCAAATATATTGTGTACACATAGTATTGAATTTTATTAAAAAAATAATATCTACGTAATTTTTACAAATGCCACGAAACACGTATGTTTCTTGACGAGTACGGTACCTAAGGCCACCGTAGATTCATCGCGACAATTCTGACCATAGCTCATCGCGTACGGTATCTAAACAAACGAATGCACTTTAACAATACTCTGAATTCGCGATCTTCATCATCCACTTCAAACGCGTCGAAATATGCAGCCAATTAGAAAACCTCGCAAAACGCCTATTTTCCTCAAATTTTTGAAAATTTCTCTAATGTGTTTCATCGTCTACCCTTCGCCAGAGCATAAAGTTTACCAAACAATTCACTATCGGATATGCTTGCTTTTAAGCACCATTTACTCCAGCGTTGCTTGCGCCGCACACTTTGTTACAAAAGCTGAAACAGACCAGCAATTATTGAACGGAGTAATATACTTAGTTGGCGGCTCTTCTGTCGACCTCTTTACATTATTGCATTACTGGAATCGCGAAATGTTTCTAAAATGCTACAAAAATGCACTGAGTTTCAGTAATAACCACGAAGTGCAACAAATCGCTGATGAACTCGTAACCGGAAAATTGATATATTTATTCGTATTATTTATAATACAAACCGTATTTGCGGCGTTTATTCCATTGCTCATTCTATTCTTGACGGATTTTCCTCGAGGTTCAGACATGACATTGCTAGCACCGCAGGTATACTTTTGGGATCACACAACATTAATCGGATACGTGGCAGCTTTGAGCCAACAGATTATCTCGAGATCTATGGTTATGATCGCATACAATGGCACTGGTATTTACCAACTAATTCACTACGCCATGCTGAAATCCCATTACCTCATACTCATTCAGAAAATAAAGCAACATGATGAGAACACGACCAATGAAGAGGAGGCAGATATGCAACAGTTGAATGAAATAATTCGGTATCACCAAAACATGACCACGTAAGTTGACTGCAAGCATGCAAATCATACTCCTAGACTTGAATTTTATGAATATTGTGAAAATCAAATTGTAATTGGCAGCACCGTCGTGAGAAATTTTCGAAAATTTTTATCAAAAATTATTCCAGGAGACCAGAAAAATTGGATCGATTTTGAGGTGTTTTTGGCAAAAATCAAAAATCTTTCAACTTCACGATCTGGCAACTTTTCGACCTTGGTGAGGTAGTTTACTTCGAGTAGGAAACCTCCCAAAAAATTTTGAGCCTTCAGCCCAAGGAGGGACGCATAGTGGTCCCCCCAAAAAAATTTAGCTGGCCAAAAATATAAAAAATGTACTACAAAATATGAAAATCAGTATCTGTTTTTTTTTTTGGCACTGAATCCATTTTTCACATTGGTTTTGTCGAAAACCCAAAATTGGGCCCCTGGGAGTGGGAGAAAAACTCAAAAATTTTGAAAAAATTCACGTGGGGTATCAAAACATAATGTTTTCGACCCTCCCAAACACGATTTTGGGGTCCATTTGGTTGATAACCTAAAATTGAGCCCCTGGGGGGGGGAACTCAAAATTTTGAAAAAAGTTATATGAGGTATCAAAATATATGTTTTTGACACTACCAAACGTTTTTGTGGTCTATTGGGTTGGAAACCCAAAATTGCTTAGTCCTATGGGATTTCATAAAAATATATAATATATTACCTACTTATTCGAAATGAGACGGATGAAATTGGCTCCAATTTGAAATCAAATTCGGTACATTTTTCGAGATGGTCTCTAAAATCTTACGCATAGTTTTCTCGTTATATCGAATATTTTACAAAAAAAAATCTGAAAAATCTTTGACTTTTCGCAAAAATCGAATAATATTCAAATTAAATTTTTTTTGTAAAATATTTGATCTTAGTGAGAAAACAATGCGTACAGTTTCAAAGACCATCTGGAAAAATGCAGATTTCAAATTTGAGCCAATTTCATCCGCCCCATTTCAAGTAGATAATATAAAATTTTATAAAATCCCATACGGCTATTGTTTGTAAATTGGCAGGCAAAAGAGTATGCCAATTTTATGGGAACTGTGCTCTTAAGGCTTGTAACAAAAAAAAAGTTATTTCTGTGAAATGAATTTTGAAGCTAAAAAACACGTATTCTGATACCTCATTCAAAATTTTCTCAATTTTGATTCTTACACTAACCCCTAGTAGAATCCCTTCTGGATTTCATGAAGAAAGGACCAAGCAAATGAACTCAGAAGTTCAAAAAACATATATTTTGATACCCCACTCGACCTTTTCGGAAATTTTTCATATCAGCAGATATAAGCCAAAAATCAGATTTTTGGAGAAAACCCCTCCCTTTGATCAATTATAAATCCAGCTCGCTTGGATTTGTGAATACCATTTAAAAGGCATCTCATAGGAAATTTGACGTAGAATAAGTTTCATAAACCTCATTTTTGCTCTAGCGCCAATATTTTGGCAGTTATAGGCCAAAAACCTGATTTGAGGGCAAAAATCCACAATTTGGGGAAGACGAGCACACCGGATGGGACCGGACACCTCAGATTCATGTTAAGGACATAAAAATAGACCATTAGAGCCAAAAATCGGTTATGACTTTCGTTTTTTTGGCTAATTCTACTGGACTATTATAGGAAAGGTGTAGATTTATTTCTTACACTTGTTTTTTTTTTTGGATTGGAGGCTTCCTTGAGGCGGTAGGGAGGAAACCCCACTTTTTGGGGAGGTTTTGCCCTCTCTTGGGATTAGCTCTTCTTGTATGTTATAAGTGACAAAATTAAATACGCAAAAAACCAAAATTCAGCTTATTAATTACTAATTTTTTCTAGGTTAGAGTTTATTTGACAGTACTAATATGTTATTCAATTTTGGTAGAAGAGGAGGGTTGAAAGAAAAATTTGACTTCCCGAAAACCCCACGACCGAGATTGAGCTAAAACTTTTGGTGTGGTAGAAAGGTGTGGGTCCTAGGATGAAAATTTCAACGAATTAATTCAAAATGTCATCTATATGGAGGAAAAGGCTCAAAATTGCTGAATGTTTTTTTTAACTTTTATACGATTTGACCGGAAATATCTTGAAAACTAAGCCTCCTCAAAAAAAATCAAGACACTTCAACAAAAACAAACTGATCATTTTTTACCTCAACCCCCTTCCCCTCACCTCTGAAGATCCGGGTCCTGGGTATGGAGTTAAAATAACGTTAGAATTGTATTCAGAAGCTTCGATTACCTTCTAGCGTCCAATTTTCTACACTGAGAAAAATGGAGAATGAAAAATGAATAGAAAGTGTTGCAAAAAATTATAAATTTCATTCAAAAAAAATAAATTTTATTCAAAAAAATAAATTTTATCCAAAAAAAATAAATTTTATCCAAAAATAATAAATTTTATCAAAAAAAAAAGTTTATCCAAAAAAAATAATAACGGGGCACCATTCGCAAAATTAGCTATTTTTATCAAAAAAAAATAATAAAATTTATCACGAAATTTGGTAAAGTTTATTGCATAGAAAATAAAGTTTGTCAATTTTGCGATAAATATTATTATTTTGCAATAAATATTATTATTTTGCAATAAATATTATTATTTTGCAATAAATATTATTATTTTTTGAATAAATTTTACTAGTTTTGTGAATGGTGCCTTTTTATTATTACGTTTAATAAAATTTATTTTTAATTTTTTTGAGTGTACCTTTTTTCCAAAAGTACTCATCTATTTGGAATTTTGTAAATTCTTGTTTTTTTTTACCTTATTATGAATTTGATCTGGCTCAACCCCCACTTGCCAAATTCGTCTCAAAAAAACCCTCAAATGAATGGAATGCCGGAAATCCGAAAGCTCAAACCTGTGGTTTTGGCGCAACACCAATAGGTATTGCAGTGTCACTATAAATGGCCCACCCTGATAGTGGTGTCGGAAGGTGGGCTACAAGGGGCGCATTGGACTCCCCAAATTCTGGAGGGGTGACCCTCAAATTACATCAAATAGGGATTTTCAAAGTATTAAAACATGAGAAAAATGTCTTTTTTTTGGGCATTAAACACTCAATTTTTTCAAAGCTGCACCCTCGCTTCGCTCGGGCATGGACAAAATCACAATTCTATGAATTATTTGAGTCATTAGTGCGAAAAAAGGTTCCTTTTTGCCCCCTCCCCCGAAAATTCTTCTGTTATTCCAAGTTTTTGTACTTACTTTGCACCCTCCCAAAAAAAGCTTCCGACGCCACTGACCTTGAACTACGTAGTTAAATTTTTTCAAAATTCCTACTCATTTTTTTTACATTTTCTAAACAAGTAAGTAGGTATGGGTACCTCGTAATATCCAAGTATTATCATATACTCTTCGTTACAGAATGATCAATGATTTTATCAAGTCAGTTGAATTGACAATAACCATATCAATCTGCCTTTTTTACACCATTGCCGCGTTTTCAATTGGCTCAATAACAATCGTGAGTATCGTGCATAAATAATTTCCAAGGTAAGAGGGTCAGCTCAGATTTTATCAAGGGGACCGAAAATAGTTGGAAAATGTCTTAAAAATAGTCATAAATGTTGTCTGTCAGGAGTGTTATTTCTGGAATTTGTCCACTCGAATTATCAAAGTTACGGAGTGATTAGCGTTAAATATCCATGTAAACAATGGTCATAGGCAATTGCACGAGCTACTTAAATATTTTTAAAACTGATACGAACAAATATTTAAGACTAGGTTTTAGTTGTAAAATTTTTTCTCCACAAGATCAATTTTCAAAAATCATAAGTTTCAAATTGTCAATTGTCGCAATTTTTCAACTTTTATCAAGAATTCCGATTGAAAATATTCGGATGAAAATGCATTAGGTACTTACACCTGATACACAATGTTTTTTCATTTTGTTCTCTTTAAACTTTTTCAGAGGCCAACAAATTACGTGTTCACTTTACAAACGTTCAACAAAATGACGATTACATGTTATTTTGTAATTCAGTGTTACATAGGAGAATACGTCTCGAAATTGGTATGGAAACTCGAAAATTTTCTTGAATAAATATTTTTTTTTCAACTTTAACCCGCCGACTCCACACATGTGACAAATGTCACACACCGGTTTTTTTCGTGCGTTACGTTGGCAGGAACGAGTGATCGGGTGGTAACGCCTCCTAGTACCTATGCGCACTCGGCCCACCGTTCGTTTCCGCTATGCAGCAAATTGCCTACTTTTTCATTTGAAGGGGCAAACGTTTCTGGAAAAAATCTTGATCGATACGAATTTTTATTTTTTTTGCCCCTTAAATCCAAACGATAGGCAAAGTGTTGTGCACGAACTAATAGGGCATAGATACACAAGTATCTTTTTTTTTTTTTTTTTTTTTTTTTTTTTTTTTTTTTTTGGTGTCCCCATTCCACATGGTGGGGGAAATTTATTATTTTATTTACAGAAACCTTGAATTGTTGATGGTTTGCCTATGGCTTATCCACAGCAACAAAGCAAGGGGAAACAATACAGATTATTAGATTTATGTAAATTACAACTTAAATTATTAATATGTTTAAAGATATGGGTTGGGTGGTGTGTTTAAAAGTGGAAGGTTGATGGTAGATATGGAGGGAGATAATTGGTTATGGAAACTTGTAATTGTTGTATTGGTACTGCATTATTTCTGTGCAAAGTTTTTCAAATTGAGGGGAATAATAAAATTCTTCTGGGTAAGGGGAAGTGGAATCAAACTGAGTTGAAAATTCATTTCTTATGGTGGATATTAGGGGGAGGGAACATTCAAAAAGGAGGTGGTATGGTGTTTCATTTTCTTGTTTGCAACGACATAATGGAGATGGTGCTTTTTTAATAAAATTTAAATAATATTGAAAATTACCATGACCCGTGAAAATTTGTGCTGTGTGATATGTAGTTTCAAAAGAGGAGGAGTAAAAGGGTTCAAGTTTAGGAATAAGGATATGGGTTATTTCAGCATTTTCAGTCAAGTTCCAACGTACTTGCCATTTTTCAAGGGCCCAAGAGTATAAAATGTTTTTTAATTGTTTGATGGAGATTTTACATTCAAGTATAGTATCAATTTGAAAGTCTGGTATGTCTTGAGGTGGGGTTAAATATGTTACAATATTTAATATAGTTTCGTATTGTATATTAAATTTATTTTTAGGGAATTTTTTGATTGAAGGGAATGGAAAGTTATAAATTTTGTTTGGAGCATCTGGAATATTAAGACGATTTTGGGTGCAATATCGTAGGTTTCTTATGATTATTTCTAGGTCTAAAGGTATTGTTTTTGAGAGAGTAATAGCTGCTTCGTAAGATATTGTTTTATAGGATCTGGAGATATTAATGCAATATAATCTTTGAATACGTTTTAATATTTTTTGAAGGTATGACCGAGAGGTGAGGAGATGCCAAAATGCAGATGAACAATATTTAAATAAAGATCCAATTACTGAATTGTACATAATTCTACGTGCCCAAGTTTTTTGACCCCAATTATTTTGACAAATTTTTGTTAATTTATAAATAATTTTCAAAGATTTAGATGCAAGATTTTCAAAATGTGGCTTAAAAGTTAATTTATTGTCCAAAGTTATTCCAAGATATTTGAATTGTGTACAATGTTGAAGTGGGGTAAGATTAATTTGAATGTTGGGAAGGTTGATCCAATGCTTTTGTTTAATTTCGGTGAACAGAGTAAATGTGCATTTGCTAAGGTTTAAGGTAAGAGCTGCATAGGTAAGCCAATCATTAAACTCATCCAATATTTCATTGGTTAGGTTTTCCAAGTCTGGTAGATTTTTTTCATTAGAAATAATTAAGATGTCATCTGCATAAGCAATTAATATGTATTTTAAACCTTGCCTCTTTGCTTTAGAATTTAGGTGGATTAGAATTTCATTTATAACAATATTCCAAAGGGTGGGTCCTAAAACTGATCCTTGTGGGCAACCACGTTTTAATTTTCTTTTAACTTTTACATTATTTTGGTTATAGTATGCATATCTGTTTGAAAAGTAATACAATAGAATATTTATTATATATCGTGGGAATTTATATTTTTGTAACTTCTTGAATAAGAAATCATACCAAACATTATCAAAAGCACCGGAAATATCCAAACTTGTAATAATTGTGTAATTTTTTTTAGTATTCAAAGACTTTAAAGTATCTAGAGCAAGGTTAACCGCATTTTCAGTTGATCTTCCAGATCTAAATCCAAATTGTTCTGAAGAAATGATATTATTATCTTCTAGATGTTTGTTAATTTTGGTGAGTAAGATACGTTCAAACAATTTTCCAAAAACAGGTAGAAGGGAAATGGGACGATAAGAGGCTGCAAGTTGGGGGTTTTTGTTTGGTTTCAATAAGAAAATGACTTTCGCTTTTCGCCAGATTCTTGGGAAATAATTTAAACTAAAGCACGAGTTAATAATTTGATAAACAATTTCTGGGTGATAGATGTTAAGTAATTTCAAGGTTTTATTATCTACTAAATCAAATCCAGGGGCTTTTTTGTTATTTAGTTTTCGAATAAGATTTGAAATTTCATTAAGAGTTATATCTTCAGCTGGTTGAGGTGGGGATTCATCTGGGTAAATTTCACTGATTGTATGATTTGGAGGTAGGTTAAGTTTTGGGGCTTCAGGAAATTTATCAAGAAGAAGATATTTTAAATTCTGTTTTTCATCTGCAATTGTTTCACTATTTTTTATTAGTGGGGGGATGACAATTTTTTCATTAATTTTGTTAAGCGCAATTTTATAAGGTAGTGTCCATATTTTTTGTTGTGAACAGAATTTGCGCCAAGCTTCTTTTTTGTAAAATTCAATTTTTGTTTGGTAAATTTTACGCATATAATAGTAAATTGACCGACTTACAATTAAAGAGAGATCATATGGTCTGGATTTTTTACGTATTTTAAGGTACTTATTGCGTGCCTTATTGTTTATTATTTTCAGTTTTCCAAGTTCAGGGCTCCACCAGTTTTTTGTGAAATTTATAGGGGTATTGGGAATAGTAGCATCTTGTTGAGCATTTTGTAAATTTTTATTTAATAGTGTCAAATAAGTTTCTAAGTCTGAGCAATTTTCTATAAATGGAGGTGGTAGGTCTAAATTTTTAATATTATTATCAAGTTTTTTCAAATCATATCTAAAGTATGTAGGGGAATTAATATTTATGTCAGAATTTATGGTGTAAGAAATATAAAAGTGATCAGATAGTGATTCATCTGCTAGCACTGTCCAGTTATCAATAATTCCTTTGTTTGAAGAAAGGGTATAGTCCAGGATACTATTTGTGTTGTTTCTCATAAAAGTGGATGTATTATCATTAAAAATACAGAGGTTATTTTGGATTACAAAAGTATCAAAATTTATGTCACGTTCCTTTTGTTTAATATTTGGAGTTAGGATTTTTGACTTGCAGTTGAAGTCACCTGCAAAAATACATGAAGGATGTTTGTCATTAAGTATGCTAAGACTTACTAGAGTAGAGATTTCAGACTTATTTGGTGATATGTAAATGGAGAATATGTTGAGATCATTAATTTTTAGATGTACAATATTTTCAAGGGTTGGGTGAATAATTTCTACATGTTGAATTTCTTTGGAGATGGCAATGGAGGCCGAACCATTTGTGAAAGTTTTGAAGCCAGATAGTTTAAAATTGTTTTGTCTAGGAGGGATGTAGGGTTCTTGTATGATTATTAGTTCATATTTCAATTTTTCTATTATTTTTGGGAGTAACATAAGTGCACTTTTAGTGTGGTTAAGGTTAATTTGTAACACTTTAAGTTTGGTGGAATATTTGATGGAATTCGACTCCATTATTGCTCAAGTATTAATTTTTCCATACCTGAGAGCTCCGTGCACCCACTTTGGATATTACATTTAAAATTACTAAACTTACAGTAAATAAGAACCTTATAAAATGAACACATCAACAAGAAATAAACACATTGATAAGGCTACAAAAGTTAAACTATACAATGTTGAATTGACATATTTGAGATAAAATACATTTCTAAGCTTCATTTCATACATAGATAAAGTATCTGTCGGGTGGCGAATTCATCCCTTCCACTTTTCATTCAGTGAAAAAAAATTATCAATAAACACGAAAAATATGTACATATTTTTTCCTAAAAATTCTGCCCCTTCAAATTAAAAAGTAGGCAATTTGCCCATCAAGGGAAATGAAAGGTTGAACATTTATGTACACCCCCTAGACGTTATAACGCCGTATCAAACTTTGCCAGCGCTAGAAAATTAATTGGCAAATGCCATTTTTTAATGTGTGGAGTCGTAGGGTTAACTCTCGTTTTTTTTTTTTGGTTTGATGCAGAACGACGAAGTGAAATTCCAACTCTACTCTACGAACTGGCATCAGAAATCAGTCGCGTACAAGAAACGATTCTATACGTTTATGTTGCTTCTTGAACGACCATTTATAATCAATTTTTTTGGTAGGTTCGACGTAAACTATGCTTTACTTATGAGTACAACGCAGAAAATTTACGGTATGGTTCAATTCATCCTATTTATGAAACAAAGAGGAACTTTGTAACTTGGTTATCAGAAGTGGATGGTGATTTCTGATAATTAGCCATAATACAGCACTTTGAAAACACATTGAGGAATTTTTTTGATTTTCTTGTTTATTATAATTTTAAAAATTTTTGGGCACATTTAGCTATAATTTTTATTCCATCTCTGGGTGGGGGGGGGGGGGCTGGAGCTTCAAAATTCAAAATTTCAATCTTTATTCCTCATAATTGAACCTGAGATTCCAAGGTTTCCTTGGTTCAGGAAAATGAAGGATCTTTCTCGTTATGTTTCAACTTCGATTATGAGACTTAAGACTGGTCACTCTTCCCTTCCTAATCACCTCTTTAGAATTGGTGTACTTGACTCCCCTTTATGTCCTCTTCATTCCCTTCCCAAAGTCAGCTTTGATCTAAATCATATTTTGTTCGAGTGTCCTCCTCTTCGTAAATTAAGAACTGAACTTTATAAAAAGATATTGGTTATAGGTATTCCGGCTCCTTTCTCTGCCTTATCTCTCCTTAGTTATCCAAGTGTTGAATTATACCAGTTAATAGGCGATTTTTTACAGAGAGTCACAGTACTCACTGACAATGTAATTCGTTTCTGATTATCTACTAATTCATGCTGTGTTGTTATAGGGCTGGGCTAATGGACCATGTAGTCCAAACCCATTAAAAAAAAAAAAAAAAAAAAAAGGCAGTAAAAAACCTGAAAAAACTGAAATTTTGCAATTTTTTCGAGTGATATGCCTAAATCTATGTTTTCGAGGTCGTAGAATACGAATTGTGACAACATTTATTGCTTAGGGATGAAAGGTTGAAGGTGAAAAAAAAAGTAAAGGAGGAAGGTGAGACCTTGAAAAATTTGAATTTTGTAAATATTGCGATTAATAATATGTAGGTAATACATTATGTCATAATCTATGTTTTCGAGGGCGTAGGCGTAGAATGTGAATTTAGCATTTATTTTTTCTTTTCGGAATGAAGGATAGCTGGAGAGGTAGAGGCGAGATTTGAAAAATTTCGAATTTCGCTACTTTTCGGAGAAAAAATGTATCGAAATTGATTTTTTCGAGGGTGGTAAGATATAAATTCGATAATATTTTTCTCTGAGGGATGGTGGGTTAGGGTGGAGAGGGAAAGTAAACTATATTTTTCAAACAAACTTATGACACCGAAAGCTCAGAATGTGGCAGCGTTCTCCACTCCTTCCATCACTGGTAACACGAATACTTTATTTGCTGACAAGTGGTAAAAATTGTAGTTTTTTGAAAAAATTACTAGTTATTTTGAAAAAAACTACTAGTAGTTTAGAAAAAAACTACTAGTAGTTTAGAAAAAAACTATTAGTTTTTTCAAATTTAGTAGTGAAACTAGTAGTTTTTTGAAAAAACTACTAAGTAGTTCTCTCGGTATAAAGGGATTTTTACATCAATTTAAATGTAGGTATCCAAGTATATGTAGACCAAAAATTATTTAAGGGAGCAATTTGATAAATCAAATCGCCTTTTTTTGGGGGGGGGGGATGACGGAGATGAAGGTATCACGCAGGTAAAACTTATCAATTATTGAGGCAAAAACCCATTTTTTAAGAAAAGAAAAAGAAAAAAGAGACACCATATTGAGAAACTAAGCTCCTTCGCCTCATTGTAGAAAAATAGGTACCTACGTAATCAAATCAATTCTCAAAAATTCGATATCCAAAATAAAATACAACTACCCTACCACCAATTTTCGTCAAAATCAAGGGAATTTTTACCTCTATTTTAATGGAATTTTTGTGCACATTGAGATATTATACCTACCTATCTACAGGCAGATTGAGCACTTACTCCTACATTGATATGAAATACTTACACTCAATCAGTGACGTACCGATAGGCCCCTCCTCCTCTGAGGAAATTTTTTACTTGTGAGTTGGGAAAATTGAACATTTTTCAACACATCAGTTGGGAAAATTGAACAGTTGGGATTAATTTTTTTGATTCAAAATTAGTAGTTTTCCCAACTCAAAAATGGTTCATTTCCGTACTCAAAATAGGTAATTTTCTCAAGTGATGAGTAAAAATGTCAGTTGGGACGATTGGACCATTGGTATTTACTTTTAAAATGAAAAATGAATAAATAAAATGGTTACCTATTTTAATAGTCGGAAATCAACAAAATTTTCACTTGTTAGTTGGGAAAATTACAACCTTTTCCAACTGAAAATTTATCATTTCCCCAACTTTTCCCAACTGAAAATTGATCATTTTTCCAGCTAAGAATTAGGCCGTTGTAATTTATGCTTTTTTAGGAAAAAAATAACTAATTACGTACCTAATTGCCATTTAAAAAAAAATTCACTGGTCAACTAAAAAAATTGTTTAGTTGTACTTGTAACTTAAAAGAGATTTTATTCCAATTAATTTCATTGTTCTTATTCTCCTTAAAACTTATTTTTGATATTTAAAAATACAATTTTTCAAAAGTTTCGGCCTCGCTACACTCGGCCATGTTATAATTCTGCTTCAATAATTTTAAAGTATAGAAGCAATCGATTTTTCATTAAAGTTTTTTTTTCAAAGCACTATTTTATTGTACCTATCTACATTTAATCTGAGCTTTTCTGAAATTTTCGCCCTCGCTTCGCTCGGGTCAAATTCATCTCCCCATTGCTTACATTGAAATTACAAAATTTTATTAATGTAATTTCTACCCTTTCTTCGCTCAAGGCAAATAAACTATTTCGTATGTTTTTTCAAGTACAATGAGATTGCTTGTAGGTTTGAAAAAAAAAGAGAAATTTGGAGTAGGTAACCAATGAAAAATTTATTCAGATTTTTTATCTCAAAAATGGTCTTCTGATGGGTTGGGAAAACTTCAAAAGCTCGCAAAAATGATGAAAACGAGTAAACAAAATCAAAAAATCTCACGTGCTTTGGGAAAAATTAGTACCTACATGTAAATTTTAAGAAATCAGCCGGAAAAGTTTGAAAAAAATTGGTTAGCAAATTTTAATCTCACTCCCTCCCCCGGAGCCTGATATCGGCTATATGTAGTTAGGAATTTTGAAAATTTGAGTTGGTATTTTTACCTCTTCTCCTCCCCCCCACGGGGAAATGCATTCGGTACCGCGGTACGTCACTGCACTCAATTTTGTTACACGTATCTGTATAGTTAGGTACTATTCTTATTTAGATAAATTAAAAAAAAATGTTAATCGATTCATAAATAAAATGATATGGATTTAAAGTACCTACTTATTTACAATTTTGACAAATATGAACGTATGGTATGGAGTTGGTTGTGCACTCACAAGATAATCACTTAAGGTGTCTGTTTCTGATTCGATCAAGAATACGATTTTTTAAACAGAGCATGCTTTAAAATTCTCGCAGCAACCATCTTAGCTGGTAAATAAAATTTTTTAAGTTTTGGCAAATTTAAAAAAAAATTTGTTAGAGTGCAGTCAACTGCATTTTGCTTCAAGGAATTTTTATAAAATTTAAGTTGTTCATTCGGTGGATTAAAATCATGACTTTGATTTTACTCATAATTCGAATTGATCAATTGATTGAAAAATGAAAAGTTGAATTTTCCTTTATTTATTTTATTGGTTGTCAATAATTATTGTTGGTAACCTGTTATCTTAATTTTTTTTTAAATATTATTTTCCATTAATTGTGATGCCTTCTTACATTACCTAGGGAAAAAATAATGAAGTACATTTGAGAGAGAAGTAAGAAGTAGTCGAAAATTTAGTTCGTTTGGTAAATTTGCACCATTAATCTTTTCCCTCCCCTTCACTCCAAAGAACAGTCTGTTTCGCGCCTATTCGGACCGAGCTCGTACAAGAGTCGCGATCTGGTGGAGAAAGTGAATTATCATCAAAAAAATCTCTGAAAAAGAAGTAGTCCCCCGCCCTGTAGGGGTAGAAATGTAAGATATTTTTTGTTACCTTATGACGGGGAGTTAGCATAATTTATCTACGAATAATACCTATCTAGTTTCAATTTTTGTTCATCAGAAGTATTTTGGTAATAAAAAGTTCTGATATCATGGTGAAATCCGCCCTAACAAAAAAATTCTCCCACTTCTGGGAAACAAAGTGAAAATTTTTTTATAGTAAAATGTTATGATATGGCAAAATCCGTGAAAAAAAATGAAAAAAATTCTGGGGCGGACAGAGAGCTCTTGGATTGAGGTTAGATTGTTAAGATTATGTAAGAGCTCTGCCCGCCCCAGAATTTTTTTCATTTTTTTTTCACGGATTTTGCCATGATATCATAACATTTTACTATAAAAAAATTTTCACTTTGTTTCCCAGAAGTGGGAGAATTTTTTTGTTAGGGCGGATTTCACCATGATATCAGAACTTTTTATTACCAAATACTTCTGATGAACAAAAATTGAAACTAGATAGGTATTATTCGTAGATAAATTATGCTAACTCCCCGTCATAAGGTAACAAAAAATATCTTACATTTCTACCCCTACAGGGCGGGGGACTACTTCTTTTTCAGAGATTTTTTTGATGATATCAGTTGTTTTTTATACGTAGTTTGTAGTTTTGGTTAAATGGAATGGATAACCAGAATACAGTTGTGGACTAAGAACTGACGCCAGTCAACAATCAAAGTTTAGAATATTGAGAAGAAAAAATGTATTTTGTAAAAATTTGAGTCTTGAAGAAATTTTTGAACGAAAATTAAGTTGAAAAACATTTAGAAAAATTTTTGGAGTTGATAACAATTTTGCCAAAAAAAGGTGGAGCTGCAAAAAATTTTTATAAAAAAAATTGAGGTGAAAAATCAGTCTGAAAAAATTTGGATTTGATAGAGTTGATGAAGATTTTTTCAGAAAAATTTGGAGTTAATGAAATAGTTGAGAGAAAATTTGATTTGAGTTGAGTTGAAAAAAAATACCTAAGAAAAAATTCAGTTGAAAAAATCAGTTGGAAGAAATTTGGATTTGATAAAAAAATTCAGAAAAATTTGAAGTTGATGAAAGTATTGAGAAAAAAATTGATTTGAAATGGGGGAAAAAATAAAACTTCTCTGGAGTTGGAAAAAATATTTGCAAAACATTAGAGCTGATAAACTTTTTGTCAGAAAAATTTGGAGTGAGAAAGAAAATCGTAGAAAAAAATTTGAGTTGAAAAAAGGTTTAGAAAAAAATTTTAGTCAAAAAATTGTTTGAAAAAAAATTGGAGTTTAAAAATACTGAGAAAATTTTATACTGTGAAAATTGTCAAAAATACTACAGAATTGAAAAAAAAAGCTAAAAAAAGTTCATTCATGTGTTTTTTAAGTAATCAGCAATCCATGGTAAATAATGTAAAAATATCGTTATTACGACTCCACTTTTTGTAATAGGCAATCTGAAAAGACTATAACTAGTGCAAAAAAATAAGAGGAGAAATAGCCCCACCTCAAGGATTGATTACTATCACTAAATTCGCCAAATTTGGCAAAACTCTCCTTCTGAAATTAACATTAATTTTCAGAAAGGGTAACAAGCTTTAGAAAGCTTTAAATGATTTGAGATTTTAAACATGTATAGTTTATACATGTCTTCAATCGCTTTGTTATTGCCAAAGCTCAACGAATAACAGTTATTTTATTATTCGGAGCTTCAACTTGGTCAGTTTTCACATTTTTTAGAAATTTTAAGCTCCTATAAAAAGCTCAAAAAAAGTTCAAATTTCCTGAAATTTGCGACAGTATATGCATTTTCACGCAAGGAACACGTTTTTGAGGTTAATTTTCCGTTTTTTTCAAAATTTTGGGGCTCCAAATGGGGGGGGTGAAGGGTCAATTCTCAAAATTTTGAAAATCCGCTTGGAACATTTTCTCGGGTTCAACGAGTACAACCCATCCCCCCAAAATTTCGTAAAATTTCATTCACACAATTTTTCTCTATCTCTGTTATAATAAAAAATGATTTTGTTAAAATCACAAGTTTCAGCAAAATTTGAGGTTCCAGATCTCCGCGAAATTTTAACCAACAAAGTTCGTTTTGGTCTTAAAAGAAAGAGCTTAAAAAATTAAGAAACTTTGTGATTCAATGTTTTTTTAATTCAACAAGCCTTTTCCGCAAAAAATGAATTTGAAAAACTTGAAAAATCACGAAAACTGTGTCCAAGTTCATCAGAGAATAGATAGTGTGCACGCTGTTCCGACGTTTTCATTACATTTTACGGTTCTGACTGTGTAGGGCGGGGGGGTCACTAGCGTGACCCATGATTTTGAAGTTGACAATGTGAAATTGACTGGTGTTCTTTTCACTTTTTACTTTTTAGAGCTTTTGACTGTAGATTTCGGTTGAAAAATTGAAACTTTGATTGAAAGTTACACATTTACAGTAATAAAAGTCAAAAGCTGAAAGCCAAAAGCCGAAAGCTGGTAGCTGAAAGCCGGAAAAAGCCGTATTTTTGGCCAGCCAAAAGCCAGCTCTAACAGCCCTATGATTTTAAAAGCCAAAAGCCTAAAGCCTAAGCTTTATCATTCGGCTTCCGGTCTCTGTTTTAAACAAAAAAAACACATTTAGTACAACTCTGTGACAAATTGACTATTCGTGAGAACGTATAGGTATGTTCTGTTTTATTTGTTCATTCGCCGATATCGTGAATAATATAGTTCTTTTTAAAGTAATTGTGTTATTCTTTCGCATAACTTTCGTTAGCAGGAAGGAACTAGCTACTCCTTTCTCTAACAAAAGTATTTTCGGGGTAAGATAAATATTATTTTCCAACATCGCTCAAAAATAAGTAGGTATGTACCTAACTTTCTGAGTGAAAATTATTAAACACGCTGGAAATTAAAAAATTTCGTAAGTAGGTAATTACTTGAGCAAATATATTGTGTATATGTAGCATATTTACCTATACTAAATTATTAGTAAGTACTTACCTGCTTACTATCTATTAATGAAATTTTCCCAAATGTCACGAAACGTACCTACAGTATCGTGACGAGTAACGCCGCAGTAGATTCATCGCGACAATTCTGACAATAGCTCATCGCGTATCTAAACGAACAACTGCACTTTAATAATCCTCCGAATCCGCGATCCTTCATCATCTACTTCAAACGCGTCGAAATATGCAACCAAATAAAAATCCCCGCAAAACAGCGGTTTTCCTCAAATTTTTGAAAATTTCTCTAATGTGTGTCATCGTCTACCCTTCGCCAGAGCACACAGTTTATCAAACGATTCATTACTGGATATACTTTTTCTACAGCACTATTTACTCCATCGCTGCTTGCGCCGCGTACTTCTTCACAAAAGCTGAAACAGCCCAGCAAATATTGAACGGAATGTTGTACTTAATTGGCGGCACATTCGTCGACCTATTTCCATTATTACATCACTGGAATCGTGAAATATTTTTAAAATGCTACAAAACTGCGCTGCTTTTCAGTAATAATCAAGAAGTGCAACGGATGACTGATGAACTCGTAACCGGAAAATTGATATATTTATTCGTATTATTTATAATGCAAACCGTTTTTAATGCGTTTAATCCGTTGCTCATTCTTTTCCTCACGGATTTGCCTCGAGGTTCAGACATGACAATGCTTGCACCGCAAGCATACCTTTGGGATCACACAACACTGATCGGATACGTGGCAGCCTTGGGCCTACAGATTCTCGCCCGATCTTTAGTCATGATCGGATTTAATGGCACTGGTATTTACCAACTAATTCACTACGCTATGCTGAAATCCCATTTCCTCACACTCATTCAGAAAATAAAGCATCACGATGAGAATACGACCAATGATGAGGAGGCAAAATTGCAAGCGTTAAATGAAATAATTCGGTATCACCAAAACATGACGACGTAAGTTGATTATGAGCATGCAAATCATAGGTATTAGGAAGGGGAAGTTTCGTATATAAGCTCAGTAATGTATTTTAGTATTCCCGAACTTCCCTAAAATTGGTGAATATTGACTCCGGGGGGGGGGGTTCAAATTCGTTTTTCGGCTATAACTTTCAAAATTACGTATTTACGAAAAAAAGGCTGGAACAAAAATTGTAGAGCATAAAAAAACAAACAATTTTGTTATTTACCATTTTTTCCTAAGACGTCATGGGAGGGAGCTAAGGCCTTCAGAAAAAAATCAATTTTGAAAATTTCCCATTATCAGAGAAAATCACCAAAAATAGGGTTAATCGACTTTTAGGAGCGGTTCTTTTGCATAGTACATCCTATTGCTATGTAGAATAAGAAAAATGTATAACCCATCCCTCATCTCAAAGTGGGAGGTGGGGCCCTCCGAAGAAAAAGTCGAATTTTCTCCCAAGCGTAGCTCAGCTGCAGTGCAAAATTCGAAAAATTGGTTCAAACAAACGTTGTAGAGCATTAAAAGACGAACATTTTAGTATTTTTACTTTTTTTTCTACGTGGTTTTGGAGGCGAGCTATTGCAAAAAGAAGAAAAAATCGGCGTTCGAAAATTTTTCATTACCTCAATGACGCATGGGTAAGATTGGCAAATTTAAAATCTAGCGAACCAATGGTCGACAAGTGAAGTTGTGGGGTTTTCGTGGGCGCTGAACTCAATTTTTATAATCATTTTGACCCCTGGACCCAAATTGGGTCCCAAAAGGAAAGTTTATTGAGTTGATGAAAAATTTTCCAACGCCGCGCTGGCTGCTTTTTTTCTTTTTGCAATAGCTCGCTTCCAAGACCACGTAGAAAAAAATTGAAAAAACTAAAATGATTCCCCCAAAAAATTTGTGTTCGAACCGCCTCTGTTGAGATCAACAGAGAATCGTTTTTTGTGCGCGAAAAAGTATGAAAAATTATTCTGATTAGAACTCAAAGTGGTTTCAATATGATAAATTTGACTATACTGTATATTAGGGTGTGGAGCGTGAAAAAAAACATAGGTACCTCGGATTTTGACCAAACTCGGTAGGGTTGCTGGGTCACTATCGGAGACTACCCAAAAAATATTTGAGCCTCCCAGGTGGAAGTGGGCGAAGCTAGGGGTCCCCAAACGACACCTACTTTTGAAACAAACGCGGTTTTTTGTGATTCTAGGCAAGTAAAAATGGCGCGAAATTCATGAAACAGCACTAAAAAGGTGCGATTTGATTTTTTACATCTCCCTGAACCGTTGCCACCCTTCTCGGATCAAAGCTCTTTCTGCTACCAAGGGGTCGAAAAGTTGCAGATCGCGAAATTCAAATATTGTGACATTTTCGCTGGCTCCGAATGATTTATTTTTGCGCGGATAATTTTACCTTATTTTTCAAAATAAATTTTTGAAGATAATTTTCAAAATTTTCTCGATCAGTGTAGCCAATTGCAAATTATGAAAGTTTAATTATTGGAATTCGCGTTGATCTGATCATGTTGTATCTTACCATATCTTATCCCTGAAAAAATTCACAATTTTTTTTGTTTTTTCATTAATCAGAAACAAACTGAAGAGAAAAATTTTTGTACCAGTGCAGTCACTTGTAAACCATAAAACCCTTGATTTTTAATTATGAAAAAATGAATTTCGAGACTTGAAGCAAAATTATCGCGAAAAGGTTGTTTATCGGGGAATTATGACCTGCTGAACACAAATATGAGATTAGTTTTTTCATTAGGCAATTTCTTCTCTAAAAATTAATCATTTTCAAGTTGAAATTTCGCATCTCGAGCAAAAAATTACGAATTTTCAGGGAAGAAATGGCCAAATGAAAAAACCAATCCCATATTCGTGTTCAGCAGGTCATAATACCCCGATAAACACCCTTTTTGCGATAATTTTGCTTCAAGTCTCAAAATGCATTTTTTCAATGAAAAATCAGGGAAAAAAGTGAATTTTATGATTTTATGAATGTCTCGTTAGTTTCTTGATCTAGTATTACCTATCTATCCGCATAAAACGCTCAAAAAATGTGCTAAAATAACGTCATTTCTGTATCGTTTTTCGAAATTTTCAGCACTTAGTTAATATGTGAAATTTTTGCTGACCCTGAATTAATTTTTTTTGCACCGGATAATTACTTTACCTTTTTTTATTTTAAATTTTGAAGAAAATTTTTGAAAATTTCCTCCAACTGGCGAATTGCGAATTGTGATATTCAAATTTATATTTTATTACATAATTGGAAATTTTGAATAAAAATGAACAATCAATTTTCTAGGTACAAACCTCCGAAAAATTCGAAATCCAGCTTAAAATCTCTAGAATTACTCCCCGGGGAAAAATTTTTATTTTAAATCATATATGCTCATATATGGGAGTATATTAGGTCATATATGCTCATATATGGTCAGACTGGAAAAGCGGCCATACTGGATCATATATGGGACGATATGGGATTTTCAATATATGCTCATATATGCTGATATATGAACATACATGCGTTCATTATATTCACTCATATATGCCCATATATGAACGAATTAGACTAGACGTGGTCATATGAATCCATGTGCACCCAAAATTCAAGTTTGGGTACAAATGGATTCATATGGCCACGTCTAGTCTAATTAGTTCATATATGGGCATATATGGGTGAATATAATGAACGCATGTATGCTCATATATCAGCATATATGAGCATATATTGAAAATCCCATATCGTCCCATATATGATCCAGTATGGCCGCTTTTCCAGTCTGACCATATATGAGCATATATGACCAAATATACTCCCGAATATACTCCCATATATGAGCATATATGATTTAAAATAAAAATTTTTCCCCGGGTCAGAAATCAAAATTACCATTCTCGTTCCTCACTGTAGATTTTACTTGAAATTCTCGGTTGTGATTTTTCTCGTTCCTCATTGTAGATTCTACTAGAAATTTTCCATTGTGATTTATGTTAGAAGTTTTAATATAAAATTATTTTGAATTATAAACTCGATAATATACTGTTCAAATTTTATTTAGTTTAATTTTCAGGCGACTGCGCTAGTACGGAAAATTTTCTTCATAATTTGCTTATGATAATTGAAAAAAAGGGGGTTTCGTGATTTACAATTGACTGCACTGGTACGAAAAATGTTCTCTTCAGTTTGTTTCTGATTAATGAAAAAACAAAAAAAAATTGTGAATTTTTCCTGGGATAAGATATTAGTAAGATATAACATGATCAGATCAACGCGAATTCCAATAATTCAACTTGCATAATTTGCAATTGGCTATTACTGATCGAGAAAATTTTGAAAATTATCTTCAAAAATTTATTTTGAAAAATAAGGTAAAATTACCCGGCGTGAAAATAAATAACTCGGAGCCAGCGAAAATTTCATAATTATTTGAATTTCGCGATCTGCAACTTTTCGACCCCCTGATAGTAGAAAGAGCTTTGATCCGAGAAGGGTGGCAACGGTTCAGGGAGATGTAGAAACTGAAATCGCACCTTTTTAGTGCTGTTTCATGAATCTCACACCATTTTTACTTGCTTAGAATCACAAAAAACCGTTTTTTTTTCAAAAGTAGGTGTCCTCTGGGGACCCCTAGCTCCCCCCACTTCCACCTGTGAGGCTTAAATTTTTTCTGGGTAGTCTCCGATAGTGACCCAACAACCCTAATGAGTTTGGTCAAATTCCGAGTTTTTTTTTTTCGCGCTCCACCCTACTGTATATGTTCGTTACAGAATGATCAATGATTTTATCAAGTCGGTTGAATTGACAATAACCATATCAATCAGCCTTTGTTTCACCATGGCCGTGTTTTCAATTGGCTCAATAACGATCGTAAGTATCATGAATAAATACTTTCCAAGGTAAGAGGATCAGCTCAGGTTTCAGGAAGGGGATCAAAAATGACTGAAAAAATGTTCAAAAATTGATTATTTTTTGTAGAATTTCGGGAAATATAACTGAATTGAACAAAATTGAAAATATTTAATGTCTAAGTAGGTACTTTTAGTTGTAAAATTTTTCTTCTGCAGCTTCAATTTTCAAAAATTATATCATAGAAGGCTTCATTTTTACATAAAATTGTAAAATGCGTTTCAGATTTCCGAAAAATATCATTTTGAAATTTTCAACATAATAAATGCTTTTCAACAGCAACACCGTCGCAATTTTTCAACTTCCACCGAGAATGTCGTTTAAGAAATATTCGGATGAAAATAAGTCACTACTTCCACTTAATACATAATGTAATTTATGACATCAGAAAAAATAAAGGGAAACGGTCCCTAGTCCGGGTATTTTCAGTAGGCTGATGATACATAAACAAATTTGAGCAAAAAAAAATTGGAAAATTGCGGATTTTTGGGAACAAACGATCAATAGGTACATTCATTAAATCTGAATTAGTAAAATTCAACTGTTTGAATCATTGAAATGAATTTAATTGAAAATCAGCGATTTTTCACAGATTTTTTCTGACAAATTGGGAATTGATGGAGTATTCAGTGATTTTTGACTGAAAGATCAGTGATAAATCAATCATTTTCAATGAAAATCATTGAGTGAAGCGTCGGCGAAAATTATTTTAAAAATCATGTAGGTATGAAAAAAGAAATGCATATTTTTAAATATGTTTGCAATGAAAAATCTCCTTTCCGAGCTTAAAGGAGGGGCTCGAGGCCCTGAGCACCCCCTTGGGCACGCTTATGATGACATTACTATCTCTGAATTTTTGCAGAAACCAACAGATTACATTTTCAATTTATATCTCTTCAACAAAACCACGATGACTTGTTATTTTGTAATTCAGTGTTTCATAGGAGAATACATCTCGCACTTGGTAAACACTTCGACGATTTTCCTGAATAATTTTATACTCTTTAAAGGAACTTCAACCTTCAACTGTAGTCTTTTTTCTTTTTTTTCGTTTTTTTTTTTCGTTTTTTGTACCTATGATGCAGAACGACGAAGTGCAATTCATACTCTACTCCACAAACTGGCACCAGAAATCAATCGCGTACAGGAAACAATTTTATACATTTATGTTGCTTCTTGAACGGCCATTCATTATCAACTTTTTTGGAAGATACAACGTGAAATATTCATTACTTATGAGTACAGTGAGAAAAATTTACGGGATGATTCAGTTCATTTTAATAATAAAACAAAGAGGAGTTTTGTAACTTAGTTATATCAGAAAAGGATGATGATCTTTGATTATATATATATGTACTAATCAAAGATGACGATTTCATAATTTACTGAATACTGAATAAAGTAATTTATCAAATAATTATGCAATAAATTATCAAAATTTTTCAGAATTTTTTAATTTTTTTTTTTTTAAAATCTTAGATGAATTTCTGCGAAATTTTAGAATGACCTCTGAGGACCTAAAATTATTCAAGGGAGCAATATTTAAATCTTTTAACCTTCTTGCTGAGGACAAAAAGTTGTATCCAATCACGAAGTCGGAGGACCAGGGAGGTGTATGAATTCAAATCGGATTTTTTCAGGAGGGCGGGAAATGGAGGTATCACGCAGGTGGCGTTACTCAAAAGAGGCAAAAAACGTTTTCTTTTTGGGTATGATTTTTTGTTACGACAAAAAAAGGTGAATACACGACAGAAATATGAGGTCTAATGAGACAAAAAAAAATTATGTAAACGCAACGTACTTAATAAAAAAAAGGTGACAGAAAAATACTTCGAACGTCAAAAAAGTACATTAAACGACAAATAAAAATTCGCACATCAGTATAATTGGTTCACACGACATAATGTTAAGCGACAATGCGACATTCACCAACCACAATTTTTACGATTAAAAAAGTATGAAACCTTCAAAATAAAGGATGTTCATTCTATGCAAAGAAAAATATGATGAAAAAAATGTCAAAACCTGTGGTTTTAAAAATCTCACAAATCCTCCTCCCTTCTCCCCGCCTAATAAATCCCCAAAATTAGGAACATCATTCTGGTAGCCGGTAGGGAAAAAAATTCCAGAATCAGTGGTTATACAAATCTAACAAATCCGCGGGGGCTTCTCACCTGATGAAATGTACAAAATTAGGAATGTTCATTAGGAGTGGAAGGAAAAAAATAAACATTTTGGATCTTGACGAAAATTGGCGAAGAAGTTTACTGCAGGTAGGAGACCTCCCTGAAAATCTTTGAGGTCCTCAGCTCAAAGATGGACGGAGCTGAGGGCCTCAAGAAATGGTTATTTTCGAAAAAACTCATTAAAATTTTTTTGGTCTTTTGCTAATGAAATTTTCAAAAAAATTTCATAGTTGTGCTGCCAACTAGGTACATTTTAATTACGCAATTTTTAGAAAATTTCAGTTGGTAGCACTGCAACAAAAAGTATCAAAAACAAAAAATTAATTAAAATTCTATAGCACATCATTAGGTGGCCAAAAAAAGGCTCAAGTTTGAGGCGTTCGAAGTAACGATTTGAATTTGGCAAACAAAAATTCCTCTAATTTACTTTTCAACGGATATATATATATTTTTTTTCATTTTGCCTTAATGTTCATTTTGGGTAAAAAATATGGCCAAAAAATGTCAAAATTTGTGGCTATAAAAATTGGTGAAAATATTGTCGTTTAATATCTTACTTTATCGCTTAAATACTCATTTCTGTCCGGAGGAGGTGTCGTGATTCATAATTAAAAATAGTGATGTCGATTTATTTTGCCATTCAAAACGCAGATGTTTTCCTAATTTGTCGCTTATATGTACACCTCGTCACCTCTTAATGTCCTGTCCTTCCAAGCTCCTTTTTTGTCGTTCGATCATATATTTTCCTTTCTTTTTAGGCACCATTTCAAGAACCTCTGCTCCTCCGCCTCGCTGTAGCCAGATCACTCAAATTTTTTCTCGGAAGTTCTCCACTCAAAGTAAAGTACAACTACAACTCACCAATTTTTGTCATAATCGGAGGATTTTTTTACTCCACCTTAATAGAAATAGAATATTTGTACCTACACAATGAGACATTCCACTTATACGCAAATTAGGCACCCACATTGATATAAAATATACCTACTCAATTTTATTACACCTCTGTAGTTATTGTTTATATTAAATTAATAAGAATGTCAATCGATTCATAAATAAAGTGATACGAAATAAAGTACCTACCTTATGCTAAATGCTGTAGCCTGTGGGCACTAGGGAACATTTTGGCAAATATGGATGCATGGAGTCAATTGTGCACTCACAAGGGAATCACTTGAGGTGTCTGCCTCCGAAATAAGAAGATGATTTTTGAAAATACCATGTTTTAAAATTCCCGAGGTCAAAATTTCAGCTAGTTGATGTAATTTTTCAATTTTCAGTGAATTTTTTGAAAAAAAAATTCGTAACAGTTCTGCCAACTGCATTTTGCTTTACACCATTTTTATAAAATTCAAGTTTTTCATTTAGCAGCAGCGATCTGAAATTTTCCCAAATATTGCTCAATGATTCAAAAATTCCGAAAGACAACATGCAAGTAGGATAAATGAAGGGGTTCTCAAAGTGATAGTAGTATATTCGATGTAAAAAAAAAACCTGAAAGACCAACTATTTTTCGGGTAATTCAAAATGTTAGTATTGATGTAAAATCAACCTAAAAAATTTTCAACTTTTTACTTCTCCCTTCATCCGAGTAACGAGGCCATACATGCTCAAAATTCAATATTTCTATCTTTAAAGGGGTGTTCCAAAAATGTTGATATTTTCACGTAGTATATAGACACCGGTTCCCATCCATTTTCCCTAACAACCAAATTCCGGAATAGAAAAAATCCCGAAAAATTTATTCAATTATCTATTTTCCCGAATAGACAAGAAATGGAAAATTACTCTTATCTATTGCTTTAGTTTGAGTCATTATCCAACTATGTATTGACTTTTTTATTCTTTTTAATTAATTTTGAACTGTGAATTTCTTTTAATTTTTTATTATTATCATTTTAAGTTTCTTATACATTTCTCAATAAAAATTTAATTTGCAAAATTATCCAAAAAAATTATTACTTTATTTTTTAAAAATTGAAATACAAGAAAGTAAATTAAATAATTTTGATTTTTTTAAAACCCTCCATCAGTAAAAAAAAATTATACTGCCTATAGATATGGAGGATTCTTCGATCAATTTAATTCTAATGAATTTTTCATTCAATCGTCTGTTCTAAAAATTTTGGATTGTTGGTAGGTAATTGCATTCCGGAAAATAAATTCCCCCACCAATACCATACCCATTTGTTTTTATTTAGCAGTGGAAATATGAGTGAGGGGTGAGGTGGGATGGACTCTTAAGAGGGGGAATAGCTTCAAAAATGTATCTTGGCTCTCTCCCTCTCCTACGAGTCCATCCCACCTCACCCCTCAATCATATTTCCACTGCTAAATAAAAACAAATGGGTATGGTGGGGTGGGCACATAGGAATGAGAGGGGGTCGAGTGGGTATTAATACCACCAATTTACATATTTTCATGACCAAAACATACAGTTTAGTACGATTTTATACCTATCATCGCGTTTTTAAATGATAGTATTTTTCACATAACCTCCTTCCTTCAGGACTCTCTATCACCTCTGCTCATCGTTGTACAAAAAAAATTTTCCTACAAAAAATGTTGGAAATTGACTGTAGAACAAAAAAGTACTGAACTTCTTTTACCACAAAATCAAATCCAAAGGAGATAGAAGCGAAAACCTGTTTTTTAGGGGGGGGGGGGGGGGGGGGGGGGGGGGGGGGTGGAACCCCATAAAAACATTAACAAGGGGTCTGGGGGTGGTAACTTTTAGGGGTTATTCAGGGGACCTCTCTCGACAGTTTTCCGCAATAAAAGCTTTGCTGCCCAGAAATGTTGATTTTTGTCTAATTTGCCTACACTATAATCCAACCATTTTTCATTCGGTTATCTTTCCACAGATTTTTTTGTAAAAGTGTCCTGTAAATTTCGAAAGCCTCTCAAGAATGTTACAAGGATAATGGGTCAGAAGGCGGGGCCAAAAACTATCGAAATTCAATCATGTCACGGTGGAAGAATCAATTTACCAACTTTTTCTACAACCCCTTAATTTTTTCCTGTTATATGTAAGTATTTGGTAAAAAAAGGATTCAGGTAGGAGGGTAGATTACTAAAATTTAAATATATCGCGACGAAACTAATACCTACTTAGAGTACTCGATCAAGAGAGTTTGACGGAATTTCATAATTTTTTCTAACCACTACTAATTATCTCAACTTCTTGACCTTCATTGATGCATCGCTTTGAATTTCGAAATTTTGTAGCAAACGATCTAAATTTCCATGTTTACCTACCTCATTAAGTATTTTACTTGAATCTGATCAAAAATAGGTACCTTTTAAGTGAAACCCCGTAATACGGTGGAAATTTAAGAATTTCGAAAGTAATTACTTGAGCAAATACGTTGTGTACACATAGTACCTATTGAATTTTATTAAAAAATAATATCTACGTAATTTTTACAAATGCCACGAAACACGTATGTTTCTTGACGAGTACGGTACCTAAGGCCACCGTAGATTCATCGCGACAATACTGACAATAGCTCATCGCGTATCTAAACAAACGAATGCACTTTAACATTACTCTGAATTCGCGATTTTCATCATCTACTTCAAACGCGTCGAAATATGCAGCCAATTAGAAAACCTCGCAAAACGCCTATTTTCCTCAAATTTTTGAAAATTTCTCTAATGTGTTTCATCGTCTACCCTTCGCCAGAGCATAAAGTTACCAAACAATTCACTATCGGATATGCTTGCTTTTAAGCACCATTTACTCCAGCGTTGCTTGCGCCGCACACTTTGTTACAAAAGCTAAAACAGACCAGCAAGTATTGAACGGAGTAATATACCTAGTTGGCGGCTCTTCTGTCGACCTATTTACATTATTGCATTACTGGAATCGCGAAATGTTTCTAAAATGCTACCAAAAAATGCACTGAGTTTCAGTAATAACCACGAAGTGCAAACAGATCGCTGATGAACTCGTAACCGGAAAATTGATATATTTATTCGTATTATTTATAATACAAACCGTATTTGCGGCGTTTATTCCATTTGCTCATTCTATTCTTGACGGATTTTCCTCGAGGTTAGACATGACATTGCTAGCACCGCAGGTATACTTTTGGGATCACACAACATTAATCGGATACGTGGCAGCTTTGAGCCAACAGATTATCTCGAGATCTATGGTTATGATCGCATACAATGGCACTGGTATTTACCAACTAATTCACTACGCCATGCTGAAATCCCATTACCTTATACTTGGTCAGAAAATAAAGCAACATGATGAGAACACGACCAATGAAGAGGAGGCAGATATGCAAGAGTTGAATGAAATAATTCGGTATCACCAAAACATGACCACGTAAGTTGACTGCAAGTATGCAAATCATACTCCTAGACTTGAATTTTATGAATATTGTGAAAATCAAATTGTAATTGGCAGCACCGTCGCGTCGTGAGAAATTTTCGAAAATTTTTATCAAAAATTATTCCAGGGGACTAAAAAAAATTGGATCGATTTTGAGGTGTTTTTGGCAAAAATCAAAAATCTCTCAACTTCACGATCTGGCAACTTTTCGACCTTAGTGAGGTAGTTTACTTCGAGTAGGAAACCTTCCAAAAAATTTTGAGCCTTCAGCCCAAGGAGGGACGCACAGTGGTCCCAGAAAAAATTTAGCTTGCCAAAAATATAAAAAATGTACTACGAAATATGAAAATCAGTATCTGTTTTTTTGGCACTGAATCCATTCTTCACATTGGTTTTGTCGAAAACCCAAAATTGGGCCCCTATAGGAGTGGGAGAAAAACTCAAAATTTTGAAAAAATTCACGTGGGGTATCAAAACATATGTTTTCGACCCTCCCAAACACGATTTTGGGGTCCATTTGGTTGATAACCTAAAATTGAGCCCCTGGGGGGGAAACTCAAAATTTTGAAAAAAGTTGTATGAGGTATCAAAGTATATGTTTTTGACACTACCAAATGTTTTTGGGGTCTAGTGGGTTGGAAATCCAAAATTGCTTAGTTCTATGGGATTTCATAAAATTATATAATATATTACCTACTTATTCGAAATGAGACGGATGAAATTGGCTCCAATTTGAAATCAAATTCAGTACATTTTTCGAGATGGTCTCTAAAATCTTACGCATAGTTTTCATAGTTTTCTCGTTATATCGAATATCTTACAAAAAAAATTAATCTGAAAAATCTTTGACTTTTTTCGCAAAAATCTAATAATATTCAAATTTAATATTTTTGTAAAATATTTGATCTTAGTGAGAAAACAATAATGCGTACAATTTCAGAGACCATCTCGAAAAATGCAGATTTCAAATTTGAGCCAATTTCATCCGCCCCATTTCAAATGGACAATATAAAATTTTATAAAATCCCATACGGCTATTGTTTGTAAATTGGCAGGCAAAAGAGTATGCCAATTTTATGGGAACTGTGCTCTTAAGGTTTGTAACAAAAAAAAAGTAATTTCTGTGAAATGAATAAAATTTTAGAAGCCAAAAAACACGTATTCTGATACCTCATTCAAAATTTTCTCAATTTTGATTCTTACACTAACCCCTAGTAGAATCCCTTCTAGATTTCATGAAGAAAGGACCAAGCAAATGAGCTCAGAAGTTCAAAAAACATATATTTTGATACCCCACTCGACCTTTTCGGAAATTTTTCATATCAGCAGATATAAGCCAAAAATCAGATTTTTGGAGAAAACCCCTCCCTTTGATCAATTATAAATCCAGCTCGCTTGGATTTGTGAATACCATTTAAAAGGCATCTCATAGGAAATTTGACGTAGAATAAGTTTCATAAACCTCATTTTTGCTCTAGCGCCAATATTTTGGCAGTTATAGGCCAAAAACCTGATTTGAGGGCAAAAATCCACAATTTGGGGAAGACGAGCACACCGGATGGGACCGGACACCTCAGATTCATGTTAAGGACATAAAAATAGACCATTAGAGCCAAAAATCGGTTATGACTTTCGTTTTTTTGGCTAATTCTACTGGACTATTATACAAGGAAAGGTGTAGATTTATTTCTTACAGTTGTTTTTTTCTTTTTGGATTGGAGGCTTCCTTGAGGCGGTAGGGAGGAAACCCCACTTTTTGGGGAGGTTTTGCCCTCTCTTGGATTAGCTCTTCTTGTATGTTATAAGTGACATAATTAAATACGCAAAAAACCAAAATTCAGCTTATTATTTACTAATTTTTTCTAGGTTAGAGTTTATTTGACAGTACTAATATGTTATTCAATTTTGGTAGAAGAGGAGGGTTGAAAGAAAAATTTGACTTCTCGAAAACCCCACGACCGAGATTGAGCTAAAACTTTTGGTGTGGTAGAAAGGTGTGGGTCCTAGGATGAAAATTTCAACGAATTAATTCAAAATGTCATCTATATGGAGGAAAAGGCTCAAAATTGCTGAATGTTTTTTTTTTAACTTTTATACGATTTGACCGGAAATATCTTGAAAACTAAGCCTCCTCAAAAAAAATCATGACACTTCAACAAAAACAAACTGATCATTTTTTACCTCAACCCCCTTCCCCTCACCTCTGAAGATCCGGGTCCTGGGTATGGAGTTAAAATAACGTTAGAATTGTATTCAGAAGCTTCGATTACCTTCTAGCGTCCAATTTTCTACACTGAGAAAAATGGAGAATGAAAAATGAATAGAAAGTGTTGCAAAAAATTATAAATTTTATTCAAAAAAAATAAATTTTATTCAAAAAAAATAAATTTTATCCCAAAAAAAATAAATTTTATCCAAAAAAAATAAATTTTATCCAAAAATAATAAATTTTATCAAAAAAAAATAAAGTTTATCCAAAAAAATAATAACGGGGCACCATTCGCAAAATTAGCTATTTTTATCAAAAAAAATAATAAAATTTATCACGAAATTTGGTAAAGTTTATTGCATAGAAAATAAAGTTTGTCAATTTTGCGATAAATATTATTATTTTGCAATAAATATTATTATTTTGCAATAAATATTATTATTTTGCAATAAATATTATTATTTTTTGAATAAATTTTACTAGTTTTGTGAATGGTGCCTTTTACCGACTTTTCTTGAAAAGTCAGGTACTAAATTTGTTGCCGCGGTGAGACTGGGGGTCGGGGATGAGTTTTCTTTGCGTTTTGGGTCATTAGGAACACGATTATACCATTCGTTCAAATTCACCTTTCCTTATATATATATATATATATATATGGATCATACTAACCTTGCGAGACCCGCTTTGCAAAAAGAGATCATACAGACACTGTGAGGTCCAATACTTTAAAAATAGGCATAAATAAAGGGTCAGGTAAAAATGCCAATGTGTGTAACCAAAAAAATAGTAGAAAATGAGGCGAGTCTAATGGTGCTAGCGTCATATTTCTATCTCTTTATGCCTAAGAATGGCGCATGGTTAAAGTTTTTAAGTTTTGCTGTGTGCAGAGAGGCGAGGTAATTTGTATATAAAGATATATACAAACGGCCTTGCGAGACCCTCTGCCTACAGACTCCTGAGTATGCATACATCATGAAAAACCACTTTATATGGCATGACGTTGCGAGACCCGATTTCAGCCTCACAAGGTAAAATCGGGCCTAATAAGGATAGCGAGATATCCAAAACGGGTCTCGCAACGCTGCAATATGCCTGTATATATATATATGGATCATACTAACCTTGCGAGACCCGTTTTGCAAAAGGAGATAATACAGGCACTGTGAGGCCCGAAACTTTAAAAATCGGCATAAATGAAGGGTCGGGTAATAGTGCCGATGTGTGGAGCGGAAAAAATAATAGAAAATGAGACGAATTTCACTGTGCAAGCGCCATCCCTTTAGCTTGATTCGTATTTGAATGGCGCATGGTTGAAATTTCCAAATGTTGCTGTGTGCAGAGAGGCGAGGTAAATTATATACAAAGATATACAAACGACCTTGCGAGACCCTCTGCCTACAGACTCCTGAGTATGCATACATCATGAAAAACCACTTTATATGGCATGACGTTGCGAGACCCGATTTCGGGCCTCGCAAGGTAAAAACGGGCCTAATAAGGATAGCGAGATATCCAAAACGGGTCTCGCAACGCTGCAATATGCCTGTATATATATATATATATATATATATGTATGAAATTTGTCCTCGATTAAACTCCGAAACTATGAGGTTTGAGAAAAATCTGAAAAAGTCGCGCTGTTGGGGCATTGCTGAACCTGTGAGATTTTAAGTTTTATCGAAATCGGTTGAAAAGTGTTTGAGAAAAATGAATTTATGTGATTTTTTAATGAATTTTGTGTGAAAATAGCGTTGCCTAGAAGCGATTCTTGTCCGAAAAAAGGTCTTCAGGGTGTCCAAAAGAATATAATGAAAATGCATAGCAAAAATTATTCAACCAACTTAATTGAAAAATTTTAAATCTGGTGTCAGTCCTGGTCTATTACCATTCGAATGTACATAATAGTAGAAAGGATCCATTCAAGACAGGTTTCTTCAGGTTACGAATTCATAATTTCCGGTTACCATCAACTTTGAAAAAAAAAAAAGGTCTTCAGGGTGTCCAAAAAAAAATTGCAATTAGAATGCTTAGCAAAAATTTCGTAATCAACTTGATTGAAACATTTAAAATCTGACGTCATTCCTGGTCTATTTCTATTACCATTCGAATGTACATTAGGGTGGATCGCTAAAAAAAAACATATCTCAGATTTCAACC
>JAVBJF010001490.1:0-13234 GCA_033439095.1 Pseudococcus viburni
TTAAAAAAGTCGATTAATTGATTTGATCAGTATAAAATTTTTCAATGCCCTCTCAATAATTAAAAATTAGATTAATTGTATTCTTGAAATGGCATTAGTTCAAATTTTTTCAAAACTCACATATACAGGAGAAATCACTTTTTTTTCATTACACCAGTCGAATTAATTTTTCAAAATAGGTACCTCCCTTCCACTAATTTTGTTTGTTAAGTAATGGGTTGAAAATTCAAAAAAAAAAATGATCTGGTTTTCAAATTGATTACAAAAATTAAATTAAATTGATTCGAATTCTATAATTTGAAAACTGATTATTGATCGAATTGTTGAATAATGGGAGGCGTATTTAAAAAAACGATTCAGCAGGGAATGTTTTTTCAATTTTTTTTTTAATACCTTCTTCCATTGATTAAAAATTTGATCAGTATAATTTAAATGTTTTTTCATTTGAAATTTGTATTCAATTTAACTCCAGGTCAAATTACTTTTTTGAATATCGCCTTCCATTAATGAACAATCTGAATCACTTTTTTTCAAAAATATCCCAGATTTTTTAAAGTTTTCAAATTACACAAATGTAATTATTTTTTTGAAAAATGCCCAAAAAATTCAATCAATTACTTGTATTGACAATTTTTTTACAAAAATACCCCAGGTTAATTTATTTCCTCATTTGAATACTCCCCCCCCCACATTTAAACCTAAGGTTGAAATTATTTTTTTGAATAACTCTTCCCATTAATTAACAATTCGTTCAATTTACCTATAATTTTTTAAAAAAAATTAAATGATAAAAGTCGAATCAGTTTTATTTTCAATAACTCTGAATCTCTATATCCTCGTAATGCCCTCACATTTTTTGAAAATCATTATAGAGGTACCCTCACAATAATTTTTTTTATCATAAGATTCGAATCAATATTTTTGAATGCCTCTCCCATTAATTGAAAATTCAATCAATTTAATTTAATTTAATTTGAATTTTTTTTTGAATAACCCCTTCCATTAATTGCCTGATTTTTTAAATTGACCTGTGATTCTAATTGAGTACAAATTGAAAAAAAAAGTTAATTCAAACCCTTTAAGTTGAGTAAAATCGATCAAACTTTTAATTAATGAGAGAGGATATTCAAAAAAAAATGATTTAACCAATAATTAAAAATTCGATCAATTGTATCCAATTTGAACACCAGATCAAACAATTTTTTATATCTCCTCCCATTAATTGATTTAACCTGTGTAAGTTTTTTTATATGAAATAATAATTTTTTAATTTTTTAATTTTGACCTGTTTAATTAATTTTTTTCAATAACAAAGGTTGAATCCATTTTTTAAATACCCCCTCCCATTATTTGAAAGTTTGATCAATTGTATTCAATTTGAATTACATTATTTGTAATTTTTTCAACTTATAGGTACAGATTAAATCAATTTTTCTTTAAAATACCCCAGGTTGAATCATTTTTTCTGAGATATCCTCTCGCATTAATGAAATCGATCATTGATATAGGTCAGATCAATTGTTTTCTAAAATATCCCAGGTGGAATTATTTTTTTTTAATACTCCAATTTGAACAATTCTATTCATTTCACCCCCCCCCCCACCCCCACCAACAGAGTTATTATTTTTTAATACCTCTTCTGTTAATCAACAATTTCATCAATCAATAATAATTCTAAAAAAAAAGTAAACTACAGAGGTCGACCCTATTTTTTTAAACATAAGCCAGGTTGAAACAATTTCTTTGAATTAATTAAAAATTCTATTGTATTCAGTTTGAATCCCAGATTGGATTTTTTTCATCCTCTCCCATTAATTAAAAAATTGATTAATTAATAATTTTTTCAAATCATACAGGTCGAATCCATTTTTTTTAGAATTCGACCTGGGGTTCAAATTGATTGAAGAAAAATATTGAAAAAAGATTTGAATTCGCCTGGAATATTGAGAAAAAATTGATTCATCATGATTTAAAAAATTAAAAAATTTGTTATTTTTTACACTGAAAAAATAATTGAAAGGAAATATTTTAGTTTTTTTCATTTTTTAAATTCTGGCCCATATAATGTTTTTAAGATTTTAACTATATACAATTGAAAAAATGATTGAAACAAATAAAAATTGTTCCAAAATTGTTGAAAAATTTTTCAAGTTTCTGAAAAAATGTATTTTATTGAAAAAAATATATTTAAAAAATTTGCTCCCTGTAGGATTCGAACCCCTATCATCCGGGGTGAGAATCCATGACGTAGTCAACTCGGCTGTGTTGCTGTTGTTGATACTGCCCACAAAATTCCGCACATTAGTTATTACAGATCTCTCAATGGTTGAAATTTTCAAAACTTCACTTCAGCTTTCTCGGAGGAATATCTCGAAAACGAAGCCGTTTCAGCAAAAATTGAAGAGAACAAAAATTGTAGCCCATAAAATTTGCTATCGTCAATGTGTCATTAGATTTTCGATTCGACGCACCCGTTTCGTGATATTCGCGAAAAACCACATTTTCGGCTATCCGCCTTCTGATTGGCCAAACAGAAGCCGAAATTTGTCAAACTTTGGCGCGACTTTTCTCCACTTTAAAGACGACTTTTTTGAAACTTTATGCGCGCTAAACCTTCTCCTCGTCAAGGGCTATCCGATGGCGCCACCCTCCACCCTCAACTCGCCGGATCTTCGGAGTTTACCCGTGACAACGAAAACACCACTTCTCTTTATATAATAGACTAGACTTTCTACCCATCCTTCGGACGGGTGATAACACTCCAAGAAGGATTATTCAAATCATTGTTTTACTTAGATTTGTCAGCTTTATTATCATTAACCCAGGTTGAAACAATTTTTTTGAATGTCCCCTTTCATACCCCATTCATAATCAATTGTATTCAGTTGGAACCCAAAGTTAATTTTTTTCTTCTGAATGACCCCTCCCATTACCTAAATATTTAATCAATTGTATTCAATTTGAATTCATCAGAAACTTCAAATTTTTCAATTTACACAGATCGAATCCATTTTTTTGGATCCTCCTCCCATTAATAAAAAAATCAATTAAATAAATTTGTGTAATTTTTTTTTAAATTACAAAATGAATCCCATTTTTTTTTCAAAAATACCCCAGGTGGATTCAACTCTCTTTTTGAATACCCCCTCCCGTTAATTAACAATTCGATCAATTCATAATTTTTTGAACATTTTTAAATTATAGAAATTGAATCAGTTTTAAGAAGGATAACCCAGACTAAATCAATTTTTGGAATTCCCCTCCTCATTTACATTTGTACTCAATTTGAACCCAGGTCAAATCAGTTATTTAATATCCACCTTCATTATTTGATAATTTGATGAATCATTAATAATTTTTTTAATTACACTGGTTAAATCAATTATATTTTAAAAATACTCCAGGCGGAATCACTTCTTTTTTTGAATATGCCCTCCCATAAATTTATAATTTGAAACAAAATTGCTGTGATCAAAAATAACAAATCACGAAAATATTTTTTCCCAATTATTTATTCAATTGTCAAAAATAACCAACATTTAAATTTTTTCAACACACACGGGACAACTTAATTTTTTTCAAAAAATATCCTATGCCGAATTCATTTTTTTTTGAATACCCTGCCTATTAATTAAAATGCGATCAATTAGGTAATAACTTTTCCACATTTTTGGTAAATTACACAGGTCGAATCGATTTTTTCAAAAATACCTCACGTGGATTTAATTGTATTTTTGAATACCCCTCCCCATTAATTAACACACTAATCAAAAAACGATTTAGCATGTGAAAAATTTGAAAAAAATTCAATAATTCAGTAAATTTACCTATTAATTTAAAAAAAATTGATTCATTGGTCACGGTTTAAAGTCTGAACCAATTCTACACTATTTTTTGAAAAAAAAAATTAATTCAGTTAATTCAGCAATTAAACAAAATGTCGTTGATTGCTCACATTTTTAAAGTGTAAACCGATTTGCCACTGTTTTTGTATTTTTAATTTCACATTTTTAAAATTTTTGAAACCATTTCAAACAAAAATTAAAAACATCAAAAACACATTTTTAGGTCAGAGTTCATATTTTTTTGAATTTTGTGCAAAATTTCTACACTGCATCCAACTTTTTCCAAATTTTTATACAACTTTAGTTCCCAAACACAGCTTCTCCAATAATTATCAATTCAATAAATTGATAAATTTTTTAAATTACTGAGATCACCTCAATTTTTTAAAACTCTCTCCCATAAATTAAAAATTTGACGACTTGTAATCTTGAAAAATTTTAAATGTTTGGGTGAGTTGAAAAAATTTTAAATGTTTGTATTTTTTACATGATTGAGACAAAATATTTTCATTTTTTTATCTCGATCTGATAGGTAAAATACTATTAATTGATCTAACTTGGGTCAAATCATAAAAAATTCGAATAATTCAAAAATGGCTGTTTACTTAATTTGAAAAAATTATTTTTTACCATTTATTCCATTAACTGATCAAACACAGGTTAAATCATAAAAATTAGATCAATTCAATGTCAAATAAAGAAAATTTGATCAATTCAAAAATAGATGAAAAATTATTAATTGATCAAACACAGGTTCAACCATAAAAATTTAATCAATTCAAAAATAGTTATTTAATTTGAAAAAATTATTTTTTACTATTTCTTCCTTATATTTAATTCATCAATTTAAAAAAAAAATATTGATTTAATCAAATGAAAACATTAGGTACCAAAAATTGTTACAATAATTACTTAATCTAAAAAAAATTCAAAAAAGTAAAAAATTATACATTTACTTAATTCAGCAATTTTTTTAAATTTATTGACTTGAATTGTTTCAAATTCGTGTCAAATTTTTTTTATTGATTTAATGAATTGAAACAGAAAAAATCCCTAACCCTTCAAATCAATTTCTAAAAAATCAATAATTAAATTTAACTTTTAAAAATTTTCAAAAAAAATTGTAAAATACTTATTGCCTTCCAACGGATTTGAACCCCAGCCCTTTGGGGTGGGAATCCGCCTGCTAGTCACCACGGCTATGCTGTTGTTGTTGACAACCACAGTGGAAAATCCACATGTTAGTCATCACTGTTCTGTTTATTCAGGTACACATTTTGAGCAATATCTCGAAAACGAAGCAGTTTTGGAAAAAATCGAAGAGAACCAAAATTGTAGCTCGTAAAATTTACTTTCGGTAGAGTGTCGTCAGATTTTTGATTTGATCAACACGTTTCGAGATATTCTGGAAAAACTACATTCGCGAAATACTGGCTTCTGATTGGTCGAAATTATCGAACTTTCGATCGACTTTTCTCAGCTTCAGAGCCATATTTTTGGAAATTTTATGAGTGCTAAACCTTCTCCTCGTCGAGCTCTATCCAACGGAACCGGTCTCGACGCCGAACTCGCCGGATCTCCGAAGTTTACCCGTAACAAAGAAAATACCACTTCTCTTTATATAATAGATTTCAATTTTTTTTCAGAGGTAAAGAAATATGAGAAATTAAAAAAAAAATAAAACTATAAAACATTGGTTTTTTCAAAAAAGTTGTGCCTTTTGCTTTTATAATAGTCCCTAAATAAGCTCTAAAATTGATTTACTTAATGAGTTTTGATTTCTTTTTTAATTTTTTGAAAATATTAAATTTTTGGCAATTTCTGAAGAATTGAAGGCTCTTGCGCGATCGAAAGATATGAATCGATTTTGAATTTTTAAAAAAAATTTCTAATCCCTCCAGCCAAAAACTTTTGCATGGGGTAACTTTTCAAAAATCAAAATTTTTGGGTTTTCGGCCCACCCTTCTATAGGCCTTATCGTGTTCAGGAGGTCCGAAAACGTGAAAAAAATTTGGTCCTGACCCCTGCAACTATGATAAGGGTAAAGTGCCCTAACTTCGACCGCTTCCTAATTTCGACCACCGGCCGATTTCGGCCACTATGGACGCAATCTACACGGAAAATTTTTTTTCATGTTCCATTTTCATAGATGAACAATTTGAGACCAAAATCACAACCCTACAGGCAAAATTAGTGGAGAAAATTGAAAAAAAACAAAACCGCATAGGTGAAAAAAAATTTTTACGTATTTTTTTTTTATTAAATTTTTATTATACTGGGCGTATGTAATTGCCAAGATTTTTACGCCCAGTGTGGAGAGAGGTTGGAAAGAGGGGGTTGGAAAGTCTTTGATCTCAAATTATGAATATGTAATTTTTTTAATAAATTCTACCAAATAATTGTGAATTGGGATGGGGTATGGTGTCAGATTTCGATAAAATCATCGTTTTTGTAAACAACTGGAGGTACGCAACAAATTTTTTTACAAAAGTTCAAATTATTTGGGGTGGCTTAATCTCGACCAGCTATTTGAATGCGATTTTGTTTTATCTGATTTTCTCCGCGTTTTGGCTGTAGGGTTATCGTTTTGGTCTCATTTTGTTTATCTGTGAAGGAAGAATATGAAAAAATTATTTTCGGGTAGATTCCGCTCTATGCGGGCGAAATCAGCTGGTGGTCGAAATTAGGAACCCAAAATTTCAAAATCGATTTTTGAGTTCTCTCAGAAAAAAAATCGCAAAAATTACAAAAAATGATTGTATCGGCTCAAAATTTTAGGGACTGGTAGAGGAAGGATCAAGGTATTTTTTAAGCCATTTTCGACGTTTCTACCTCAAAAAGTCTTCGATTGGTGAAAGTTTGAAAAAAAGTGGTCGAAATATGGCAACCTTACCCTTAAACAATTTAACACTCGAATTTTCCTTAATGGAAAAATCGTTTATGTTTCAGAATGCAGCTCAGTGTTGTTTTTAAACTGAAAAAATTAAGTTCTAGTATGAAAAAAATTCAAAAAAATGATAAACCTCTTGCCAAAAAAAATTGGAGAATGGCTTCATTTCAAACAAGAAAAATAAACAATGGAAAATTGAAAATAATTTTTCATTTTTCAGCCTTTCGTACCGCACTACTTCGTTATCTCTGCTTCTGCTACTATACTTGGATTTGAAATTATGAAATAATATTTTCCCCTTCTCCCTCTTCAATTTATCTGCTCACTCCTTGAAATATAAATTCATCTGTTGGGTTCCCAAAATTTCATAAAAATAATACATTACATGTTTTCGGGGGGAGGGGGGATGATATTTTACCTACAAACAAGGATTCCCCATTTCGAATCCACCGGCCCAGCACTAAATAATATTTAATCTAAACGACCCCGAGATCATAATATTATTCTACGTCACCTGCATGTTTATTTCGCTGATATGAATACGAAATTCATAGCCATTCCGGCTCCCCTCCCGTCACCCTCAAAACACCCTTGCCGAGGAAGAACCCCCTCTAAAAAAAACGTAAAATTCCGCCACTCGCGAGCATTTAGATGCCAGATTTAAAAATCAGATTAAAAGAGCATCTGTTACGCGAAAAATCCTGGCTTGAATTAGCTCATCGAGGAAATATCTCTTCCGCGTCTGCGGTTGGCGTTACGAAGGCGTAAAAAAATAAAGATATGCAAATTATCACGATCTCCGCGTACATTCTGCCGGGCTATCTTTTTTCCCAGGGTAGAAATGCAAATTGCGAATCTCGTCGGTGTACAAATAGCAATATTTCGTTCGGATTTGTAAAACACGCCGTTCTAATGTCGGAAAACGATAATTGAATTTTTCTTTTTTCGTACCACGTGCCGGTACGGTTGAAAAAACATCGATGGAAACGAAATGGCGATGACAAGACAACAAACCCGATGGATTTATTGAATTCAATCAGCGGTCGTGTAAAATTGGTACGTAAATAAAATAAAACATAGAAAAACACGCGGCCTAATTTCGGTAACCGGGATATTAGCGGGTAAATTGGACGACGTGGAATCTGAAAACCTGTATTTGTCGCATGTCCACCGATAAATATCTCATTTTCCAGCCATCTTCTCTCCGGCGTTGTTTTTAAATTACGAATCGACTATATTTAGCATTTGCCTGCGAGTTAATAGGGTTTGGCGTGAAAAGTACAGCATGCCGGTGACAATAACCCAAAGGGTTTTTTCCTCGGTGAATGGCGCGGCGGTGTCGCTGTCGTCTGCTGAGCGCCTGCGCCATCATCCCGGTCTCTTGTCGACCGAGAAAAGCCAACTGTACAAAGGTGTACCGATCCGTTGAGGCTTTTTCATGCAACCAACTACGCAGCGCGTGTATGTGGTATTTATACCCGGCGAGGGTGGCTATGCCATCTTTTGTTAAGAGCCTTTTATTTATGCAGTCGTAAATTTTCTCTTTTCTTTTTCAACGAGAGGTGGTAACCTTTCGTCGAGTCGTTATCAAAGCGTAGAATAATCTACTTCGGGCTTTGACTATGACAGACGCTGCAAACTACACGATTCCACACATGCACAGTCTTGCCTCGATTTAAATGTCAATTTCGGCGAATTTTTCCACCTGAAAACCTATCTACACACCTACGTAGCGAATTTCGTATATTCTCGGTCGCCAGAAATTCTCGCAGCGTAAACGAGATGTACGTAACCCAATAAGGAAACCAGAAATATCAGACTAATACGCCTTCGGTTATTTAATTATCCCTGCCCGAAATACGTATCAACCGTGTGTGAAAAACCTCTCGCATCACCAACCAACTGTTGTAATCCTTTCATGCTATTCCGAATTACCGGGTGAAATCGATGTGGAAAATTCTCCATCATTTTAGGTGTGTAGCTGGTAGCTACATGTGACTTAATTCGTATCCTCGAATGTTACCCCCTTTTTGAATTCTTCGTCGAAACTGCCAAGTTGCCCCTTTGACTTGTTTCTTTGAATTTCGCTCCTTAAGAAACTGTGTTATGAGTTCTCTCAGGGATTTTATACGTAGATGTTGAAAATAAACTCTCCAGGGTATTCGGTCTCTATCCCTTGTTTTTTTGCCAAAAATTACCAAGAATTTAGTCGAAGACGTTGGAGAATACTTCACTAATGTTGTAGTTTAAATTGCATCTCATGAGAATGGTTGACAAAGTTCAAAGTTGGCAATTCTAAATTAGGTATGAACTTTACCTTCTTCCTCCTCAGATCACATCAAAACAAAAACAATTTTAACTTGCAATATAATACCTAGGTTTTTTTTTTAGCTATGATAATACTAAAAATTCAGTATACATGTACACAAGTTATACGACACCTGCTGCTATTATGGACTGATGAAAATGAAAGGATCTCGAATACATGAGTTGGAAAGTGTAACGATGTATGAAATAAGACTTGTTATTCCACACCTGAAAAATAAGAATGCCCTTTTTGTAATTTAAAAACCTGTACTAGAAGCGGTGATGATAGTTCACTGCTTTCAAATTGATAATGCAACTGCCTGAACCACACACACGTAAAACGTAAGTGGCTCCGTGACTCGTTCCATGATTATCAATTCAATCAAATCTTGGTCTTTTTGACTTTTTGATTTTGCTCAAAACTTCTTTACGAATTTTGATAACCCCACTTATAAAACCATAATTTCCTTCTCAGATCCTTTACGTGGGTGGAGGAGGGTTTCCATTCTTTATTTTTGTGGGCTTGTTTGAAGATATCCAACTTTAGTACGTATTATATCTCGTCAACTTGAAACACTCCTCAATATCTCAGAACTGAAAGGAGATAGGTACCAGGAAGGTTCAAATGGTCAATGTGTTCCTGGCGACGAGGACATTGAAGATCGATAATCAAACTTCTAGTCCTACCTATAGGGTGTCCGCAAATTGAGAAACCGGTTTGGGTAAAAAAAATGGGGGTCCGTTTGTTTTTTTATTGAAATTAAGTCTACACACTGGCACGATTAAAATATGGTATGTTTTTTTGAAACCGGTTCAGCAGTTTTGAACCAGTTGTCAATAATATCCGAAAAAGTGGATCGTACAAGCGATTACAGAACGTGAAATGTTCAGTTTTTAATTCTCTACAACTTTTATTTCAAACTCTTTTTGATATCTCCACTTTTTGATAACTGGTTATCGACTTGAAAAAAAAGAAACACCCAAGAAACTTGCGGAAAAATAGGGTTCATCTTGCACCAGTTTCCAGGGGTTATTCTAAGGAAATTTTGGAACTACCGAGATATGAATTTGGATGGGGGGGATTTTCCCTGAATATTGATCTGTCAGAAGAGTAAAAATTATTGTTGAATCAATTGTAAGTCATTTTTTATTGAGAAACTGAAAAAAACATAAGTTTCTTACAAGTAAAAGTAAAAATCAAAATCAAAAACAATCGTGAAGTTCTTAGGTCAGGTATAGGTAAAAGTAAAAATATAGTAGGCATACATTCGAGTAATTAAGTGAGGACCGTTTTTCCAAACCGTGATAACTTCAAAAAAGTCATTTCGAGTAAATCAAAAAAAACCGTATCACGGTGAAAGTTTTGTTTTTTGAAATCTGTTACAAAAGTAAATATATTGCAACTAGCATTACAAAATATGTCGAACAAGTGGCATACCAAAATATTCATCTCTGGCGCTGCAGAAGTAGAACGAAAATGAAAAAAGTTGAAGTTATCACGATTTGGAAAAACGATTTTCACTTATTGCTCTCTCAGAGCCATATAAACATCGGAAAAAATTAATTTTTTCTGCCTTTGTTGCACATACACTATATAAACACATTACAACCATTAAAAAAATTTCATCACTCAACACTTCCTTATTATACCTACTCAAAAAATTAAATTTTGTTGTAATTTTTTTATTTTTTTTAAATATTCAAGTGGCACTCTGAGCGATACCATATCGCACCCCTAGTGCAATAACAACACATCTCAAAAAAAATTAACCTTCGTATTTTTTCCTGAAACGTGCTCATCTTTGATCAGTTTTCAATTTACATCAAAAATAAAGAAGTTCATTTTTTTTTTAGATGTGTTGTTATTGCACTGGTGGTGCGATATAGTCTGTCAGAGAAATTGTTCAGCTCATTTTATAGAGTATTCTTTCACCTTTCAAATGTTGAAAAAATCTCGGAAAAAGGTTGAAACCTCTTCCTAAAAATGATTTTAATGTTTGAGCTTTCACGTATCTAAAAAATTAAAAAGCTTCAAAGTTTTTTTGTATTATTCTTCGTTTTTATGTAAAGGGTGAGGCATTAACAACGCAACCGTGTTCCCACAAAATTCAAACCATGAATGAAAATTGATATTTTTTTTCAAAAAATGTTAGTATATCGGTTAAAAAGTAAAAAAAAAAGTCAGAATGAGTGTTGAAAATGACATCCATGAGCATTAATACAATAATCATGTCATAAAAAAGAAAAACTCATCTTGAAGTTATTACACTAATATTGTCAATTTTTTCCGAAATTCTAGCACGTAATTCATCCAAATTTTGTGGAACAGTTGAGGAAAATCTATCTTTTAGGAAGCCCATCGAAAAAAAGTGCAACGGAGTCAGAATAAATGTTTGAAATTGAAATTCTTTGGTTTTTTGATGGATTTGATATGTTAATGTTCAAATGTAAAACACTTTCTCTTCCTACTCTTTTCACTCTAATGACAAAAGTCCACTTCAGATTTCCATGGCAATGGTTTTATATGTTTTTGAAAAGACCAAAGTTACCATTTTCGGTGGAATCAAATGTTTTGGGTCATTTAGGTTGCGTTGGTGGCGATTTAATCTTTAGGTTGCGTTGTTATTGCCCCACCCTGTATAAATAAATACTGAAGTTATCACGGTTTGGAAAAACGATTTAGGTACAACACCACTTTTATCAAATCATCACTATGGAATATCTTTGTGAAAAATTCATGAAATTGTGAAATGTTATTAAGTTCACTGAAAATTGAATATTTTTATAAAAATTACCAAGAAATTTTGGAACTACCGAACAGTTTTGGAACTACCGATTTGAATTTTTGGAGTTACCGAAACAAGCTGGAACTACCGCTTAGAATAACCCCTGCCGGTTTCAAAAGTGGAGATATCAAAATAAGTTTGAAATAAAAGTTGTAGAGAATTAAAAACTGAGCATTTCACGTTTTGTAATTTTTTTTCATCTAGCAATGAAGAAAAGTTATGGCTTCAAAAAGAGAAAATTATGCTAGAGTCCTTTGTATGTACCATAACTTCTTTCCATTGCAAGATGGAAAAAAATTTGCAGAACGTAAAATGTTCAGTTTTCAATTCCATACAACTTTTGTTTCAAACTTTTTTTCATATATACACTTTTTCGGATATTATTGACAACTGGTTCGAAACTGCTGAACCGGTTTCAAAAAAACATACCACATTTTAATCACGTCATTGTGTAGACTTAATTTCAATTTTAAAAAAACGGACCCCCATTTTTTTACCCAAACCGGTTTCTCAATTTGCGGACACCCTATAGATGACTATAGAAGTTTGATTATCGATCTTCAATAATCCTCGTCGCCAGGAATACATTGCCCATTTGAACTGTCCTAATTCTCTTTTCAGTTCTGAGATATTGAGAAGTGTTTCAAGTGGACAAGACTACATGTATCCAAAATAGATTCAGAAACATTTATATATATATTTATATACAGGGCGTCCCGTCTCAATATGGACACCCTTCAACCAGTAATAGTGCAACACATACCGAGTCGATGTAAGTGGGTTTGCCTACCATTGGGATTGAAGGAGCAGAGTTATGCACATCAAAAATTTTTTCATTTTGAATTTTGCTTGGCATTTTCAACCGCGCGCTATTCAACAACCAAAAATAGGTAGGAGGTTGCGCTTTGCGGAAACGTGTAGCCCACTTTCTCTAGAATTTTTCTATGCGATGATAATTTTGTAGGTGAACTAGGGTGGGTGTACCGCACCAAATATTTGAAAAAATCGTGTCAAAAAGTTGATGATTTTTTAGAAATTTGGTAATTACTAAAAAAGTTTTCCTCTTCTACTGCCATTATTAGTAGTGTTTCTGGAAGAAAAAACTTCGATATTTCCAATGGCGCTAACCCCACTCTTCTGTCATGCTCTAATCAAAAGTTACAAGCGTCTAATTTGAATAAAAACACAAGAAAAACTTCATTTTTTTGATTTTTTCAAATTTCAAAAATTTATATCTTTGTGACAAAATAAGATAGGCTGATAGGGTTTGCAGCATTGAACTAACCAAGCATCACCTACACATTGTAGAAATGATATTTTTCAATTTTACAAATAAAAAAATTTTTGCCAAAAATTTTTTCCAATTTTTTTTGATAAAAAATCTTTTTAATGTTAAATGTGAAAAT
>JAVBJF010001491.1:0-13217 GCA_033439095.1 Pseudococcus viburni
ATTCGCTTCAAAATTGGTTTTTTGAAATTTTTCTGTAGCAAATGCAAGTCCTCAACTTTTTGTGCAGAGGGTGGAGTCTAAAAATGTTCAGTACTGAATTTGGAGTCATTTCTGTGAGTCAATGAAGAGGCATCTGAAAATTTTCCAAGAAATGGTGAAAAAAGTGATAAAAAAGTAGTAATTTTTGAGGAAATAAAATCCGTTAGACACCATGAAGAAATTTTATTTTTTATTTGAATATTGCACAAAAAGATTCATTATTTTATTTTCTCTGTTTTTGAAAAATTTTCTACTTTCATTTTTTTTTTGATTCTCGCTGTGATGGATTTTTTCTGCTACTTACCTATACTTAATATTTTTTTATTGATTTCTTCTTTTCAGTTCATATTTGTACCAGGGAGTAGGTATTCATTTATTTAAAAAAGAGCCCACTTTCCTCTTCTAAATCTTCAACGAGAATTCTCCTTAAGAATAAGTGTACCTTCACCACATCTATGAATCACATAGCAGAAGTTTTAAAAAAATGTAAAATTTTTTATTTAAAAAATTTAAAAGCTATAATTACATCCCTTAAAAATTTGTTTAGAAACTAATTAGGTATACTCGTATACCTATTTGTTTCGCGGAATAAAGGATATCGAAATTTAGTCCAGGATCCAGGTCCTATACATATTAGGTGTATTCTCTTGAATGGGACGACCTTTTGTGTAAATTTATTAACACCACGTATAGCACGTTGGCGTTTGTTTATGCGAACCCCATCCCTTTCGATATTATGCCTAGTTGCCTACTTAATTAAAAACATACGAGGTGTTTAAGCTCTGACGAAGGTAAAAACGAATTTCACTTGTAAAACGGATGTGATGTCTTATAAAATCAGCTCTAATTATTCGTGAATATTATGCCCTTTTCTTGTAAGTTATATCGCGCGATAATTGATGGGTATGTAATATATGGCGCAACATAGGAATTAATTGGCGCTAAAGTAACGCTGATGCTGAAACGTTTCACACGTGCTTTGAGTTCGAGTTTCTGCGTCTTTTCCTCTTTGATTTAGAGTATTAAATGATATTTAATGTGGCGTGTTATGAGTATTAAGTACACCTTCTTGTTAATGTGTATTATCTGTTATCTAAAATGAGGTGTTTTTATTTCTATGGCATGAAAAATTATGAAATTGAGTATGAAAAATTAACTTTCTGATGGTATCAATTTTTTCCAATTTTTTTTGAAAATTTTACGTGCCTATTTAGCTTGCATATTAATGGGTTTTTTCATCTTTCACCATTTTCTTTTTATAAGTTTATTTGTTAGCTAACAACATTATTTCTAATTTCCACGTTTACATTATATTCTTATTACATTTGGAAAATACCCACGTTTATTTTTTTTACAACGCTGAAGTTGGCTATACTCCAATGCTTATTTCTACCTATACTTACTGAAATTGCGGTAGAATGGCGAAGGAAAAAATCAATAACATTTTTGCAGAAATTACTCGACTTGAATTGCGCGAAATATGAATACGAATAATGATACATGAAGGTGTTTGAAAGAGGGTGTTATTTATTTTTTGTACTCGCTGTGCGACTATACAATATGACATCATTTTATTAAGTAATTTTTCTTATCGGAAGAATTTCAGCGTGTATATTATGTTTTTTATGGAATAATTTTCCCTTCTTTATACTCTTGAAAATTTAAGATGAAAAATAAAATATAAGGCTTTGGGTAATTGTTTATTACGAAGTGTATTTTTATTTTTTATTTTTGATGCATTTCACTCCTGGGTGTTGAATCAAGAATTATATTATTATTGAATTGATTGCCTTTTACTTATTTATATGTAATTACCTACTCAATTTTGAAAAGTACATCATATTCTACCTACATTCTCAATCAGTGGTATAGGCGAAGCTTTTTTTAAAAAAATGATAATGTTTTTATTTTTATTCATATTTATGAGAAAATAAATTCATTGAAAATATCGCAAACTGCTGAATTTCAGTTCCAAAGTTATATGTACAATTTTTGATAAAATTAGTGCAATTAATATGTAGAATGGTAAATTTTTAATTCGTATATAAGGATACCTATAATTTGTAGTGTTTGATCGAATTAATGAATTACATTTTCACCTCTTAATTTACCCACCTAGATTAATTAAACATTATACTTATTTTTAAAAAACAATTATTGAAAAATAAGAGAATATTAGGAGGGCGATTATAGCCTTTCGCAAAATTACCATGTCCAAGAATCTTGAATGTACGGCTATAATGTTGGAGAACGAAGGGAACTCACAAAAATTATGACGCAGATGAATTATTTAATCAGGTAATTAGCGTCCAGTCTAATTAATATCTCAGTTTTCCAAGAAATGTGACAGTGAAAAAAGATTACGTACATTACGTTCATGTTTTTCGCACGTGATTGTAAACAAGGTCTTACACCAGGAATATGGTCAAAGGTTAGGGGCCGAAGAGGGACTTGGGGATATCCGAAAAATTTGGAAAATATAAAGAATGACTATGCTGAAGTTATGTATTGAGTAAATACAAAATTTTTCTGAAAATTGGTAAAAAACAAAACCTTTTTACCTAAATTTTTAAATAAAAAGACAAGTATGAGTTATAAATTTTTTGACGAAAAAATTGGATAGGTATCGAATTTAACTTAACCTTAGTTTTTTTACTTCTCGTCCAAAATAAGAAATAGGTGAGCTCCCCCCCCCCCCTCCAATAATCACAGAAGTGCCTATTTTCAAGTCAAGAAAATTGGGTTCGAGTTGGAAATTTCATAAAGTAATTTTTTTGTTGAAAATTTACAGTTTGAGTCAGAAACATAATTTATCTTACCTACTTATGCTTGTCATAACAGGAGACGTATTCTTGAAATTAGTCTACGAGAATTATCAAAGTTACGGAGTTATTGACGTTAAATAGCCATGTAAACAATGGTTATGAAAATTAAATAGCCAAGGAAAGTTATCGTATTTTTTTGAAATACAAATGGTTATTTATATTTTTGAGTTCGAATTGTTTTTACTTACATGATTGTTTTTTTTTGATAACATTAATTACCGAAATGTCGCCAAAAAAATGAAAAGGAAGGTAAGTTGAATCATAAATTTTGAATATATACCTCGCGAAATCACAATATTTTTTAAGTACGCATAATTTTGTTCAATGATCTTATGCAACCAATTGCATTTAAATTATGTCTATTATTTCATAAGCTCTATGAGAGTTAAATAGCGCGAGGGACAAAGGTTATGGGTGCTAAATAACTCCGTAACTTTGATAATTCTCGTAGACTTATTTCAAGAATACGTCTCCAGAAATGGTTGTTGAATTTAAAAAAATGCAAAAGAAAGTATTTTTTGCATAGCAAATTAAACTTGATCCAAAAATTTATATCGCAGTTGAAAATTCTAAATTACTGTTCTGTCCTCCTCTCGATTCCTACCTCAGATGATGAGGTTCAAGTCGAAAATTTTGAGAAAGGAAAACATTTTTTTAAAGAAAACTTCGCAGTGTAAGTCGAAAAAACGTATACTTAAAATTAGAAAAATAAGGAAACCTCGTCTCAGTCGAAAATTATCAATTATCCCTCCTCCAATGACGCCAACTTCAATTTGTTTCCAAATTAAACTCGGGACACACAGAAATGTTGATATTAATCATAAGTCCTCTCCCAATGAAATGTCACTAATAAATACTTAGTTAGAATTGCAGCACAGGAAACATCAGCGAAATTCTTTGATTTTTAACAAATTTTCGCTGATTTTTCAGCGAATTCCAGAAATTTTACTGACTTTTCAGTGAATTTTCACTGATTTTCCAACTATTTTTTTCACTGTTTGCTTTCAGTGAAATTAATTTTCACTGATTTATAATTTAGAAAGTATAGATAGGTAATGCGGAGATTTTTAGAATAATTTGTTTTAATTTGAGTATGTCGTGCACTCTCTACTCTCTCAATTATAAATCAGTGAAAATTATCGAGTATCACTGAAAACCAGTCAGAAATGCAGCACAAGAGAAAATCAGTGAACATTTTTTTACTGAAAACAAATCAATGAAAAAAATCACTGGAAAATCAGTGAATATTCACTGAAAGGTCAGTGAAATTTATGAAATTTGCTGAAAAATACGTGAAAATCTTTGAAAAATCAGCGAAAATTCGCTGAAAATCAGTGAATTTTGCTCACTTTTGTTGTGCTGCAATTCTAACTAGTCATCAGCGACTTTTCACAGATTCAGAATGATAGAGTACACAAGCAGGGACGTACCGATAGGGGGAGGGGGGAACTTCCCCCCGACGGAATTTTTTGCTTATGTGAGTTGGAAAAATGAACATTTCAACACATTAGTTGGGAAAATTTGTCATTTTCTCAACTAATGAAAAAGGCATTTTTTGGGCATTGACCACACAATTTTTTTCAAATTTTCGCCCTAACAAAATTACAATTATATGGATTATTTCAGTCAATAATGCAAAAAAAGTTTCCTCCCTTGAAAATCTTTCTGCTATTCCAAGTCTTTGTACTCACTTTCCACCCTCCGAAAAAACGCTTCCGACGTCATTGTATCATACTTGATAAATCAAGTTGGAAAATTTTAAGCTTAAAATTGAAATCAGTGGTATCGAGAAACCTCATTCTAAGTCCTCGAAAAAAATGTTGATAGAAAACGTTCTGTTTTAGAAATTTGATCTATCCGTGAAATCACCTCCCAAATCTAAATTTTTTAAAAACTTTCGCCTCGCAACGTTCGGCCAGATTGTTTTCATATTTTTCCTTTTTTATACTTAATTCAAATCCTAGAGAAGACATTTTGTCTTATTTTTCCTCAAAATTATTACAACTAATATTCATTATAGTTTTTCTCCATAGAACTTATTTTTGACGTTTAAAAAACCAATTTTTCAAAAGCTTTGGCCTCGCTGCGCTCGGCCTCTTTGTATTTATTCTTAAATAATTTCAAAGTAAAAGTGACCAATTTTTTATTCAAATTTGTTAATCCAGAACACGGTTTTATTGCACTTTGATTTGGAAGTTTTCAAACATTTTCGCCCTCGCTTCGCTCGGACCAAATTCATTTTTCTCATATTCACATTGAAATACAAATTTTTTCAAATTAAATTAATTATTTTGAAATTTTTTACTCTCATTTCAATCTAGATAACTATCTTGCTTCGCTGAGGACAAATGGGCAATTTTATGTTAATAATAGCTGGTTTATAGTTGGGAATTTTAAGAATTTGAGTTGGAATTTTCATCAAACCTCCCCCCCCCCTGGGAAATGTCTTCGGTACGCCACTGATGTACACGATTTGTTTGATCATTTTAGTCTTCAGGTTTTTTTTTTCAATAGGTACAGTTGAACAAGTTTACTATTTGCATGCCTGGTTGAAATCCTTTGTTTAGCAAGGTGTCTACACTGTCTACTAGCAAGGAAAAAAGAAAAACCAGAAATTAGCGAAAATTTTGATAATTTTACTGGGAAACGCAAAAATTTTCAATATTTTGTTCTTTGAATTTTTTAATCGAAAGGGGTTCTTTTTGGGAAAATTTGAAGCAAAAAATTACTTAAAAGTCTATTTTTACAATTATTTATGTTATAATATTGTGAGGTGGAATGAGATTTTTCACTCAACAGTTCGTGCTTTCGTGCTACAAAATGTATGGAATTTCCATAATATGAGAAAAATTTTAGGCCAAACTTATGCCATCCCATCAATATATTTTCCCCCAACTTAGGTCTAATTTTTCCAGAAAAAAATTAGGTTTGACGTTTTTAATTAATACAATGATGGACTTGAAGTTGATAGATTTATGAAAAATTTCACAACACTTGATTCCAACGGTATGGTATAAGTATCCCTTGCTACACACCAGACCCAGACACCTCCTCTGGCCTTTCTCATTGCACCATCACAGCTCATATACGATTACATTATCTACTTATGACAGTCTCGAGTCATTTATTACTCAAGACAACGACCCAAGTATATTCAATACTCGAGTATTTTTCATAGTATGGTAGGTATATATGCGATGAGATGAAAAATATTTCAATTAGGCTGCGTGTACGAAGTCGTATCGTAGGTATAAAATTATGACGCGAAGACGCAACGTGTCCAGAAACAATTACGATAATTTATCATCGCAGCGTTGATTTGTTCAAACATTGCGCGTGAATGGTGCGAGCTTTTTGATCACACTTTCATTATTAATAGGCCACTCTTTATAGGCTATCTGACTTGTGACGAGCTGCATAGCGATACAATTTAATTAGTTTATTAGTACGAATATTACGATTATTGTAATACGAATGTTGTTTTCATTCATTGCTCTGTGTCTATTGATGCCCAGCATGGTTGTTGTTGGATTTATATTATACATAAACGTGATATTTCTATGGCCTATCACATACAAAATATACGAAGACGTACAAGACATTCTTGGGCAGCGTGAGGAAAACCTATACACGTTCGAAGGGTACCCTCGAGCTACTCGCGTATACATTTCAAAGGTTCCCTCTCCGCTGGCTCGTTGCGGGCGTTGTAAAATCATCTCGAACGCGTATTTGATCCCTGAAAAGCGATTACTTGTATAGCGAATATACTCGTCGTATTGAACTAAGCGGAGTCGAATAATTTACGAGTTTCGCGTTGTTAATATAGAGAAAGGGTACACAAGCAAAGGAAACTACTGCCATATCCTTTGCATAAATATTAAAGGAAATCTCGTAAAGGTCTGCGATAACGTACGTACACACAATCGATTATTAAATTAATTTTTTATCTATATTTTTTTCTGGCCGGAAACTCCATCGGGGCTAAAGCTTTTCGGATTTGTTTGCGGCTGTATTAGGTTAGGTAGGGGTATAGATTTAGATACATATGCGGAAGGTGGATGTACTCGTATATAACTACGAAGCAGCGAGTAATTTTTATACTTAATCTCACGTATCATTTAACGCAAATTACTGCGAGTTTCAAGTCGTCGGACGAGTTTTAATTAATACTTCGCGCATGCTAGACCTAGACCAATGTTTGGTTCGCGTAGGTACCTACGACGTATTTTAGTGCCAAATTTTATCGGTGGTTTATTGTATAGTTTGTACGCTTAATGATTTGAATAAATTTAGAAATTAGTTGCTGTCGCCGAATGCCGAATAGGTGTGTGGATGGCTGCGGTGGAAGGGTTCAGCTTTTTGCTGTCTTATTTGCTTCTGTGCGATATGAGACGAAGGATGAGGTGAAGATTTGTTATTGGCGCGAATAAAAAATTAATTAACGATGCGCAGTGGTTACCAGTGTGGCTAACTTTCGAAATGTTCCACAAAATTGAATAGAGAAATTGTTCTAAACCGTGTAATATGCGGGGGATGGTAGAGGAAACAAAACTGAGAAAATTATTACGAATGCTAGCAATTTTTACGGAGGAAAGGAGACAGTATAACACGCTAGAAAAGGTACGTGATTTGGTTAAAATGGGCTAATCCTTCGGGTTCAGATTACGTGAATATTGGAGGACTAAAAAATTTACTAGCTCTTAATTATTTTTGTCGCAAATGGAATTTTGACGATCTCAGTCCAAATTTATTCTAATTTCCAAGTTCAAATTATTTCAATTCCAAATTTTTTCAATTTTTTTAATTATGCATACATTTTTTTCAAAATTGTATCCAATTTTAAATTTTTTTTCAACTTCGAATTTTTAGAAAAATTTCAAATTCATGTTTTTCAGAATTTCTTCCAACTCAATGAGTAGGAGAAAATTGAAATACTTACTTAATAATAAAAATTTTAATTAAAAAAAATACTAATGAAAAAATTTTAAAATTTGAAACAATTTTGGAAAAAATTTAGAAATAAAGAAATTGAAAAAATTTGAGCCTATAGAATAAATTTGGACTTCGGTCGTCGAAATCCCATTTGCGGCAAAAAATAATTATTAGCTGGTAAAAATTTTCTGGAGACGAATCGTTTTCTCCATCCTGTTACCTCTTTTTCTACAGAATAAGTAAATGTAAAGGAAATGAAAATTCAAATTTTTTTCACTGCATTTTAGCCAAAAATTACAAAAAAAAATGTCTACAATTCACTGGTTTTTTAGTCAAAAATCATTGATTTCCTATAGAAAATATTTACATTCCATAAAATACAAATTTACAGAAATGTTTTTCGTTTCATCAATTCCGATTTTGGAAAGTAATAAATCTCCTAATGGAACCCTTTAATTCTAGCCTCTTCACTTGGTATGAAAACTTCGAGCCATCCCTCACTAGGTAATCTTAACAATCTTGTGAAGTTGACAAATTCAGTTTTTGATTGAATTTTTAATTTCACGTATCACGCAGCAATTGAAATAAGATAAAACATTTTCATTTTCTAATGAGCTTCACCTTCATGCACCATTTGAAATTTTGACGTGAGACATCGTATTAGGGTCAACATAAATCATTAGGACTGCTGTCCATCAGCCTCAATAAAAAATTTTACATCACTCCCCTCCTCTCTCCCCTACCTCTACCCAATTCCCATTAAAATTTGAGTAGGTACTCAAAAAAATTGTAAAAATATTGCTAAAGATGTGAAATGCAGATATTTTGAGCAAATTTTTCAAAGCTACTTGCAACAGAACCCCAACAACCCCCATATCTCAGAACCAAATTTTGACTTGCTCAAGTTGATTTTTTGCGAATTTTTGAAAATAGCTAAAATGGTTTTTTCGTATGTTGATTTTTCATAAAACCGACAAATCATGGGGAAAAAATCTGAAAATTGGTTCAAGTATAAGTACTCTCTCATTTATAAATCAGTGAAAATGATCGAAAATCACTGAGAAATAGTCAGAATTGCAGCACAGGAGAAAATCAGTGAAAAAATTTTCAATTCAAACAAATTAGTGAAAAAAATCACTTGAAAATCAGTGAAAATTCACTGAAAATTTCCTGAGAAGTCAATAAAATTTATGAAATTAGCAGAAAAATCAGTGAAAAACTTTGAAAAATCAGCGAAAATTCGCTGAAAATCAGTGAATTTCAATGATTTTTTCCTGTGCTGCAATTCTGACTGTTTATCAGGGACTTTTCACTGATTCAGAATGAGAGTATTACGTATAAAAATCGACCACCAAATCGATTGTAATCATTTTCAATTCGATCTGGAGCCTCCAGCAAAAGCTGAAGTTTCCCAGCGCACTAGAATTAAGTACTCCAGGTCCAGATACTGATTTTGGGCAGCTAAAAATTTGGCTTTTAGTTCAAAGTTTTGATGATGTATTCTTTTATGTGAACCAAATTTCGGCTCAACCGGGGAAAACAGTTATAAAGATTCTCCTATCAGATTAAATCGCTTTAATTATTCTATAAAAAATTGAAAAACAAAAGTTTTGTAAAATTATTTTTGTAATACATATACCAAAAAAAAAATCGTTGGCAGTGTTTTCTCACTATTTTCTCAATTTTGGTAATAAAAACACATTGGTATAAATGTATAATGAATTTTTTTCACTTTGTCTTTAGAGAAATGACTGAGATAATGGGGGGAGGGGTTGACGGTCGAAAATCGCGACATTCTTAATCATTTTTTCAAGAAAAATTTTCAAAGTATATTTTGAAAACTATTTTGCAAAAAATTTAAAAAAACACGAAAAAAAATTAAAAATCTTTAATCTGAAATGAGGATTGAGTAATTATACTCTCTCATTCTGAATCAGTGCATGAAAAGCCACTGATAAACATTCAGAATTGGAGCACAAGAAAAATGAGTGAAATTCACTCATTTTCAGTGACTTTTCACTAATTATTCAAAAAATTCCACAGATTTTTCAGTGAATTTCATAAATATTACTGAGTTTGTCGAATTTTTACTGATTTCCAGTAATTTTCTTTCAGTGACTTGCTTTCAGTGAAAAAATTTTCACTGATTTATTACTGTCCTGCAATTCTGACTGTTTTTTTAGTGTTTTTTGATAAATTTCACTGATTTAAAAATTAGACAGTAGGTGGGAGGGGAGATGGATTGACAAAACTTCCTAACTACTTATTTTTCGCATTCAAATTTCAATGGTCTTTCATTTTTCAAAGGACCTACTCTCTCATTTTGAATCAGTGGAAAGTCACTATGATAATTAGAATTACAGCACAAAGAAAATCAGCAAAATTTTTTGATTTTCAGCGGATTTTCACTGATTTTCCACAAATTTCACCGATTTTCCAGCAAATTTCAGAGATTTTACTGACTTTTTAGGGAATTTTCACCAATTTTCCATCAATTTTTTCAATTATTTATAAATGAGAGAGTACTTTTCTGTTTAAAAAATGAGTCTACTGACCTATCTAATACCATCCTACCAAAAAAAACTTTCAAACAAAAATTGCCTTTTGACAGGTTTTTTATATTCAAAACACATTTTTTCCATTGTAACAAAAATTTTCTAAAATAGGTAGTCCCATTGCCTAATTATTCTTCGAACCCCACAACATAGGACACCAGTCCTCAAAAAATCAATCAAAATTCCCTTTAAAAAATTCCAAGTTCAGATACGGATACCACAGCGAAAAACAATTTCAGCGATTAATTAACGCGTGCCAACAAATCAGATATAAAACGCTCCAACGAAATATGGTTAAACGCTGAAAAAAAGAAGCGAAACCCCGAGAAGGAAAATTAAACCAGCAGCCTAGCCGCGCGCGAAAATAATAACACCTACAATAACAAACACTTATAAAACGCGTACGCGTAAAAAAAACCTTGTTACGCATTGTTTTCCTTGTGGATAGGGAAAATGCTAATTTGAACGTTCCGTATGAAAAATCGTTGCTTCAAAATGGAGACGTTCGATGACGGGCAAAGGGGAAATATTATCGGTCGAATGCTCCTCCTTCTAAACTCGTGTAGTCCGCCCATAGGCGTGCATATGCCTCGTATCTTTCAATGGTAACTGAACCAAAGCTACAGCACCGTTTCGTATCAGTTTCAATAGTAGAACGGTGTAGTATGGAATATCGGTTGCCGATACAACCAATACCAGTTTAAATCTCAATTTTCGGCAACGAGTGTTTTTTTCGTAATTTGCTCGATTCGCGATTATATTTTACGTACTCAAAATGATAGTGATTCGTGTCAAAGAATTCGCCAATTTAAACTTTTAATTCGACTCGTTCTAAATTCATTCCGGCGCGTCAACATTGCGATTTTTCTCATAATTTTTTCTTTTCGGCCAATAATCTCATGCTTGAGCCCGCTAGCATGACTATATTTACATACTCGAAACAATTCGCTGTTGAAAGAGCACAGATGAATTCGACCACTTCGCCGCTGGAAGACGACAATCATCGGAAGTTGACGTTGAACTTGGGAAGAAATCAGGATTGCTCGAATAATCGAGGCGCCAACCACATCAATTTCAGCGTCGCTGCTCTTCTGGCCGATACGCGGAACCGCAAGACACCTTCGCCTTTACCGGAACAGCCGGCCGTCTCGTCCGAAGACGATATACCCGAAAATGACGACGATTTGGAGATGGAGTCCGGCGACGACGACGAAAATATCGACGTCGAAGCTGTCAAAAGATCTAGTCCGGAAAATTCGAGAACGCCACCTCATTCGTTAAATTCATTTTTGCAAAATCCAGCATCCAGCATTATGGCAGCCAGATTTATGCTAGGGTCGCAGCCGGTCACTCCGGTCAGACCGACACCTTTTAGCGCTTTGGCTGCGGCGGCGGCAGCGTATTCGGCCGGATTACAGCATTCGTCGAATTGGCCCTCCGTTCATGGACCCTACAATCCTACGTCATCGGTTTTTCCATCGTTTACCAATACACTTTCAAATTCGCCAGGTAAATACGAAAATTCGAGTTTTTTTTATTGATAAGACTTCGTGTTACATAAGGTTGGATTACCTACTGTCTCATTTGTAATTCAGCCAGTGAAAATTATCGAAAATCACTGGAAATTAGTCAGAATTGCAGAATAGTAATAAATCAGTGAAAAATTCACTGAAAGCAAACAGTGAAAAAATTGCTGGGAAATTAGTGAAAATTCACTGAAAAGTCTGAAAAATCTCTGAAATTTGTGAAAAATCAATGAAATTCATTAAAAAATCCGCAAAAGACCTCGAAAAATCAAATAATTTTGCTGATTTTCCTTGTGCTGCAATTCTGATTATTTATCAGTGACTATCACTGATTCAAAATGAGGGAGTAGGTTTAGGTTAGAAGAAGTTCTGATTGCTGTCTCATATTCCAGTTTCAAGTCCATCAATCGATACTGAATATTTCTGTTTCCCAATTTACAAAAAGAAACAATTTTTGTGACTATAGGACACGTGTCCTTTTTCATCTATAATTCTCATGCTCAGATGAGAATTAGTCTACCAAATAAGCTTTAAATCTATATTTTGAAATATCATAAAACTTTTGAAAATTTTTCATTTTCAAGTCATTTTGTAGGGATTGAAAATAATGATTTTTCAAAAAGTTTCCAACATCTGCGCAGGGAACGATGAGATGATTTTATCAAAGCTCTTCTCTTATTCAATTTTTTCTGAAGGATAGCAAAATTGGTTTTGAATGGTTTGGGATTAAGGATGAAAAATTTTATTTTTTTAAATGGAAATTAGTGTCCCGAAAAACTTAGGGAGAAATTTTGAACCTCCATAGCCTGAGAAAAAAAAATCATCATATCACTGAAAATATTTACCTACTCTTGGGGTAAAGAAAATGCCTAATTGTTAAATGGTACCTGTCTGGCCTTTAAACAAAAAAAACTTGCATAAAAAAAGTACTGTGGACATTTTTTGATCTATTTGTCCCATTCATTCGCGTGTTTTCGCTGTGAAAAAAGGTTTTATTACTTGCCGCAGACCAAAAAACCACAACTTTTTGTGTACACGTTATTTTTCTGTATTAGATATGGTGTCTGTTGCAATTCTTATCTGTGGTACTTTTATAGACTATACTTTTGAAATTGAATAGAAAAGAAAAAAAAAAGAAAGAAAACACAACTTGATCTCCTAAAGGACTTTAGTAAACACAATACACAAACAGACCGACACCGACGCGTATATTCTTTTCTGGCTTTTGACTCGAGGCTAATGTAAAAAAAAAAGGTCGTAAACACCATCAATAGACTTCTTTTTTTTAAAGCATTTATCCAAAATTGTTGAACGTCGATCAATTGTGCAATATGCACTTT
>JAVBJF010001492.1:0-13215 GCA_033439095.1 Pseudococcus viburni
GGACGCGAAAAGGCGAAAAAAGCCGGTGCCGGGGGCAAGAGTCAGAAGAGGAAAGCAGGCGACGGGGGAGTTGGGCACGAAAAAGCAGGCACGTCGACCAGGCGACGCGAGGGGGGACAAGGGCAGCGGGGCGCGGAGGGCTGAAAGGGAGGGGGAGGGACGCGAAAAGAGGGGCGAAAAAAGCAGGGCCGGGGGGCAAAGGCAGAAAGAAAAACATTCTACGGGGAGTGGTTGCACGAAACAGGCACCGGCGAACAGTCGGACGCGAGGGGGGGGAACAGGGCAAAAGCTGTTCTCGGAGAGTTCGGAATTAAGTGTTTGAGACGCTTTAAAATATTAGCGAAAAGCATTCCAGGGGGGCAAGAGGCATAAGATAGAAAATCAAGTCGACGGGGAGGGGGCAGCTAAAATCATGCCACCGGCTAAACCTGCGACTCGAGGGGGACAAGGTGCAAAGCGTTCGCGAAGTGCGGAAAGGGAGGGGGAGACTCGAAAAGAGTTCGAAAAAGCAGGTCCAGGGTTGGCAAGGGCAGAAGAAGAGAAAATCAGTCTACGGTGGTGGTTGCACGTAAAAATCAGTCACCTGCTCCATTCGGACGCGTTTGTTGGACGAGTTTCAAAGCTTTTCGCGGAGAGGTCGGAAAGGGAAGGGGGGTAGACGCGAAAAGAGGGTGCGAAAAAGCGGCCATGTTGGGCAAGAGTCGAAGACTAGAAAGCATGCGACTGGGGATGGGGCACGGAAAAGAAGATCACCGGCTACAGGCGGACTCGATTGTGGGGACCATTGAAATGCAGGGGCCGGAGATTGGTGGAAGGGGAAGTGGGAGACGCTAAAAGATGGCGAAACAAGCAGGTTCCCTGGGCAAGAGGCATAAGAGGAGAAGAGCATCGACGGGAGGGGGGCACGAAAAGCAGGCACCTGCGACATGCGACGCGAGGGGGGGCAAGTGCAAACGGGGCGCGGAGAGGGCGGAATGGGAAGGTGGAGACGCGAAAAGAGGGCGAAAAAGCAGGCAGGGGGGCGAGGGCAGAGAAGAGAAAAGCAGGCGACCAGGGGGGGAGGGGGGGCACGAAAAATCAGGCACCGGCGAGCCAGGTCGGACGCAGACGGGGGGACAAGGGCAAAAGGGCGGGGCGCGGAGAGGGCTGAGGGAAGGGGAGGACCGAAAAGAGGGCGAAAAAAGCAGCCAGGGGGGCAAGAGGCAAAAGAATAAAAAGCAGGCGCGGGGGGGGGCACGAAAGCAGGCACCGGCGAACAGGAGGAACGCGAGGGGGGAAGGGCAAAGCGGGGCGCGGAGATGGCGGAGGAAAGGGGAAGGGGGGAGGACGCGAAAAGAGGGCGGGGGGGAAAAAAGCCGCCGGGGGGGGCAAGAGCAAGAAGAAAAAGAAGGCGACGGGGAGGGGGGGGCACGAAAAATAGGCTGCACCGGCGACAGGCGGACGCGAGGGGTGTGGGGGGAAAGGGCAACGCTGGGCGCGGAGGAGGGCGGAAGGGAAGGGGGGGAGCTCGAAACAGAGGGCGAAAAAAAGCAGGGCAGGGGGGGCAAGAGGCAAAGAAAGAGAAAATGCATGCGACTGAGGGGAGGGGGGCACGAAAAAGCAGGCCGCCGGCGACCAGGGCGGACGCGAGGGGGGGACAGGCAAAAGCGGGGCGCTGAGAGGTCTGGAAAGGGACGGGGGGATACGCGCAAAGATGGCGAAAAAGCAGGCCGGGGGGCAAGAGCAGAAGAAGAGAAAAGCAGGCGACTAGGGAGAGGGGGGGCACGAAAAAAGCGCACCTGCACCAGGCAGCGCGGGGGGGGACGGGCAAAGGGCGGGTGCGCGGAGAGGGGGGAAAGGAGAAAGGGGAGACGCGAAAGAGGCGAAAAAATCAGGGCCATGGGGGCAAGAGTCAGAAGAAGAGAAAGCAGCGACTGGGAATGGGGGCACGTAAAAGAAGGCACCGGCACCAGTCGTACGCGGGGGGGACCAGGGAAGGCAGGGCCGGAAAGGGGGGGAAAGGGAAAGCGGGAGGACGCGACATAATTGCGGAAAAAAGCAGGCCAGGGTGGGCAAGAGGCTACGAATGAGAAAGCAGGCTACGGGGGATGGGTGGCACGAAAAGCATTGCACCGGCTACCCGTCGGACGCGAGGGGGGCCCAGTTCAAAGCTGGGCGCGGAGAGGGGCTGAAAGGAAGTGGGGGAAAGGACTCTAAGAGTGCTCGAAAAAAGGCAGTGCATGGGTTGGCAAGAGCAGAAGAATGAAAAGCAGGCGACGGGGGAGGGGCACGAAAAGCAGGCACCGCTACCATCGGACGCGATGGGGGACAAGGCCAAGCGGGGGCGCGGAGAGGCGAAGGGAGGGGTGTGTGAGACGCGAAAGAGGGCCGGAAAAAAGCAGGCAGGGGTGGCAAGAGGCAGAAGAAGAGAAAGAGGCGACGGGGGAGGGGGCACGAAAAGCAGGCACCGGCGACAGGCGGACGCGAGGGAGGGGAACAAGGGGCAAAGCCGGGCTCGGAGGGCGGAAAGGAGGGGGAGACGCGACAGAGGGCGAAAAAAGCAGGGGCCAGGGGGGGCAAGAGCATAAGAAGAAAATCAGGCGAGGGGAGGGGGGCCGGGAAAAGCGGCACCGGCGACCAGGCGGAAGCGAGGGGGGGACAAGGCAAAGCGGGCGGGCCGCGAGAGGCGAAAAGGAGGGGGGAGGACGCGAAAAGAGGGCGGGGAAAAGCAGGCAGGGGCAAGGGGCGGAGAAGAGAAAGCAGGCGACGGGGGAGGTGGCCACGCAAAGCATGCACCTGGCGAAGCCAGGCGGACGCGAGGGGAGGACAAGGTCAAGCTGGCTCGGAGAGGGCGGAAAGGGAGGGGGCGACGCGAAAAAGAGGGCGAAAGCAGGTCCAGGGGGGGGCAAGAGGCGAAGAAGAAAAGCTGCTACGGGGAGGGTGGGCACTGAAAGCAGGCACCGGCGACCAGGCGGACGCGGGGGGGACAGGGGCAAGGGGACGGTGCGCGGAAGGGCGGGACAGGGCCGGGGGAGAGACGCGAAAAGGGTCGAACAAAAGTCAGGCCAGGGGGGGCAAGAGGCAGAAGAGAGAAACGCCTGCAGACGGGGGATGGGGCCGAAAAATCAGAGCACCGGCGACACAGGCGGACTCGGGTGGGACAAGGGCAAAGCGGGCGCGCGGAAAGGGCGGGAAAGGAGGGGGAGGACGCGAAAGGGGCGAAAAAGCAGGGCAAAGGGGGGAGCAAGAGGCAGAAAAGAAAAAGCCAGGCGACGGGGGAGGGGGGCACGAAAGCATGCACCGCGACCAGGCGACGCGAGGGGGGGACAAGGGCAAGCGGGGCACGCGGAGAGGGCGGAAGGAAGGGGTGAGACCGAAAGGGGCGAAAAAGCGCCAGGGGGGGGCAAGAGGCGAAGGAAGAGAAAGCGCGCGCCACACAACGGAGCGAGAAAAGAGAGAAGGGCGAGGCGGAGACGCGGGCCAAAGGGAACGGGGGAGGGGGGGGCGGAAGAGGGGGGGGAGGCGAAAAACGACAGGCAGGAAGCGCAAGAAAACTGGGAAGGGCCACAAGCGGAGAAGACAAGGGGAGGAAGGAAGGAGGGGGAGAGGGAAAAAGCCACAGGAAAGAGAGGGGCAGGCGGAGGACGCGGGCAAAAAGGAACGGAGGGGGCGAAAGAGGGAGAGGCGAAAAACGGACAGGGCAGAAAGCGCAGAGAGAAAGCGGGAACGTGGCCAACAGCGAGACAAGGGGAGAAGGGGAGGAGGGGGAAGAAACCACAGGAAAGGAGGGCCATGCGGAGCGCGGCCAAAAAGGGACTGGAGGGGGCGGGGAAAGAGGGGGAGAGGCGAAGAACTGACAGGGCAGAAGCGCAGAGAAAACGGGAAAGGGCAACAGCGAGGACGAAGGGGAAAGGAGGAAGGGGGAGGGGGAGGAAAAAAGCCACAGAGCAGAGGGCGAGGCGGGGACGCGCCAAAAAGGAACGGGGAGGGGGCGAAGAGGGGAGAGGCGAAAGAACGGACAGGGCAGAAGCTCAAAAGGCGGGGGGGGGCCAACAGCGAGACGAAGGGGAGAAGGGGAAGGAGGGGGAGGGGACAAAGCACAGGGAAAGAGGTGCGAGGCGGAGGAGCTGGCCAAAAGGGAACGGAGGGGGGCGGAAGAGGGGAAGGACGAAGAACGGACAGGGCAGAAAAGCGCACGAAGCGAGGGGAAAGGGGCCAACAAGCAGAGGACACGGGGAGAAGGGGCAGGGGGGACGAAAGCACACAGGAAGAGGGGCGAGGCGGATGACGCGGGCCAAAGGAAGGAGGGGGCGAAAGGGGAGGGAGCGAAAAAAGCAGGGCAAAGCGCAGAGAAAAGGCGGGAAAGGGGGGCCAACAGCGAGGGACGAAGGGGAAGGGGAAGGAGGGGGAGGGGGAAAAAAGCCACGGAGAAGGAGGGCGAGGCGGAGAGCGGCCAACAGGAAGCGGAGGGGTGCGGGGGAAGAGGGAGAGGCGAAAACGGACAGGGCAGAAGCGCAGAGAAAAGCGGGGAAGGGGGCCACATCAGGACGGAAGGGAGAAGGGAAGGGGGGGAGGAAAAGCCACAGAAAGGGAGGGGCGATCGGAGACGCGGGCAAAAAGGGACCGGAGGGGGCGAAAGGGGGGAGGAGGCGAAAACGGACAGGGCGAAGCGCAGAGAAAAGCGGGGGAAAGGGGCCAAACAAGCGAGGACAAAGGGAGACGGAAGGGAGGGAGGGGGAAAAAGCCACAGGGAAAGGAGGGGCGAGGCTGAGGAGCGGGCCAAAAAGGGAAACGGAGGGGGCGAAAAGGGGAGAGGAAAAGGGCAGGGCGAAAGCGCAGAAATGCAGGCGGGGCCACAAGCGAGAGCCGAAGGGGAAGGCAGGGGGGACGGAAAAAAGCCACAGGAGAAGGATGTGCGAGCGGAGACGCGGGCCAAAAGGGGGAACGGAGGGGGCGGAAAGAGGGGGAGCGAAAAACGGACATGGCAAAGCGCAGAGGAGCGGGGGGGGGGAAAGGGGCCAACAAGCGGGACAGGGGAGAAGGGAGGAGGGAGGAAAAAATCCAAGGACAAAGAGGGGGCTAGGCGGATGACTCGGGCCCAAAGGGCACGAGGGGGCGAGGGGAAAGAGGGAAGGCGAAAACGGACAGGGCAGAAGCGCAGAGAAAGCTGGGGGAAAGGGGCCCAACAAGCGGAGGACGAGGGGAAAGGAAGGAGGGGAAGGGGGAAAAAAGCCCAGGAAAGGAGGGGCGAGCGGAGACGCGGCCAAAAGAGACGGGGGCGGAATCTGGGAGAGGCGAAACGGAGCGGCAAAAGCCGCAGAAGAAAGCGGGGAAGGGGCCAACAAGCGAGGACGAAGGGGAGAAGGGGAAGGATGGGGGAGGAGGAAAAAAGCACAGGGAAGGGGGGGCGAGCGGGGGGGGGGGCCGGGAGCCAAAGAAACGAGGGGGGCAAGAGGGGAGAGCGAAAACGACAGGGCAAAAGCGCAGAGAAAAGCTGGGAAAGGGGCCAACAGCGAGACGAAGGGGAGAAGGGAAGAGGGGTAGGGAAAAAGGCCACAGGAAAGGAGGGGCGAGGCGGAGACGCGGGCCAAAAAAGGGAACGAGGGGCGGGAGAAGGGAAAGAGGGAGAGGCGAAACGGACAGGGCGAAGCTCAAAAAAGCGGGGGAAAGGGAGGCAACACAAGCGGCGGGACAAGGGGAGAAAGGGGAAGGGAGGGGAGGGGAAAAAGCCACGGGAGAAGGAGGGGCGAGGCGGAGGCCGCGGGACAAAAAGGGAACGGAGGGGGGCGAAGAGGGAGGAGGCGAAACGGACAGTGCAAAGCGCAGAAAAAGGGTGGAAGAGGGGCCAACGCGAGGACAAGGGGAGAAGGGAGGGAAGGGGGAGGGAAAAAGCCACAGGAAAGGGGCGAGCGTAGGACGCGGCAAAAAGGGAACGGGGGGGCGGAAAGAGGAGGAGCGAAAACGGACAGGCAGAATAGCGCAGAGAAAGCGGGGAAAGGGGCAACAAGCGAGGACGAAGGGAAAGGGGAAGAAGGGGGAGGGCAAAAAGATCCACAAGACATGAGGGGCGAGGCGGAGGACGCTGCCAAGGACGAGGGGGGCAGGAAAGAGGGGAGAGGCGAAAAACGCAGGGCAAACGCGCAGAGAAAGCCGGGGAGAGAGAAGGGGCCAACAAGCGAGGACGAATGGAGAGGGGGGGAGGAGTGGGAGGAAAAGCCACGGAAGAAGGAGGGGCGAGGCGGAGACGCGGCCAAAAGGGAACGTGAAGGGCGGGGAAAGAGGGAGGAGCGAAAACGGACAGGGCAGAGCTCAGGAAAAGCGGTGAAAGGGTCCACAGCGAGGACGAATGGGAGAAGGGGAAGGAGTGAGGGAAAAAGCCACAGGGAAAGAGGGGCGAGGCGGAGACGCGGCCAAAATGAACGGGGGGGGAGGGGGGCGGGGGAGAGGGGAGAGGGCGAAAACGACAGGGCAAAGCGCAGAGAAAACGGGGGAAAGGGCCCAACAAGCGAGGACAAGGGGGAAGGGGAAGAGGGGGAGGAAAAAGAAACAGAGAAGGATGGGCGAGGCGGAGAAGCTGCAAAGGGAACGGAAGGGGGGCAGAAAGGGGGAGAGCGAAAACTGACAGGCAGAAGCGCAGAGAAAGCGGGGGAAGGGCCAACAGCGGGGGAGAAGGGGAAAGGGGGAAAGGAGGGGAGGGGAAAAAAGCCACAGGAGAAGGAGGGGCGAGCGGAGGACGCGGCCAAAAAGAACGGAGGGGGGCGAAAGAGGCAGGCGAAAACGGGACAGGGCAGAGCCAGAGAAAGCGGGGAAGGGAGGGCCACAAGCGGAGCAAGAGGGAGAAGGGTGAGGGGGAGGGAAACAATCCCCAGGAGAAGAGGGGCGAGCGGAGGACGCGGGCCAAAAAGGGAACGAGGGGGGGGGAAAGAGGGAGAGCGAAAAAGGGACAGGGCAAAAGCGCAGAAGGCGGGCAGGGGGGCCAACACGGGGACAAGGGAAGGGAGAGGGGACGGGAAAAAGACCCAGAGAGGGGGCGAGGCGAGACGCGGGCCAAAAGGAACGGGGGGGGGGCCAGGATGGGAGAGGGCCAAAGGACATGGCAAAAGCGCAGGAAAAGGCATGGCAGGGCCAACAAGCAGACAAGGGAAAGGGGAAGGAGGGGACGGGAAAAGCCCAGGAAAGGAGGGGCGAGCGGAGAACGCGGGCCAAAAGGGAACGGAGGGGGGGCAATAAGAGGGGAGAGGGGCGACAAACGAGCAGGGCAAAGCGCGAAAAAGACGGGGAAAGGGCCAACAGCGGAGGACGAAGGGAGAAGGGGAAGGAGTGGGAGGGGAAAGCCACAGGAGGGGCGGGCGGAGGGGACCGCGGCCAAAAGGAACGGAGGGGGCGAAGAGGGCGGAGGCGACAACGGCAGGGCAGAAGCGCAGAGAAAACGGGGAACGGGGCCCAGAACAACGGGGGGGGACGAGGGGAAAGGGAAGGAGGGGGACGGAACACAGCCACAGGGAGAAGGAGGGGCGAGGCGGAGACGGCGGGGCCAAAAGGGGAACGGAGGGGGCGAAGAGGGGAGAAGGCGAGAAACGGACAGGGCAGAAGCGCAAGGAAACGGGGAAAGGGGCCAACAAGCCGAGGACAAGTAGAACAGGACGACGGAGGGGGAGGGGAGGAAAAAAGCCACAGAAAGGAGGGGGCGAGGCGGAGCCGGAGAGAAACAACGGCAAGGGTGGTGGAAACCGTGCATTGTGACTCCAACCGGCAGGGTGGTTGTGCACCAAAACGGCAGTGGGACAACAAAAACGACAAGGAGGGGGAAAACTTGCAGGGGACGGGCAGGGATACAACAAGGAAAACGGCAGTAACAAACGGCAGGGTGGGACAACCAAAACGAACGGAGGGGACGGGGAGGCTGCAAGAAGTAACAACTGCAAGGAGACAAAAACGGGCAGTGGGGCCACAAAAACGACAAGGAGGGTCGAAAACTGTAGTTTTACTGGGAAGTGAGGCAGAATAAAACGGCAAGGGGAAAAAAAACGGGCGGGTGGCAGAAAAACGGAAAGGGGGGGGAAAGCTGGCAGTGTAGGGGGAGGCGGCACAACGTAAAAACGCAAATTAATGGGGTGGGGAGAAATTGAACGGGTTGCCGGCAGCAATCTGTTGCCAGTAGGGATAAAGGAGGGCTTCCAAGATTAAATCACGTCAACGATCGCAGGGAAGGATTATACGACTTCCTCCATCGTTGTTTAAAAAGCCTTAACAAGGGAAGCGAGGCGGGGGGGGGGGGGGAAACACAAGAAGGGGGCGAGGGGAAACGGGGAAAAAGAGGGCGAAGAGAGGCCACGAGGCGTGGAGAGCATCAAAGGGGCAAGGGGCCCAAGACCACAAAACAAAACCCAGACCGCACCCCCGCGCCCCCGACCCGGCAGGCCGGAGCGGGGAAAAAGAGGGGAGGCTACAAGGGGCGAAAACATAGAGGGCAAGAGATATGCTGCGAAAAGGACAAAATGCGAAGGGGTGGAGGGGCCCCACTCCGTCCCCGCCCCCACCACGCCCACATTCCTAGGCAAAAAGACTGCCAAATTCGGATTCTACGAGCGCGAAAACACAATTGTGCGACAGATTAACTCAAAAAAAGGAAATTTGAATTTTCAGGGTCTCGTGCCCCCCCCCCCTCGCACCCCCAATTCTTCATTTCTAGGCAGAAAAGATGTCCAAAGTGGAAGGTCTGCGATAGTTAAAACATAGAATTTTCGACATATAACTCGAAACAAGAGTACAAAAGGCAAAAGGGTAAGGGGGCATCCCCGCTGGTTTGGACCCGGTCTCCCACAACCCGGGTATGCCTAAGCAGAGAAGTTGCCAAAGTCGGATGGCATGGCCGCAAAAATTATAAATTGAGGGTACTCACGCAAAAAATTGCAAAATCGTAAGGGGGCAAGTGTGGACGGCTCACAGGGGGCCAAGGTGGTGAATTTTGAAGCCCCAGCCCCCGAGGGGAGGAATGAAAATTTGCCGAATGTGCCCTAAAATCGTTTATTTATTATAATAAACAAAATAAGCAAAAGATTTCCCCGATTTCATTGAAATAGAAAAAAAAAATTTTTTTAACCTCATATACTTGAGAACTGCTTTCGACACTGAAACTTCAACCTGACATGGTGGCGTGCTCCTCTAAACCAAGACTTCAAGACATTGTAAGTAAAACTACATAAACTTCCAGTATTACTTGTTCGAAATTACTAGTACTCTTGCCAAAAATGGAACTGATTTTTTCGAAATATTTTAGAGTCTAAAAACTTACATTTCAGAAATCTCAGAGAAAAGCTTTGAAATTGTCCAACAATCGAGTACGAATGGTAGAAGGTGAATGATTTTACGTGAAAAAATCCACAGTAGAATGATTTTCTATTCTTATGACTCTTGCCAAAAATGGAACTGATTTTTTCGAAATATTTTAGAGTCTAAAAACTTACATTTCAGAAATCTCAGAGAAAAGCTTTGAAATTGTCCAACAATCGAGTACGAATGGTAGAAGGTGAATGATTTTTAGTGAAAAAATCCACAGTAGAATGATTTTCTATTCTTATGACTCTTGCCAAAAATGGAACTGATTTTTTCGAAATATTTTAGAGTCTAAAAACTTACATTTCAGAAATCTCAGAGAAAAGCTTTGAAATTGTCCAACAATCGAGTACGAATGGTAGAAGGTGAATGATTTTTAGTGAAAAAATCCACAGTAGAATGATTTTCTATTCTTATGACTCTTGCCAAAAATGGAACTGATTTTTTCGAAATATTTTAGAGTCTAAAAACTTACATTTCAGAAATCTCAGAGAAAAGCTTTGAAATTGTCCAACAATCGAGTACGAATGGTAGAAGGTGAATGATTTTTAGTGAAAAAATCCACAGTAGAATGATTTTCTATTCTTATGACTCTTGCCAAAAATGGAACTGATTTTTTCGAAATATTTTAGAGTCTAAAAACTTACATTTCAGAAATCTCAGAGAAAAGCTTTGAAATTGTCCAACAATCGAGTACGAATGGTAGAAGGTGAATGATTTTTAGTGAAAAAATCCACAGTAGAATGATTTTCTATTCTTATGCCTCTTGCCAAAAATGGAACTGATTTTTTCGAAATATTTTAGAGTCTAAAAACTTACATTTCAGAAATCTCAGAGAAAAGCTTTGAAATCGTCCAACAATCGAGTACGAATGGTAGAAGGTGAATGATTTTTAGTGAAAAAATCCACAGTAGAATGATTTTCTATTCTTATGACTCTTGCCAAAAATGGAACTGATTTTTTCGAAATATTTTAGAGTCTAAAAACTTACATTTCAGAAATATCAGAGAAAAGCTTTGAAATTGTCCAACAATCGAGTACGAATGGTAGAAGGTGAATGATTTTTAGTGAAAAAATCCACAGTAGAATGATTTTCTATTCTTATGACTCTTGCCAAAAATGGAACTGATTTTTTCGAAATATTTTAGAGTCTAAAAACTTACATTTCAGAAATCTCAGAGAAAAGCTTTGAAATTGTCCAACAATCGAGTACTAATGGTAGAAGGTGAATGATTTTTAGTGAAAAAATCCACAGTAGAATGATTTTCTATTCTTATGACTCTTGCCAAAAATGGAACTGATTTTTTCGAAATATTTTAGAGTCTAAAAACTTACATTTCAGAAATCTCAGAGAAAAGCTTTGAAATTGTCCAACAATCGAGTACGAATGGTAGAAGGTGAATGATTTTTAGTGAAAAAATCCACAGTAGAATGATTTTCTATTCTTATGACTCTTGCCAAAAATGGAACTGATTTTTTCGAAATATTTTAGAGTCTAAAAACTTACATTTCAGAAATCTCAGAGAAAAGCTTTGAAATTGTCCAACAATCGAGTACGAATGGTAGAAGGTGAATGATTTTTAGTGAAAAAATCCACAGTAGAATGATTTTCTATTCTTATGACTCTTGCCAAAAATGGAACTGATTTTTTCGAAATATTTTAGAGTCTAAAAACTTACATTTCAGAAATCTCAGAGAAAAGCTTTGAAATTGTCCAACAATCGAGTACGAATGGTAGAAGGTGAATGATTTTTAGTGAAAAAATCCACAGTAGAATGATTTTCTATTCTTATGACTCTTGCCAAAAATGGAACTGATTTTTTCGAAATATTTTAGATTCTAAAAACTTACATTTCAGAAATCTCAGAGAAAAGCTTTGAAATTGTCCAACAATCGAGTACGAATGGTAGAAGGTGAATGATTTTTAGTGAAAAAATCCACAGTAGAATGATTTTCTATTCTTATGACTCTTGCCAAAAATGGAACTTATTTTTTCGAAATATTTTAGAGTCTAAAAACTTACATTTCAGAAATCTCAGAGAAAAGCTTTGAAATTGTCCAACAATCGAGTACGAATGGTAGAAGGTGAATGATTTTTAGTGAAAAAATCCACAGTAGAATGATTTTCTATTCTTATGACTCTTGCAAAAAATGGAACTGATTTTTTCGAAATATTTTAGAGTCTAAAAACTTACATTTCAGAAATCTCAGAGAAAAGCTTTGAAATTGTCCAACAATCGAGTACGAATGGTAGAAGGTGAATGATTTTTAGTGAAAAAATCCACAGTAGAATGATTTTCTATTCTTATGACTCTTGCCAAAAATGGAACTGATTTTTTCGAAATATTTTAGAGTCTAAAAACTTACATTTCAGAAATCTCAGAGAAAAGCTTTGAAATTGTCCAACAATCGAGTACGAATGGTAGAAGGTGAATGATTTTTAGTGAAAAAATCCACATTAGAATGATTTTCTATTCTTATGACTCTTGCCAAAAATGGAACTGATTTTTTCGAAATATTTTAGAGTCTAAAAACTTACATTTCAGAAATCTCAGAGAAAAGCTTTGAAATTGTCCAACAATCGAGTACGAATGGTAGACGGTGAATGATTTTTAGTGAAAAAATCCACAGTAGAATGATTTTCTATTCTTATGACTCTTGCCAAAAATGGAACTGATTTTTTCGAAATATTTTAGAGTCTAAAGACTTACATTTCAGAAATCTCAGAGAAAAGCTTTGAAATTGTCCAACAATCGAGTACGAATGGTAGAAGGTGAATGATTTTTAGTGAAAAAATCCACAGTAGAATGATTTTCTATTCTTATGACTCTTGCCAAAAATGGAACTGATTTTTTCGAAATATTTTAGAGTCTAAAAACTTACATTTCAGAAATCTCAGAGAAAAGCTTTGAAATTGTCCAACAATCGAGTACGAATGGTAGAAGGTGAATGATTTTTAGTGAAAAAATCCACAGTAGAATGATTTTCTATTCTTATGACTCTTGCCAAAAATGGAACTGATTTTTTCGAAATATTTTAGAGTCTAAAAACTTACATTTCAGAAATCTCAGAGAAAAGCTTTGAAATTGTCCCACAATCGAGTACGAATGGTAGAAGGTGAATGATTTTTAGTGAAAAAATCCACAGTAGAATGATTTTCTATTCTTATGACTCTTGCCAAAAATGGAACTGATTTTTTCGAAATATTTTAGAGTCTAAAAACTTACATTTCAGAAATCTCAGAGAAAAGCTTTGAAATTGTCCAACAATCGAGTACGAATGGTAGAAGGTGAATGATTTTTAGTGAAAAAATCCACAGTATAATGATTTTCTATTCTTATGACTCTTGCCAAAAATGGAACTGATTTTTTCGAAATATTTTAGAGTCTAAAAACTTACATTTCAGAAATCTCAGAGAAAAGCTTTGAAATTGTCCAACAATCGATTACGAATGGTAGAAGGTGAATGATTTTTAGTGAAAAAATCCACAGTAGAATGATTTTCTATTCTTATGACTCTTGCCAAAAATGGAACTGATTTTTTCGAAATATTTTAGAGTCTAAAAACTTACATTTCAGAAATCTCAGAGAAAAGCTTTGAAATTGTCCAACAATCGAGTACGAATGGTAGAAGGTGAATGATTTTTAGTGAAAAAATCCACAGTAGAATGATTTTCTATTCTTATGACTCTTGCCAAAGATGGAACTGATTTTTTCGAAATATTTTAGAGTCTAAAAACTTACATTTCAGAAATCTCAGAGAAAAGCTTTGAAATTGTCCAACAATCGAGTACGAATGGTAGAAGGTGAATGATTTTTAGTGAAAAAATCCACAGTAGAATTATTTTCTATATTCTTATGACTCTTGCCAAAAATGGAACTGATTTTTTCGAAATATTTT
>JAVBJF010001493.1:0-13183 GCA_033439095.1 Pseudococcus viburni
TCCGAACGCGATAAGTTGAAAAAATTCCTGCAAAATGGCGATCTCTACGACATCACAGTACGAGTTGGAGAAAAATCCTACAAACTCCATCGATCGGTACTGGAATCAAAATCAGGCTATTTTTCAAGCATTTTTCAAGCCGAATACTCCGAAGCAGTTGCCGAATCTGATGGAACAACTCCAATAACCTATCCCAGTAAAGATAAAGAGTACATACTCGACCAAGTCGATCAATTAACCTTCGATGAGGTGATCAATTACATCTATTTAGATAAAAATATCCCATACGATTATAATGTCATTCCTGGCGCTTTCAAAACTGCCAATGTTTTGAAAATTGAGGAATTATCGACAGTTCTGGAACGTTGGTTGAAATGGCATTCGGAACGGGTCAGTTTGGAGAATAAAATTGATTTATTAAATTTCATCCATGGAAAAGAAAAATACAACGATTTGTATTCGTTTCATTTATGCAAACTTATGACAGCCAGTTGGCCTAAAATTCCCAACGTGACGCAATTTTGTTCAATTTCTTGGCCTGTGTTGGAAATTACGCTCAAATCGCCCCATCTCCTCCTCGACGATCCAACTAAAATCCTGGATATTTGTTCCACGTGGGTAATTCACGATGTTAAAAATCGATATCGCCTTTTACCCGAAATCGCCAAAGCCATAAATCCTCATTGCGTACCAATTTACGAAAAATATGCTGCAGAAAATGCTGCATTAAACGATTGTTCTCAGCAGCTGATTCGAGATGAATTATGGGAAATTGTGTCTTCGATCGAGTATCTTATTTCTTCCCCGTTGATACCTACGAATAGCCCAGAAAATCCAGAAGATATTCCCGTTTTCATCGTGATGGATTATGTTCAAAATATCCGTTTACTGAACGCAGATTTCGACGAAATCACGTCATCGGCATTTTCTGAGTTTCCGGATTCAGTGATTAGGTCCGTGTCAGCAACTAAGATCGGTGACAATTTATTCGTCCTTATTGAACATCGCTACTGTAATTCGTTCCACGTTTATAATTTAAGGCTGAAAAAACGTTTCACGCTGTTTTCTGATGCTGGAATAATGAAATATCCTACGGAATTTACGCTGTTGAATTGTAATAACGATATTTACTGTTGTTCGGAATATGGATCTGTGATAGCGAAATATTCGATGCAGTTGAACCGGTGGATGCTAATTCCCGATAAGTCTCAGGATGGAAAACAAATACTAAAATCGGGCGTTCGGTTAGCAAGTGATGGAAAAAAGCTATACAGGACTCGCCAAGTATCTGAAAATGGGTTTAGATCGAAATTCATTATAGAAGCGTATGATTTTGAGAAAAATTTATGGACTCGTGTGCCAGATTTACCGACGATAAAAGATATGGGCAGTCGTCCAATACAGCTGACTCTGATCAACGATCGTGATCTAGCTGCCTCATTCTTTGGGGACTTGGTTGTATTTGATCGGAATTCAAAGACGTGGCGATGTTATAGCATACCAAAGGAATTATGGAAACTCGAGTTTTTCTTTATTCAACACGGAGACAAATTGTTGTTTGTGGTTGAGGACAAACTGTATCAAGTTTCTCTTTTGAACAATAATTGGGAATTTAAGAAAGATTTAAAATTTATTTCGGATTTGAATTACAGTTTCAGAAAAATTACTGTAATTCATCGGACGAATTAATGTTAGCACACTAATGTTTTCAAGATTAAGACTACCTACTTGTATACTGTAGGTATATTCAATAGGTACTTAATAATGTGTGTATATGTACTTAGTTCGATTCTTCTTCTTTTTTTTTGTAATACGTAAAAGAGTTATAAAAAAATGTGCATTCCTTCGTTTAAAATGTCAACCATTTTTATAATGAATTGAAAAAAAAAAACTAACGAAGGAGGGACAGGAGAGATCCCAATTTAGAGTAAAATTATGAGCCCAAACAAAAAAAAATCGAAAGTACATCATAAAACATCCCCTAATAATTGCAAATTTCAGGTGCTGAAGTTCATTTCTCGAATTGTGGCCAATTTTTGAAATACTTATTAGGTATAAGGAAAGGTGAGGTAGGATGCAAATTAACTTATTGTTGTCAGATGTGATTGAAAAATTTTTTCTAGGCAATTGGGAATGGGTAGGTATCAATTCGATACAAAACAGAAAAAAATTACAGACGTGACGGATTGCTTGTCTATGAGTTATTATCAATAATGTAATTTTACTTGATTTTCGTAAAATTCTTGAAATTTAATTTTTGTGAAATATCATGTTTTCAAGTTTTGAAAAAAAAATTGCAGGTAATTTTTTTGTAATCTACATCCAATTACCTATCGAATGATCAGGGGTGCGGCGAAGGCATATTTTTGACGAGCAACTCGTCATTGAAAATTGGGGGGGCGAATTAAAATTTCAAAAATAAAAATTTATTACAAAAATTATTGGAAATTTTAATTTTGAAGAAAAAATTAAAATATAATTTGAAAAAATCAAATGAAAAAAGTAGGTATGGTACCCCTGATAATTTGATTGACCCCCCTCCAGATTAACTGATCGACCCCTCCCCCCCAGATTGACCGATCGACACCCCTATACTTTTTATGACACATTCGAAATTGAAATAACAGAAAAAAAAACGTAAAAGCAGTAAATGTTTATTTTCTAGAAAAACACAGAAAAAAGAAACTAACTGTTTAGAAAAACTGAAATGAAATAGATATGTTTTGACCCCCCCCCAGATTGGCTGATCGACCCCCCCCCCCGGATGAACGATCGCCTCCCCATACTTTTTATGACACATGGGGGTCTTGGAAATTTTTTGGGGGATTCTTGAAAAATTGGGGGGGGGGCACTCGTCGTTGACTCAGGGGGGTCACCGCACCCCTGTGAATGATGTATTTTGTTGGCACTTTCCCCCATATTTTCTTTCCAGTATATTGCGTTAAAGAAAAATAGTGCCAGTGGGACAAGATGCAAATTGAAAATGTGGCAGGATGTAAACATTGTTTTTAAATACGAATTTTTCGAAAAAAGCACATATGGTACTTACTAAAGATGGTCCAATTGATATTTTTTTTAAGATATCACATTTTTGCTTTAATTTTTCGATGGTATATCAAAAATATAAAAAGTTTGCCTAAAAAATCAGAAAATAAATTAAGACAGCATAAATTATGAATACAAAGTTTTTAAACTCCTCTTTTCAAAAATTACGCTTCTATCAAAATCTGTATTACCTATCCACTTCGAATGTACTTGAGTAAATTTCACAAAAAAATTCGCGATTTTTCATCATATCTTCACTGTTTGCATCTTGTCCCATGGCATATTGTGAGGATGGTCAATATTTTTGAATTCGTAGAGGGGAGGGGATGGGTGGAAAATTAAATCTCAGATAATATTTTCGCCTGGATAGCAAGGTTCAAATTTAACTTTTTGACCATTTTTTTCATTGTAACATGAATCTAAATTGCTTAAAGGTTCACTGATTACCTATCAAATGTCATAAATAATTTTTAATAAATCTCAGAAAAAAATGAAGTGGAATTTTTTTCCCGAAATTCAAAGATTAAAAAATCGAGAAAAAATTTTCGAATTGTTGGACATTATTTTTTAAAGAATATGAAGTGGAAAAAAATTTGAAAAATCGAAGTTCGAAAAATGTTAAGTATCTATGAAAATTTAAATTTTCAGAAATGTTGCAAATGGAAAAATTTTTAAAATTGGAACATTTCTTTAAATTTTTTCAACTTCATAGGTATTTTAAGCTATTTTTTTCAACTTTTCAAATTGAAAAATTTTTCAATTGAAAATTTCTTAAAATGTTTTCCAACTTCGGACTTTTTAAAAAATTCCAACTTCACGTAGGTATTTCAAAATTTCTTCCAATTAAATGAATAATTAGAAGAGAATTAAAAAAATACCCTAATAAAAATATAGAATTGAAAAAAACATTTAAAAAGTTCAAGATGAAAAAATTTTGAGGAAGTTCAACTTTGAAAAATTTTAATAGCTGTAGAAATTTTAAAATTAGATAAATTTCAAAAAAGATGGGAGAAATTGAAAAAGTTTAAATTAAAAAAATCTAAACTTCAAGTAAGTACTTACCTAAGTAAATTCAAAGCAGAATATAAAAGTTTCACTTTGAAATCAGTTTTCGACTGTACTATATGAAGATCAGATTTTAAATGAACTTCAACTACAAAATCTTCAAATTTTTCAGAATTTTTCGAACACGTTTTTCAGGTTTTTCAATTTCAGAATCATTTTTAGTAGGTATCTACGTAGGTAGTTCTTTAAAAAAATTGTCATTTTTTCCTGTAATTTTTCACATTTTGAATTAAATTATAGATTCAACAAGAATAAAAATTTAGCTCGTCTATACAGAAAAATTGTGATTTACCTTTTTTTTAGAATTTAAAGAAATAACTAAATTGTTTGAAACTGAATTGTTAGACCCTCCCCTGCCCCCTTTGTCTCCGCCACTGTGCTCGTCTCGTTTATTATGAATTTTTATTTCGTTCGCATACCTGGCTCTGAATGCTACAAAATTAGCTTCTGTGCTGCATCTGCTGTTACTCGAGATTACGAATCAGCGTTGAATTATAAATCATTCAAAATATGAAATGAGGCCATAGAAATGAGAATTGTTGAATACTGGTGATGTATACGATTAATTTTTTGTTCGTTCAGTTTGATTTTATTTGAATCTATTTCAAACTGATGGAATTTTTTGTCTGATATACTCAATTTTTATGTCCAATTTATCAAAAAAAAGGCGTTGGTTATTTTAATAATTTTCTTGCCGCACCATTTCAAATATTTATAACTTTGCCTAATTATATCTCATAAATTTTGTTATTTCATCAAAATATTCTGAAAACAGGTGCCCTCAAGTTGATATTTTGTAAAATAAAACTGAGTACCAGAAAATGGATTTTGGTCGCCGATTTGCCATCGAAAACGAAATCCAGTTTTCGAGGGATGCTCGATTTTGGCCAATGAAAAAATAATTTCAAATAGGGTAGTTGAAAACAAAATTAGAAAAAAAAATCATTACAAATCGAAGGGTAAATATTGAAATTGTTTACCTTTTCAGTCCTTCTCTTATTCATTTTGGGAATTTTTTGCCATAAAAAAATCCCCACTATCTTGCAAAAAATTCCTTTCCATTTTAATCAGACTTTTGCCTAGTTTTTTATTCGTAAAATAAGTATCTTTGACCTTTGTACTCAATATTTTCTCAACTTTCGTTGATTTTTCGAGAAGAAATTCGCCTTTACAAAGATTTTCAAAATAAACAAACTCAAAATACAATTTTTCTACGAATTTAATTCAATATTTGAACGATTAAGTAACATTTCAAAGGGCAGATGAAATTCATCCCCGTTGAAACTATAAACAGATAGTATAAAATTCACGATAAATTAAACATAGAGATAATAAATGCATAATAGGAAAAAAAAATCAAATAACCATAAAAATTTCGCCGACGTAGATAATGAGTAGAAAGACTTTTTTAAAGACGCGAGCTCGACGATTTTTCGGATCCCGATGTGCTTTCATCGCTCAATGGATCGGCTGATTGGTCAGCCTCAGGTCTGGGTTCGTTGATGATCGGAGTCGTGGATGAAGTTGAACTTTGACCAGTCGGACTTTGAGATGAAGTTGAACTTTGATCTGAACTTGGACTTGGGTCCGACGTAGCTGGCGTAGGCGAATCAATAGGTTTCGTTTCGGTTCCGGATTGTAAAGATGGTTCCTGTACAGACAATTCGATTAGTAAAACCAAAAAATACACAAAATATTGGATAATTGAGTCAAAATAAATCGAGATAGGTACTCACGGTTGGAACTGGCAGAGTCATCGAGATGGTTCCATTTCGGTAATTTATATTGGTAAAAGTATCCTCAAACAAGAAATCTGGATACGGTAGGCGACCTTTGCCGAAAATTGGCAGTCTGTGAAATCACAACAATACGTAAATCAAAAAAATCATAAAAATAGAATCAAAAATTAATTCTAGAACTCACTTTCTCAATAAGGCGTTTAAAGCTGCCGCGTGCTTCGGGGTGAACGGTAGAGCATGTAAAATATTTAAAATCCTGGAAAAATCGAGAACCACGTATTAAAAATTACCCACGAAACCGATTAGGAATTTTATTTAAACCATAAGCCATCCTAGGTAGGTACTCACCTTTTCAATCTTTTGTAAATTTTCTCCTCTATCGTGACAGTTATTTCGTCGGTGGTCTTGATAAACAGTAAAAATCTGAAAAAAAAAATCATCTCTAGTACTCGGTTAAATTTCAAATTTAATTCCGAATGATTTGAATTCTACTCACGAAACGCAACAGCTCATCGACCAAAACCAAATTTCAGTACTCAACGGTATGATTTCCAGTAATTCGTAGAAAGCAGAACCAACGCTGCAAAAATTACCCATCGAATTAGACCCCTATTTTAAAAATAATCGACGAAAATTAACCAATTTAATTTCAACTTACTATTTCGTAATCTGCCAAGATTTATCGATCGCATAAGCCCAAAAATAATACGTCCAGATAAAAGGTAGGAGAAGAATATTGGTCGCTACGATGTAAAAATTTATAACCACACCAATGGCCGAATAGAGCGAATTAATGAGATATTTGATTATTTGATTATCGCCTTCTATCTGTATCAGCACCGGAGCATTTATCGATTCTTCCATTTCGAAATCACAAAAACTTGGCCTAAATTGGTAAAATACTAGAAAATTTCACGTACACGAGATGAGCACAACGAACCGATCACGACTGCAGACTGCACAACAATTGAGCGAAGTTTTCTCTCGTAATTGTGCCCAAGCTGAAAGATATCAATCGATGATAAAAGATGCATTTGACGGGGTATAGATTAAGTAAACTTGACGACACAGGTAGGAGGAGGGTGGAAGAGACAAAATACACGTTATTGTTATCTTTTATTTTTTCCTGTATTGTCTGAGTCAGTGTGAAAATAAAAACATATGTAGATAGGTAGGTGAATTATTCATCCTCGTTGACCTTTGGATGAAATGGACGATTTTCAACAAGTAGGTATCCAGAAAATCGAGATTTTTTCCCCATGGTAAATAAAAAATACTAATACCTATCGTTGATACCTAGAAATAGAATTCTTGTATGAATCGAAAATTACCTACTTATCAGGTAAGTAAGTACTCAATACTTCTGAGTAAAAATATTTACCCTTTGGACTTCGATATTCGTCAAACAGAAGCCACTGTTTTCATAGCAAAGGAATTCGTGACGTAAAGGGCGATTAGAATGGTGTTAATGTTCGAGTAAACATAGACAGTGATTAACATTTAGTTAGAATAAATTGGGGAAATTTCCTGTCGGAATTTTACGAAAATAAAATTCAAATTACGTCAGGAAAAAAATCCCAGTGGTGTCATTACACGTGATCAATGAAATATGGAAAAATTTTACGCTTGAAAATTTCATTTGATGGCTAATTTCGGTAGGAAAAAAATTATAGGCAAAAATATAAAGAAAATAGCATCAAATTACATAAAAAATTGAAAAAAGTCTATGATTGCAATGTTGGGAAAAATTGGAAAAATTCAATTCATAAAAATATTCCTCGATTGAAAATTTCGATAAAAGTAAAATTTGATAGGCAAGAAGACGAAAAGAACAGCATCAATTTGCACAAAAATTGAAACTAAAATTGAAGAAAAATGGAAGATTTCCCTTCGACGAAAAATTTCAATAGAAAATTTTTTTAAGTACAGTCAAAAACTCAAAGAAAATGGCATCATATTGCATAAACATTTAAGTAGGTAATTTTCAAATTTGAAAAAAAAATAGGAAAACACAACTTGATGAAAATTCCAATAGAAAAAAATTTTATGGCAAGAGTAGGACGGAAATGTCAGAAAATTACATTATTTGAAAAAAAATGATAATCATAACACAGGTCGACTTTATAAGGTTTTTGAAATGCTATTCAAAGTTTAATGGGTGATTTTTATTGCGATTTCACACTGATCACGAAAAAAGTAGTGAAAAATTCCATCACCCAAGGATTTTCCATAATTTTGAACATTTTTTACACCAATTTTCTGAGCCAAAGAAGGGTTCAACGAAAAAAATGAATCTGGACTTAGGGTCTCCAGTTAAGGTCGAATTTCGTATTGAAAATGCGATTTCCGGGGAATCCCGAATTAGTCGAAAAACACACTTCCTTTTCGCAAGTTTTTCAGACCCTTTTAAAATTGGCTGAAATTGGCCTCAAAAATGGCCATTTCCTGGAAAACGGCAACCTATCTGGGAAAACTAATGCCACCATTGAATTCGCCGTGACCGAATAACCCATTCTAGACACTTCGCACGTCCATCGCGAGCAAAAAAAAATTTTCTTCAAAAAATGGCAAGGGAGGGGGCAACGCCAAGGGAGGGAGAACCGGGAAGGAGTTTGGTTTTGATATGGTAATTAACATAGGCGGAGATAGGGGGGCATGGGGGGGCTGAAGCCCCCCCAAATCATTTTCGTGTGTATCAAATGAACACGAAATTTCGTTGAAAAACTTTGAAAAGGATGCAATTTTTACTCCAAAGTAATGGAATTTTTCATTCAACAAACCTTTAAAAATGGAATTATTTTCTTTCTGGAAATCGGAAATTTTTCAAATCTTAGCCCTCGCTTCGCTCGGGCATGTGAAACCTTTACTTTTCAAGGGATAAATTATCAATGTGACGAATTTCCTGTTCTTTTCAAGCTACGAAAATGGTCTTTTTAATATCTAACGAAAATAATTAGGTGCTATGAGCAATCAGCAAATTGAATTGCAAACTAGCACGAAAATGTAAGAAATAAAAAAATATACAAATTTTTATTCTTGTTCAAAACTACAAAAAAAGCACGAAATTTCGTTTAAAAACTTCGAAAAGGACGAAATTTTTACTCCTAAGTATGGATTTATTCACTCAACAAACCATTAAAAATGAAATTGTTTTCTTTCTAAAAATTGACAATTTTTCACATCTTCGCCCTCGCTTCGCTCGGGCATATTAAGTCTAAAGTATTTAATAAGAAATGGAGGTTGAAGATTTCACTTCCTCTTCAATAAGTACTAAAATATTGATTTAAAAAATTAAAATATTTCAGTTTTGGATTTTTTTTCCAAAAATTTTCGCCCTCGCTTCGCTCGGGCTTGATAAACGTCTTCAAAAAAAAATTCAGCAAAAAATTGCTTAAAAATAGAGGAAGGTTTTTTGGAGGAGGAGGAGGGGGGGGTCCATCGAAAATGAACATTTTTGTTTCGTGTTTTTCATTCCTTTTTAACTGGGGCACAAGCCCCCCCATAAGTTATGTTCTATCTCCGCCTATGAATTATAGAGGCATCAAAATCATGATACATATTTCAAGACCTTTTCTCCTTCAAAACATGAAACAGAAGGAGTAGGAAGTGGGGAAAGTGGTGGGGTGAAGAACAGAAGATGAAGCCAGCGAGAGAAGGGGTCCAAAAGTGGCTCATAAAAGCATTGGAACTTCTTAAAAACTTGAATAAATTTAAATATACTTTGACCAACTTCAGCCCAACAAGAAATCTAGAACAATAAATTCATTTTTTTAAAATGGGATTTTTGAAAAAAAAAATCAACAAACTGAAAAAGTAGATAAAATTTACAAAAAAAGAAACTAAGATTTTTGAAGGGTAATTATTTTACTATTTCAGACATGATAAAAAATGTAAAATAATTTTTGCCAAAATTTTAAATTTTAAAAAAATTTGCGTCAAAAATTGAGTGTGATTGCTGATGTTTCGAATATGTAGGGGGAGAGGGTAGGTGTGAGAATTTCTAATGAATTTTTTGGATAAAAAAAGGAAACCCGTAATCGTGATTGTAAACAGTAAATAGTTTGGTTGGGAGTTCCCAAATAGAAATTTAGTTCATGAAGCAATGATGAGAGATGCTTTTTTGGTTTAGTTCAATGTGAAGAATAAAGTTCTATGTAGGAATATCTTCTTACGTGTTCATTTCTACTCTAAAACTTGGTAAGTTGAAAAAGTAAAGGGGTTTTCTATTTTGTTCGAGAGTAATAAATTAATTTGCAACTTGATGCCTTTCTATTGAGTTATACAGCATCTTAATTAACGCCGTCAAAGAATTGTCCAACCTACTCCTTAATATACTTATGAAAACAAACAAATAACCAAAGTAGAATTTTGCCGTAAATGAGATTGTGATTTTTGACTATCCATGTCCAAGTTTATTCCAAGTTTAAATTTTTTCAACTCGAAATTTCTTTAATTTTAATTACTTACCTATCATCATATATATTAAAAGAATTGTCCCGAAAAACCTTGTGACAGTTCGCCAGCCAAAACCGCTCGACCGTTTTTCGTCATTCTTTTTTTAAAACGTTCCTACCGACGTGTAGATATGTCATCAAGAAAAAATTTTTCGAAATTTTAATTTTTAGGGCACAAAAAATCGAAAAAACTGCATTTTATAGCCGAATTAAACCAACGTAAATGCAACGCGCGAGAAACGCAGCCGCAGTGGCAACGACAAACGTGTTCGTATTTCTTTCGGTTAGAGAGTGGGCGTGGCTACGGTCGTACCAGGTTTCTACTCAAACTGTCGCTGTTGCATTTGTTCTGTTTGAAAAAACTATGGAATTTTGGATTTTTAGGTCTTAAACTCTCTGAATCTGAATTAGTAAATTCTGACGAAATCCTTTCTTATTTCAACAGTGAAATGAATTTGCCAATTTTCCAATTGATCATAAGAAGAAATAAACTGTAATTTTCGACTGAAAAATTAGTAAAAAATCACTCTAATTTTCAGTGACAATTCATTTCACTGTTTCAAAATTTCACTGCTCCAGACTTGGACGGAACTTTTTTGGGTACGCCATGGTTAAAATTGACGAAAACCAGAGCCATCTTCATTGTATTGGGAGAAATCGTAAAAATAATATTTTTTTGATAGATAAGTTTTTAGTTTCTTTTCATTTATTCAAGAGTCAGTACGAAGAAAATAAAAACTTATCTATCAAAAAAAAATGTTATTTTACAATTTCTCCCAATACAACAAAGGTGGCTCTGGTTTTCGTCAATTTTGACCATGGCGTACCCCAGGTAAAATTCTGGAAAAATGATACATATGATATTCTAGGACCAATTAGGTATTTAAAAAATTTTTCAATCAAAAATTACTCTTGATTTCTTTTTATGATCAATTGGAAAATTGGCAAACTGTTGAAAAAAGAAAGGATTTCGCCAGAATTTACTGATTCAGATTCAGAGTTTCAGACCCAAAATTCCACAGTTTTTTCATTTCTTGAGTGGTCCCAGACAATTTTTCTTTCTAAAACGTCTGTCATCATTGGACAGTCACTTTATGATATTTTTTTACACGGACGTATGTTTCGCTTTCCCATTTTGGAAAAATAAAATATGTATATAAATGCCACAAATTATAAATTTTTCCAAATTATTGATAAAATATGAGTCATAATTTTCCAAAAGTAAGGTGACGTTTTTCCACAGCCGGAACAATTTTCCAAAAATTGAGCAATCTCCCAAAGTTTCGGTAATTTTTTAAAAAAGAAAGATTCCTTACAAATCGGAAAATTCTATGAAATTTCCATAATCATAAAAATTGCAGTTTCCCAAAAAAGAAGAATTTCTCAAGAAATTGGGTTGTAGGCGAGTTTATTCACGATAAATACCCATGTGAAAGAATGGACGAGTAGATTCCTATTTTTCTCAGGGTAGGTACGAGTTGAATCCCACTTTTTCTCAAAAATTTCTTTCAGCTCTCAATTTTTTTCAAATTTTAACTCTCAATTTTTTCTCAAGTATTTTCAACACCAGAATTTTTTTCAATCTAAAATTTTCTCAGATTTTTCCATGTTTAAATGTATATGTACCTACTTTTCTGTATTTTTTCTCAAAATAGTTTTCAGTAAAAAATTGTCCTTAGAGAAAAAAAAATTGGGCACACCCAACACACCCGCCAGTCACGCCTATGCAAATGATAAATTTTACAAATAGAAAATGATCATTGCTTTCATGTTGAAATGAGCAACCCGAATGAAATGAGCAGCTCAAGCGAGCAGCCCGAGCGAAGCGAGGGCGCGAGCAAGGGGTTGGGGCCGCGGAGCGGCCCAGGGGGTTAAGCCCCCTAGTTTTGAAAAAAATATAATATCAAATATTGAAATTTTTCCAGCAGTGAAGTTTTTTCAAACTTCAATTTTCTCAACATTTTTCCAATTTTTAATTTTTTTCAATTTCATATTTTTAAAAATTTCGTTCAAATATTCAGTTGAAAATTAAAAAAAAAACACGAAGTTGAAAAAAATTTGAACTATAATAATTTCTTACCATGCCAAAATTTCATTCAACTCGAAAATTGTGTCCAATAATTTTGAATCTTTTCAGCTTTTTTTAAATGCTAATATCTATTCAATTAAAAGTTTCTCAAAATTGTTTCCAACTTGATAAGGTAATTTGAAGAAAAATTTTAAAAAGTAAAAAAAACATGAAATCAACATAATTAAAAATATATAAAAGAGGGGAAAATTTTGAAAAAAGTTAAATGAAAAAAATTACCTACAGAAGGGCCTACAGACAGGAAAATAACAAAATTAGATATTGCTTTTAAAAAATTAGGATTAAAGAAACTAAGTATTGAAAAAAGTTACAACTTGAAATGAAAATTTTGGACTTCGATCATCAGAGAATATTACCTATTAATAAAAAAGCCTTACCTACTCAAGTAAAACTGTAATAAAAATACCTAAAACCCAATGAAGTTTTATTTTTTTATTCGTTTATGATTTATTGATTAAAATTTAAAAATATTCCATTTCGTCGCGTTTTGTAAAAAAAAAAAAAGGTAAAAAAACTCACTTGTTGTAATGCAAGATGCAACAACAACACTGAATAAAAAAATAAAAAATTGGAAAAATGTGATCAACCAATCACAAACGAGCTTCGATCGGATTGATTGGAATCCGTATGACGTATAATGTGACGTGGCATGAGACAGGAAACAGAGGAGACAGAAGAGAAGAGGAGAAGACAGATCAGATGAATCATCATTCATCAATCGCATCAATCATGACACTGTATTTTTTTTCAATTTTGGCGTCGGTTCGCCATTTTTTTCTCATTCCTTCGTT
>JAVBJF010001494.1:0-13181 GCA_033439095.1 Pseudococcus viburni
AAAGAAATTTTTTACATCTTCTCACGTTTTCAAATGCATAATTTTTCTTCATAAAAACCCCTTCTTTCAGGAACTCGCTATCTCCTCTTCTAATGTCCGTACAAAAAAATGGGTTCATACAGAAAAATTATTTGGAATTTACAGTATAAACAAAAAAGTCCTGGGACTATTTTCCAAACCGCAAAAACCAAATCCAAATAAATAGAACGAAAAACTGTGTTTTTAGGGGGTTTGAAACCCCCAAAAAAATTTAACAAGGGGTCTGGGAGGTGGTCAAACTCTTAAGGTTACTCCGTGACCTCTCTCGACGGTTTTTTCTGCAATAAAAGCTTTGCTGGGCCAGAAATGTTTTTTTTTCTCCTTTTGCGTAACTATAAGTGCGCCTGCCGAAATAAATTTCCTTTACAATACTCTGCAAATTCCAAATTCTACATCCGACAGTCAAAAAATTTATCTATTAAAACCCAAGGCATTATAAACCCCGATCTTTTCAGATAAATAAAATTAAATCACAGCTCGTAAGTATGAGAAAAAAAGAAAAAAACGTGTTTTTTTTGAAGTGTTTTTTTGATTTCAAACGAGAAACCAAACTATTTTTCCCCCTTAAAAATTTTAAACCCCGATCCCCTCAACATTATTTCGTTTCATTGCGCGAATATCATGTAATTAAATTACGGAAAAAATTAGTAAGTTTTTTTTTTCAATGTTTTTAATACGGGAAATTTTATATTTTCGTTTAAACCCTTATAAATTCCGGTGTGAAACCCTTTTTTTTGTTTTATTTAATTTTTGAACTGTGAAGTAAATAAACCCAATCCTGAATGTTAATTTTTGAAAATTGGGAAATTTTTTTTTACCAACTTTTAGACACTTTACCGAGTACCCCTACTTTACTCGTAACCCCAATATTCATATTTATTTACCAGCATTTGTAATTACCACCAATCGAGTACACAAAAAAAAATCCATCACAGGCATATGTCCGCGAAAACTAATAATATTTATTAAAAGTGGTAGGTAAACGTAAAAATTTTGCCCTTTTTTTGATAACCTATGTTTGTGTTTTCGTCAAAAGCGTCCTAAATTTTTTTTGGAAAATTTTTCTATTCGAATGTCATAGGATCACATTACGTACCAGCTTTAAAAAATTTTTAACTCATATTATCAGTTTTTCTTTGTTAGGCTTAGCAAAGAAATATTTTATGGTACCTATCTACCCAAATACTCGATATTTTGAACTCTCCCGCACAAAGTATAACACACAAGAAAGGCTGCAATAAAGATATTATAACATGTTGAAATGAATTATTGACGTGCTAATTCCTTCCATCAAGTATTCAAAATTTAAACGAATAACTTGAGAAATAATTGTAATTTTTAAACCCAACTTTGGAGTTGACAGATTAAAAAATAACAGAAGGATTTATCACTCATAAATTAAACAATTTCGTTTAATTGCATGACTTTTTTTTATGAAAAGAAAAAATCAATTAATACTTTGAAACTATGCTGGAAAAATTCTTACATAGCATTGTTATGGGTAACTTCAAACTCAAAGAAATCACCAGGAATTTCTTATGGAGGGAGTAAAACTTGTGGATGCCAACACATTGAGGGTTCAAAGAAAGACAAAAAGAAAAAAAACGAAAAATAGCAACGATTTTCTTTCAAAAATTTTTAGAAATGTGAAGTTACTTTGCCTACGTGAAATAATATTTATTGCACAAGCGAAACCAGGGGGAAAATTTTACGAAAAGTCATGTTAAAAATGCAAAATTGTATTTATTGAGCATTTAACAAGACACATTTGACGTCATGAGAGGGAAATTCTCCCTTCACCCCCCTCCCCGCATACGCCATTGCTCAAATTCGAATATACAACGAACCAATATGAAGAGGCAGAATAAGTTTCAAATTTCCATAGAAATAATTCATAAAAAATTTCCAACTTATTTTCATAAAATTTGATTAATGTTATCGATACGAAATCAGAATATTCCCACTTGTAGGCGAATTTTCCAACTTCACGCTAAATTCACGAACTGTACTCTCTCATTCTGAATCAGTGGGAAAGTCAATGATAAATAGTCAGAATTGCAGTATAGAAAAAAATCAGCAAAATTCACTGATTTTCAGCGAATTTTTTCTGATTTTTCAAAGATTTTCACTTATTTTTTAGCAAATTTCGTAAATTTCACTAATTTTGCAGTGAATTTCCACTGATTTCCCAGAGATTTTTCACCAATTTTTCAAGGATTTTTCTCACTGATTTGTTTTCAGTAAAAAAAGTTCACTGATTTTCTCCAGTGCTGCGATTCAGACTGTTTCTCAGTGATTTGCGATATTTTCATTCAGGCCCCTCAACCACGAGGGGCTGATCCATCGCTTCCAAAATTTGGATGTTTCTGTTTGAAATGGTAAAAAACAAATTTTTCGATTATAAAACCGCCTCAAAATTTTAATTTTAGAAAATTTTGATACTTTTCAATTTTCATACACTTTTGGAGATGATAAATCCGACAAGTCATCGGATTTTTCATTCGGGGTGTTTACTCCCACCTCTCCCTCCCCCATCCATTTAAAAGTGTACAGATCATGGGGGTTTCAGAGAAAACTGACATGAGAAAACTAAAAAAAAATTAAATTATAGTTGCGAAATTCATAACGTTATTCATGTGGTGTCAGAATATTCCTGCTTATAGCCGAATTTTCCAACTTTATAGGTACTAGATTTACGGAATTTACATTCGCGGGGGAGGGGGAGGGGGGTGGAACAGATCATTTGAGATAATTATTTTTCACCGCTTTTTTTTTTTTTTGAAAATTGAAGAAGGAGTACCTGGCGAATTCTTAAACCTTAAAACAGAGAGGTTTATTTTTTTTCTTGCTTTCTCCCTCTCTGATTACAAATTTACCTTTACTCGCCAGGCCCCAAACCCTATTAATGTTCGAAAAATCGAAAAAGGTACCTAAATTTAAAAAAAAAGGATACCATTTGTACCCATTATTCATCTTCAGACACCTCATTTTTCTAGATCCTCAAAAAATGTCACTCAAAAATTTGAAAAAGCATGCGATGAAAAAATTGGCGAAGATGATTACTATGAGGAAAAATATTTTATACTTATATCATTTCAAGAAAAATTATTCCAATTTTTTCAAAATTTTATTAAAATACGTGGAGAGAAAAAAAATAAAAAAAAGGATAACTTTCAAAGACCTCTGCGAAATAGTGCCTAAAGATCAGAGAATAGGAGTCAGCCAATAAGTTGACTCCTGATTCCGGCTTCACTCCCGGAGTCAGGGGAGAAAGCTGACTCCTGAACTCCAGCATGACTCCGGAGTCACTTTCAGAGCTACTCCCGACTCCACCTTTACTCCGAAGTCAATTTCAGATCTTTACTCCTGACTCCTGCTTGACTCCGGAGTCAATCTGTGACCATGACTCCGGACTCCGGCTCGACTCCGGAATCAACCCGAAGTCTGAGTCAATTTGAAGTGAGTTTGACTCCAACTTTGGAGTAGAGAATAGAAATCAGCCAAAAAGTTGACTTCTGACTCTACCTAACTCCCGGAGTCAAGGGAGAATGTTGACTCCCAGCTCCACCTTGACTCCGGAGTCACTTTCACACTTCGACTCCCGACTCCACCACGACTCCGGAGTCAAACTCCCACCCTGACTCTTGACTCCACCTTCACTCTGGAGTCAAACTCACATCCGGACTTCTGACTACACCTTGACTGCGGAGTCCATTTCAGACTTTGACTCCTGACTCCTGCTTGACTCGGAAGTCAACCTACCTTGACTCCTAACTCCGACTCGACTCGACTCGACTCCGGAGTCAAGCCGGAGTCAAAGTCAATTTGGAGTCAGTTTGACTCTGATTCCGGAGTCGACTCCTATTCTCTACTAAAGATGAAAAATAAATACCAATTGCACTAAAAACATCCGTATCAAACTCCTTCAAAAAAATTTCAATTTTCTTCCTATTTTTCAAAAATTTGTTGAACAAGGTCAGATTTTTAAACCTAATTGGGCTGGAGAGCCAGTGACGTACCGAAGGCTTTTCCAAGGGGGAGGGGGGGAAAGAGGTGAAAATTTCCAACTCAAAATTCGTTCAAAATACCCCCAACTACAATAATATAGCCCTATATCATAAATTCCGGGGGGGGGGGGGTGAGATTCAAATTTGCGAATCAATCCAACTTTTTTCAAACTTTTCCGGCTGATTTCTTAAAATTTACATGTAGGTACTGATTTTTCCCAAGTCACGAGGTTTTTTGATTTTTTTTTACTCGTTTTTTATCATTTTTGCGAACTTTTGAACTTTTACAACTATTACCTATAAGACCCTTTTTGAGATAAGAAATCTGAATAAATTTTTCATTGGTTAGGTGCTCCATTATTTTTTTTAAACCTACAAGCAATGTCATTGCAGTTGAAAAAAACATACGAAATAGTTTATTGCCTTGAGCGAAAGGAAAGGGTTGAGTTTCGAAGAAAAATTATAATTTTACATTCAATAAAATTTTGTAATTTCCAATGTAAAGAATAGGGAGATGGATTTGGCCCGAGCGAAGCGAGGGCGACAATTTTAGAAAACCTCAAATTGAAGGTGCAATAAAATAATGTTTCGGAAAAAATAAACTTTAATGAAAAAATCGACTGTTTTCTACTTAGAAATGATTAAGCATAAATATATCACGGGCCGAGCGTAGCGAGGCCGAAGCTTTTGAAAATTGGATTTTCAAATATCAAAAATAAGTTTTAAGGAGAATAAGAACAATGAAATAATTTGGAATAATTTTGAAGAAAACTGCGAAAAAATCTCTTTTAAATTACAAGTACAACTATAAAATTTTTTCGGTTGACGAGATGAAAATTTTTAAATTGCAGGGTAATTAATAATTTTTTTTCTAAAAAATCATTTATTACAACGGTTTAATAATTCTTCGCTGGAGAAAAATGATCAATTTTTTCAGTTGGAAAGATTTGGAAAAATGACTAATTTTTCCAACTAAAAGAGTAAATTTTTGTTGATTTCCGACGGTTAAAATAGGTAAACCATTTTTTATTTTATTCATTTTTTCATTAAAAAATAAATACTAGTTGTCCCAACTGACATTTGTACTCATCACTTGGGTGAACGACCAATTTTGATTTGGAAAAATAACCAATTTTGAGTTGTAACAAGTGAAAATTTTGTTAATTTCCAACTTTTGAAATAACTCAAAAAAATTAATTCCAACTGTCCAATTTCCCCAACTGATGTGTTGAAACGTTCAATTTTCCCAACTTACAAGTAAAAAATTTCCTCAGGGGGGAGCTCCCCCCCTCCCTCCTATCGGTACGTCAATGGGAGAGCTGAATAAGGAATCAGGGAGTAGACATTTTCAGCACGTTATTTTGGGGTCTAGACACAACTTCCAAACTTTTCCTTTCTTCAAATTTCAAAATTTGAACAACCTAATTGCGATGGTTAAATAACCAGTCAGGAGGTAGAAACTTCTACCAAGTGATTTTGAGGTCTAGACACAATTTCCTAGCCAGTTCGTTCTTCAAATTTCTAAAAAGCAAAACGATCATCCCAGTAAGACACTCTCATACACCTTTTCGCGTAGCCACTGCTCAGACTAAATCAAAAAATTATAAGTTTCTGCGCACACGCCAGTGAATAATATACACCATTATTATTAATTTATTATTATTTTCATATCCTATAGGTACACGTACCATAAACCAACACAAGACGGATCTGTTGGATCTCACATTCGAATCAATGAGAACTGAAAAATGAGAATAAGCGAAGAGATGTTGCGGTAGAAACTCAAATAACGATTCGGTTTACACAATTTATTCGTAGAAAATCGCGGTTCTAGAATCCTCAACCGATCATGATTAAATCTAAGAATACCATTAAACTGATAACTTTGGCCTGGCTAATGAATATCCTATCAGCAGGATATTGTACGGCCGAAAATTCCGAGTTAGATTGTATACTAGGACCTCCAAGAGCTATCAAAGGTATCATTTCGTTAACGGATGAAAAAGATATCCAAGGTGTGAGTTCGAGTAAAATCCGGATGGTGAACAAATGTCCCAAAGGTTACGAAAACAAAGATATTATGGAAAAATGTGAAAATCTCATCAATCGAATTCGACCCTTAAACACAGAATTATATCGACCAGTGATCGACAATATTACAAAACAGGCTTACTGGAATACGTACTGCGCCACTTGTAATAATAATAACAATACTGCAACCAAATATCCAAATTTCCGTTCATGGAGTATCTTTGACAATGAATTCGATACGTGTGAAAAATTTAAAAAACCAATACTAAAATCCGAAGTTGTTGACATTTATAATTTGACTCGAGTGTTTATCAGCGAAGGTGTGAAATTGGTGGCCCAACGTTTTAATGACACACAATTGGAATGCTCTATGGACGGAAAATGGCCTATTCATTTGTTACGTTACGTTATTCCTTGTCTAGAACAATATCTTTATGACGGCCAAGAGACGAGATTGGAAAAGTGTCATTATGCTGAAATTACTGGCAGAACTTGTACAATAATGAGACTTTTTGAGGATGGATTCCATTTCTATTTTAGAAATAATAATAAAGAAATCGAATATAATGATACACTGCCCGAATATAAATATTTCACTCCCGGACAATATTATGTCGAAACTGAATACCCAGGAGTGTTTTATATCTGTGACCTGCCTGCAACGATTTACGGAGGGATGAATTCGGTTAAAATTTCAATAGTCGTAATTTCTCTGATTTTACTTCTTATTAATTTAGGTATCAATTCGAATAAGCGATACCTTCAACAGAATAACACCAATAAATTGATATATTTGTACATGGCAGGATTGGTACCGATTACCATAATACTCTTATTAATCTATTTGTCGCATCCAGTGCCATGCGTTGCTTTTTATCTGGCTCAATTTTTATGGATTTATCATTTTTTCTGGAGCACGTTGATTTTTATTGAATTCTGTTTGCTGGCTTGTTGCCCATTGAAAAATCGCATTGTAGGGGGTTTAAGATACCTGATTTATTGCATTTTTGGATTCGCGATCCCTGTGGCGTTGCCAATGATATATTATTTTGGCATATTGGTTCTCAACGAAAACTACAAAGAAGATCTTTCTCACCCTGATTCTTTACCATACGAGTTTATTGTGCAATACACTTGCCCTACAATACCTAATCATTTGGGAGTATATTGTTCGTCTAACCAAAAATTTGGATCCGAATACTACGAAAAATGGCTAGAAATTATTCTATCGCCAAGCTTTTATTTCTTCTTACCCGCATTGTTTTTATTAATATTAGTTGTAGTGCTGTGTTATTTTCTCTATGATTGTCCAGATGAGAATCGATCAATCCCCTACAGAGGTGATTTGATGGTGATAACAAAAATGATTTCAATTTTGGGTTTTCACTGGGTTCTGCTTAAGATTTACCAGAGTTATGGAAACGATCATTCGGTAAGAATTTTAGGGGTTTCGTTGGATACCCTTGGTCAATTATTCATCGATTTGCATGGTATAATAGTGTTCAGTGTTTTTGGGGCTGAGACATGCATTGGCTTCATCATGAACATGTTTGGGTGCAAATACAAATCGGTTCCTCAACAGGACGGTAATGATGGTATGGAAATATCTTAACAGACGTATCTGCCGTCTTATCCACCTAACTCAGGTTTACACGATGCAGTAATTAAGTACCTACTTATTGTTATTGAAAATAAAAGTGAGAACATTTAGTCTATATTTTATGTTACCTGTAATTTATTTCCAATAAATGTTTATGTTCTGAGTTTTTTTTTTTTCAAATTGAAAACAATGATGCATGTGTAATTGTGTATAGTCTATGATCCAAACACGAAAAAGTGTTCATCCAGCGATCTTTTTTGAGAACCAAAAAAATGAGCTGCCAAAATGTCGGTACTATCCGCCTCATTCGAAAAAGTGCAGTTTCAGATTTTTAACCCTGCACAATGGGGGGAGGGACCCCTAAAAAGGTGATTTAGGGGACATGGTCCGAACCAAAAAAATTCGACGGATTTGGGTTGAGGAACTTCTCCCGATACCGAATATGTAATTTTTTTCCGTTGCACCCTGCACAACTGCATTTTATTGCACTTCAAGTGCAATTTTTATGCATTTTTGGACGATTTTTTGACAGTAAAAGAGCCCTCCTATCCAAATATAGTGAGAACCCCAAAAAATACTCGTCATTTTGTTGAATGTAGTCATTTGAAGTCCATTCCCGCAAAAATGGGCGAAAAAATTCCTGCACAAATGCGAAGTAATGAAAATGAACAGGTTGGTCACCCCATCCCCCCCACCAAAATTTAGTCATGGGAATACTTTGCTCAAAAATGGCAATGCGAATACATCAAAATGGGTCAAAATTTCGCGCTGAATCCGAAATTATCATCATTTTTTATTTCGGACGACCCCCCTCGTTGGAGTTCTGCCCCCCAAACTTGAATTTGAGGGGGAAAAACTAAAAATTGGCATCATTTAAATGAAACGTAATTGAATTTACGAAATCAAGACAATTGTGTTTGATTGATCTTTACTTTCAGCATACCTTGATTTTCCCAAAAAATTTCCAACCCTCATCCCTCCCACCCCGTCAAATTATAATAAAAACATTCATTTAAAAACAGTGATGCGGCATATCGAAATGGTTTAAAATTTTGCACCGAGTTTGAAATTGGTAATAATTTTTGAATTTGATCCCCCTCGGTGGAGTTTTGCTCCCAAACTACAATTTGAAGGGGTATAAAATGAATAATTGACCTTATTGATGAACGTAAGTGCAATTTACACGCGCCAAGCTGTAGCAGTCGATGAGTTAAAATTATGCAGCATATATCGACTCAAAAAAATTTCTACCCCTCGCACCTCCCGCCCTTGCCGCATCTTACCTGATAAAAACATTTATTTTATAACATAGCCGTGTGGCATTTTAAAATGACTTAAAATTTCGCGCTGAGTTCGAAAATCGTAGTAATTTTTTAATTTGACCTAGTCCTTTATTTTTTTTTTAAATTTTTAATGTCTTTTCATTTTTCAAGAAAAAAAAATGTTGTCGATTTATTTTGTCTGTTGAAAAAAAAGAAAAGCACTACGCCACTGATAGACTTTAATACGTCCGCCATCCTCCAATGAACTACGTATAGATTGAGCGCGAAATTTTAAGGCATTATAAATTTTATACAGCTATAAACTAAATGTTTTCATCAGGTATGATGCGGCAAGGGCGGGAGGTGCAAGGGGTAGAAATTTTTTTGAGTCGATATATGCTGCAGAATTGGAACTCATCGACTGCTACAGCCTGGTGCGTGTAAATTGCAATTATGTTTCATTTAAATGATGTCAATTCTTCAGTTTCCCCCTCAAATTCAAGTTTTGGGGCAGAATTCCACCGAGGGGGTCAAATTCAAAAATGATTACCATTTTCAAACTCGGTGCAAAATTTCAAACCATTTCGAGATGCCGCATCGCTGTTTTTAAATTAATGTTTCTATTATAATTTGGCGGGGGTGGGAGGGATGAGGGTTGGAAATTTTTTGGGATGAATCAAGGTATTCTGAAAGTAAAGATCAATCAACCACAATTGTCTGATCTGCGTAAATTCTAATTACGTTTTTTTAATTATGTCAATTCTTCAGTTTTTCCCCCTCAAAATTCAAGTTTGGGGCAGAATTCCACCGAGGGGGGTCAAATTCAAAATTATTACGCATTTTTAACTTCAGCGCGAAATTTCAAACCATTTCGATATGCCGCATCGCTGTTTTTTAAATTAATGTTTTTATTATAATTTGGCGGGGGTGGAGGGATGATGGGTTTTTTGAAATTTTTTTTTTGGGGAATAAAGGTATGCTGAAAGTTAGATCAATCAACCACAATTGTCTGATTTTCCGTAAAATTCCATTACGTTTCATTTAAATGATGTCAATTCTTTAGTTTCCCCCTCAAATTCAAGTTTGGGGGCAGAACTCCACCGAGGGGTCGAAATAAAAAATGATGATGATTTTCGGATTCAGCGGCGAAATTTTGACCCATTTTGATGTATCGCATTGCCATTTTTGAGCAAGTATTCCCACGACTTAATTTTGGTGGGGGATGGGGGTGACCAAACCTGTTCATTTTCATTACTTCGCATTGTGCAGGAATTTTTCGCCCATTTTTGCGGGAATGGACTTCAAATGACTACATTCAACAAAATTGACGAGTATTTTTTGGTTCTCACCTATATTTTGGATAGGAGGGCTCTTTTACTGTCAAAATCGTCCAAAATGCATAAAATTGCACTTGAAGTGCATAAAATGCAGTTGTGGCAGGGTTCAACGAAAAAAATTACATATTCGTATCGGGATAAGTTCCTCAACCCAAAATCCGTCGAATTTTTTTGGTTCGACCATGTCCCCTAAATCACCTTTTTAGGGGTCCCACCCCCCATTGTGCAGGGTTAAAAATCTGAAACTGCACTTTTTCGAATGAGGCGGATAGTACCGACATTTTGGCAGCTCATTTTTTTGGTTCTCAAAAAAGATCGCTGAATTCGATTTCTAGAGCACTTTTTCATGTTTGGATTGTAGACTAGTAATAATAAGCACCAAGTATTGGGTTAAAAAATACTTTAGTTTTTTTTATCCCTATAGGAAATTGATTAAAAAACTCAAAAATAAAATAATTTGAAACTTGAAAGCCAAAATATCGCTCTCAAGTACCCGAAAATAGCTTCCGAAACTTTTTCCAACTTTTTCTTATCAACACTTATTTCAATGGGTATTATAACAAGGAATTCAAAAATTCAAATTTTCAGGGCCTCACTCTCCCATGTAGTCCAATAAGGGTGTAAAATTCTGGAAATTTAGAAATTTAATGTTTTTTTTATAGTTTAGTCTGAAATTTTGCCAAAATTTGAATAAAATTGTTCTGAAGGTCGCAGATGTTCCGAGCGCTCAAAAATTTCAATTCTGAAAAAATTTGAACCCAATTACACAAAAATTTTCAATTCGACTTTTCAACTATTTTTACATACTTATGCGAAATTTTGGACTGAAATCAAAATCAGAATTCCTGAATTGTTGGAATTCGAGGTCTTTTTTGGGACACATAGGGTAGAGGCAGAATACAACCCTCGATCCAACTTATTCGAAAATCTTGGTACTGGTACTAACCTATATTTTTAAAGAAATTACAAAAAAAAAAGTTTCTTCAACTCGTTTCTCCCGGGTTGATTTTACAACTCATCCCCAAAACACTTCATATCTTTATGCCAATCGTGGTGTTTTACAGCAAAAAATGTAAAAAAAAAAACAATTTTTATATGATTTTGAAGAGTTGACGAAGAGAAGTGGGTAGATTAGGGTGGCCCTTAAAAAAAAGTTGGGATTTTTTTCGGGACCCCCCCCCCCCTAGTTTGGCGCCACTACATGAGAAAATGACGTACAAAAAATTTCAGCCTAATCGATGCATGTCAACCCGTCCCTCAAAACCCATTTTGAAAAATTGATGGAGCGCGCCCGAGCTGATAATATTCCACTACGGCCACGCAGAAACGAAACGCTAAAAATACCCCTAGTGACCCGGCGACTTAAAATACACAAAAAAGCATTAGACAAATACTGTATAGCTGTATCAAATAATCAAACTGTCGAATTTTTTTCGTAATTAAAATTGTGACCCGTGCAGGGAAAAGGTACCTAAAGTCGGAATTTTCAAAAATGAGGTTTTTTAGCTAAAATAATAAAGAAGACCATAAGGAACATATTAAGATCTTGATGAGCACCCAAGATTGATTTTTCGCCGAGATAGAGACATTTGAAGTTGGAAAATTCTTGAATTCAAAAAGGCAAAATTCTGAGAAAAACGCGTTCAAAGTTTTTACTCCTGTTTTTTATGCATCAATCAGTCATCAAAAAAACTGCCAAAACTACTTTTCATGCTAAAATTTCACGAGGAATTCGTTTTTGACGTCAAAAATTACCTTAGGAAAAGATAAAAATGAAAAATTCACCATTACGATCCGTTTAATTTTGAAAGAAAAATTCTTTGCGAAAAGAAATCCTGTTTTTGATGCACTTATCAATTATCAAAAAAGCTGCCAAAACTACTTTATTGTACTAAAATTTCACGAGGAATTCGTTTCTGGTGTCAAAAATGACTTACGGAGAGCAGAAAATGAGAAAATTTACTATTTCAATGCGTTTAGTTTTGAAAAAAAATGCATTACAAAAAGAAATCTGGGTATTATTTATTATTAAGTAAATTACAAAAAGTATAGCTTATTTTCGATGAAGGGAAAACGATTTTGAGATTTTTGAAGTTTTTTACGTTTAGACTGACGAGTTTCCAAAAAGGTGACATATTTCATGGATCGCATTTTGCAGCGCACATCGATTTTTTTAACGTTCCGATTTTAGGTACATTTTCTTTAGTCGGTTTGAACGTCAATTAGACGTGTTCTAATGGGTGGGTTATTCGAAGTGAAACTTTGGTAACAGATGCGTAAAGGTCTGGACTACTTGAAAATGAAAAAAAAAAATGTTTGAAAAAATTGCCCACTTCGTTTTTTTGGCTTCAACTCAAAATTCAGTTTTCCGGCTTTAGGTACCCAGTCCCTGCACGGGTCACAATTGAAATAACGAGGGAAAAAAGTTTTAAAAATGACGCAAGCTAGACCAGTGCGAATATAAACGTGAATGCCGAAATAAATTTCCTTAAATACTCTGCGAATTCTAGATCTGACAGTCAAAAAAGTAGCCTAGTAAACCGTAAACATTTATAAATAGTAAAAGCGTATCAGAGGAATGTGTATTTCTCACACGAAGGTCACCAGCTGTTATACTATATATCGTGAAAAACAGAAAAAGATTCGCGTTTGTATGATGCGATAGTGATATCAAACGAGGAGCCAGTCTCGTTTCATGAAACATATAACTTGCAAATTCGATAATTTGTTTCGTTTTTTTGCTCCCGAATGATCAAATATTAAATTAAAAGAATATTCAGTCCGATGTTTCGTTCGAATGTTTGAATTTATGGCGTAAAACAATTCGTACATACAGAACGTAAATTGCCTCTTCGACTGATTTCAATTTGAACTGTGAAGTAAATAAAGTGCGAATTTTTTGTAT
>JAVBJF010001495.1:0-13125 GCA_033439095.1 Pseudococcus viburni
ATCACCTACAAAAAAAAATCTGAAACCAAAGTTATAGAAAATTGAAAATCCACTAATTTTGTTCCAATTTTTCCCCCTATTCTGTAATAGGTAGAAGGAAAGCTTCTGAAAAGAGGAACTTTTCATCATTTTTAAAGGAATTATGGATGATAATTTAAGAACTACTGAACCGATTTTTAAAATGGCTGTCTCATAAGAACCGCCTTAATTTGTACTATTTCCAGACTTCATTAAAAAATCCCCTTTTCGTTTGGGTTTCTCGAAAAAAATCACGTTTTGTAATTTTTCTGACATCCTGTAGATAGGAAGAAACAATTTTACACCGTCACTGAAAGCACAAGTCATGAAAAATCCAAAGAAGTTGAAATCATTTCGCCAACTTTATTCATTAAAAAAGGACGGACACCGGTCAGGATTTGATAAATATACGCTATTTTGGAATAATTCTCATTTTTAGACCACCAGGAACAGAATTTGATCAAAAAATAAAACTATTCACTTTTCATTAAAAATTGATTCCAGGAGATGAATAGATAGGTAAGCAGGTAAGCAGTAAAATTATTAAATTAGCTCAGGAAAAATAGCATCGAAAAATTGGTTAAAAAAGAAAAAAATGTTAATCGCGATTTTATTGCTGAAAAAGCTTCTATATGATGTCCAGAGTCTGTGATAAATTCGCACCACCCGCACCACTATTGCTTTTTGAGGGGGGTGGACCCCTTATGGGGGAGAAAATTGTTTTGCACCGATTCCGCTCAAATTCGCGTGGAGGGTTATGTAGGTGTAGAAGTACTCCCCAAAAAAATTTCAGCTCCCCCTGACCTTAGGGGGCTGAGCCAGCGCTTCCCAAAGTTGGACATTTTTGACTAAAATGCCAAAAAAACGAGTTTTTCAAGTATAAAATCACCCCAAAATTTCAACTTCGAAAAATTCCATGTTTTCTGTATACATTTTGAGATAACGAATCCGACTAGCCCATCAAATTTTTCATTTGGGGTTTTTAACCCTCCGTACGGCCCATTCGAAAGTATACAGATCGTGGTTTTGGAGGTCATTTTTTTGCTGAAAAAACAGGATCTATCCACTTTCGAATGGGCCGTACGGAGGGTTAAAAACCCCAAATGAAAAATTTGATGGGCTAGTCGGATTCGTTATCTCAAAATGTATACAGAAAACATGGAATTTTTCGAAGTTGAAATTTTGGGGTGATTTTATACTTGAAAAACTCGTTTTTTTGGCATTTTAGTCAAAAATGTCCAACTTTGGGAAGCGCTGGCTCAGCCCCCTAAGGTCAGGGGGAGCTGAAATTTTTTTGGGGAGTACTTCTACACCTACATAACCCTCCACGCGAATTTGAGCGGAATCGGTGCAAAACAATTTTCTCCCCCATAAGGGGTCCACCCCCCTCAAAAAGCAATAGTGGTGCGGGTGGTGCGAATTTATCACAGACTCTGGACATCATATAGAAGCTTTTTCAGCAATAAAATCGCGATTAACATTTTTTTCTTTTTTCAAAGTACATTTCTCCTGGGCTAAAATTGGTACTTAGTTATACTTTTAACCCACATCTGTTTGAGTAAAGCAGTATTTTGTATTTTTAATTGGTACAAATCACTGATATTCTTGAAGAATTATTCAAATAATTTTTTTTGTACTTGAAAACCCTTTTCTTCGTTTTGTTTAAAATAACTTAGCGGTTGTTATGCTCTTTTTTATCCCCACTTCTCACTAAAAAGGAAAAATTTTAGCCTCGGTAATATCTTTACTCTCAAGGAATACCAGTTGATGTAATTTTTTGATCTGAAACTTGAAAAATCTGATTTTTCTATGGAAATGAATACATTGGAGAGGTGCTATATTTGATGTAAATATTGCAAACATTCAGAATAAGGAACATTTTATTAAAATTCTCAATTTCATTGTAAGCCTAGCAAAATGATTTCAAGGACGAATTTCCAAAACTTTAAAAACTTCATCCCACCAAATCTTAAAAAAAATACATTCCATCAATTCTGCAATTTAATACACTCGACAAATTTCAAAAATCAACAAAACGCTTAATTAAAACAACATTACGTTTTAAAAAATTACCAATCTGCTTGCAACTTTCACATAAAAACCCGCTGCATTTCCAACACCGCCCATAGCATCAACAATACAAACCAAACCTGACCACCTCACCCAAAAAATACCATCTTCGTGAACCGTTGACCAATTCAATTCACCTATGTTATGCTTTCTCGCTAATTAATCGTACGAAATCGAAGATTACGCAACATGGATATTCGTACGTATACAAAGTTACCACATCAAATCATCAACCATCGAGCGTGCATAATTACAGCCGTAAATCATCACCATTATCCGCCCAGTCGGCCGAGAAAAATCAAGGCAGCGGTTATGCAACTCAATTACCATATCAATCTGCATATCCGATTGGATGTAGCGCCGTAAATATTGGTGTTAATAAATTGCATATCTTGAACTGTGCAACGTGTATTTTATAAAGAAAGGTGGTGGAGGGTGAAAAAATACAGACAATTCGTTATTCAAAAGCTCAGAGAGTACGATTGGACAAGATGGATGAATCTGCTTGGGCTCGAATTTCGAAAAAATTCCTGAAATATTTTTGAGGGAACAAAAAATTTTTTGTGATCGTATCAGCACATTGCAAATCAGACACACGTGACCGTTATTTTAGAAGTACATAAGCTCTTTTTACAATTTTTTTTTATTTCGCTAAGGAAGAATGAGTTAGTAATGGAGGTTCTGGAAATTTTCCCCATCTCGTTCCTGGCTTGCCCTTACGTCAAAAAATTATGATTTTGCCTTAGAAATTTCTGTTTTAGCACCAAATTTACCAAAATTTCAAAATTTTTGTAATGTGTAGGGGAAACAGCCAACTTTTGGAAATTATTTCCTATTTTTCTATACAATAGAGTTTTTTTTTCGAAGAAAAATTTCATTTTGATATAAATCAAAAGAAAACTCATTATTTCATCAAAAACATACCTACTTCTCTACAGGAGAGACATGAGTCAATTCACATCACTTTTTCTCAAAAAAAACTAAAGTTTTCACTACTGTGGCCAAAAGAGGTGAAAACTTTTTTCTAAAATGTTCAACAAGAGTCAATAAAATTTCAGAAATGGATAGAAAGGGTTATTTTGTCAATCTTATCCTGGAATACCCTTCAGCTAAAATACAGTAGGATTTATGAAGCATTTTCTTTTCAATTCCCAAAAGGAGATGAGAAATTAAATAGTAACAAGGCATAATTTTCGTTCTAGGTATCTGTTGTAGGCCCTTTTGGGTTTTAGTTTTGAGTTATTTAAATTGAACTTTTAATAACATTTTAATAAAAAGAATATGAACCCGAACTCGAAAATTAGGTACATTATTTTAAAATGATTTAAAAGAAAGCTAACTAGCCAAAGACTCGAGGACGGCACTGTTCAAAATCTAACTAAAATCAGTCTCGAACTCCTACTTTTAGAACGGGTGCCAGATCGCTCTATCATTTCAATACCGCAAAAGAATGCGGTTTCCAAAAGATATAAAATTTTTGAGATATTTTTATACTTATATTTATATTTATTTTTATTCAAGTTTATTTTTATGAATTTTATTACCTTTATTTATCAATTTAATTAATTTGAAATTTATTTTAATTTTAATGATAGTATTTTTAATTAATGAAATTTTTATTTTTATGATTTTAATTTGATCTTTAAATTCTTTTTATAGAATTTTAAGTTTATACCTTTGATAGGGGACCTCTTCCCGACCCCAAAATTTCCATTAGAATTTTGAGATCGAATTGCAAACTCGGTCCAGGGGTTCACAAAGTTGTGAAGTTTTGGCCTCTGCATGAGATTCTTTGATTGTAAATAACTTTTCATCAAATTAAGGCGGAGGGCTCGTTTTAGGCTTAAAATAGACAAAATGCATTGGGGATCGAATTCTGTGTAACATAAACCCCATATCAGCGGTTCTCCGCAAGTGAGGAGTTCCCAAAGTGAAAATTTCAGTTTTTGCAGAATAGATGTTTTAATTTCAAAGTGGTTTTACTGTATCAATATTCGTCTAATTTGAAAAATGGTTTATGTAAAAAAGGAAGCTTATTTTGCGAGGATTCCAAATATATGAAAACTTTTACCATTATCTTTGAAACAATCAGAGAAATTGAGGATTTAACGAAAAAAAAACATGGTTCCACATGAGTACAAAAGTAGAGCAGGTTCAATGAAAAAATGTGGTTATTGGTGAAACGGTTCTAAAATTTTACATTCGAGGTTTTGTAATTAGGAAAAAATGATAGCCAACGAACTTCAACTATCGTAAGCCCCCATTTGGGATCCAAGAGCACCCCACCTCCTACTTTGTAGTAGAAGGATGTCGATGATATTGGTGTCGTTTTCATATGAATTTAACCCTCTGAACACGAATATGAAGTTCGGTTTTCAATTGGACCCCTTCTACTACCCCATTTCGCGTGGGGTTAACAGCTCAAAATTGATTTTTCAATGAAAGAATGTTCATTTTGCAACACGTAGGGCCTATAGCTCCTTCAATCGAGGTAAAGCCATGTTCCCTTTAAACGAAACTATTAAAAGCAGCTACCCAGTGCATTGAAATAACTATGATCCTTCAGAGGAAGGTACCCAAAATTTTGGGCTATTAACCCCACGCGAAATGGGGTAGTAGAAGGGGTCCAATTGAAAATCGAACTTCATATTCGTGTTCAACGGGTTCAATTCATATGAAAACGACATCAATATCATCGACATCCTTCTGCCCCAAAGTAGGGGGTGGGGGTGCTCTTGGAGCCCAAATGGGGGTTCACGATGGTTGAAATTAGTTAGCTATCATTTTCTCCTAATTGTAATTACAAAACATCGAATGTAAAATTTTAGAACCGTTTCACCAATAACCACATTTTTTCATTGATCCTGGTCTACTTTTGTACTCATCTGGAACCATTTTTTTTCTCGTCCAATCCTCAATTTCTCTGATTGTTTCAAAGATAATGGTGAAAGTTTTCATATTTTTGGAATTCTCACAAAATAAGCTTCCTATTTTACATAAACCATTTTTCAAATTAAACGAATATTGATACAGTAAAACCACTTTGAAATTGAAACATCTATTCTGAAAAAACTGAAGTTTTTTCTTATTACTTAAATTTTTCTTATTAAGTACTATTTTTCGTTCGATTAATTCGCGAGTTGTTGAATTTTCGTTCCTTTCGTTTATTTATCGATTAAAATCGAATTACTTTCTATTTTTCGCGAATTGAATTCGTGTATTTTTATTTGCGTTGCGATCCAACCGCCGCACACTGGGCCACAGACCCCCAAAAATGGGCGAAATTGAAAAAAAAAAAGTTTTTGGATGAACTTTACGAATACAGTACACTCAAAAAAATAAAAAATAAATTTTATTAAACGTAATAATAAAAAGGCACCATTCACAAAACTAGTAAAATTTATTCAAAAAATAATAATATTTATCGCAAAATTGACGAAACTTTATTTTCTATGCAATAAACTTTACCAAATTTCGTGATAAATTTTATTATTTTTTTTGATAAAAATTGCTAATTTTGAGAATGGTGCCCCGTTATTATTTTTTTTGGATAAACTTTTTTTTTTTGGATAAAATTGTGACCCGTGCAGGGAAAAGGTACCTAAAGTCGGATTTTTCAAAAATGAGTTTTTTGGCTTAAATGATAGAGGAGACTATGCGGAACATTTTAAGACCTGGATGAGCATCCTAAGTCAATTTTTCGGTGAGATAGAGACATTTGAAAATTAGAAAAAATCATGACTTTCAAAAAAAAAAAATAATCGAAAAAACACGTTTAAAGCTGCGTAGAGGTCTGAACTACCTAAAAAAGCGAAAAAAATTGCCCATTTTTCATATTTTTGTCTCTAACTCAAAATTATGTTTTCCGACTTTAGGTACCCTGTCCCTGCACGGGTCACGATTTATTTTTTTTGAATAAAATTTATTTTTTTTGAACAAAATTTATAATTTTTTGCAACACTTTCTATTCATTTTTCATTCTCCATTTTTCTCAGTGTATGGTATTGTATACAAAGTGATGTGTAAGAAACGGGTATCGGATTGGCCGGACACCTTACCCAACGTTCGTACCGCAGTGCGAAACTTCAACTATCCAGTATGTCACTTTTTCCAGTTTATAAGGGTGATTTTCAAACGCGCGTAGCTCGTGTAGGTTTTATTATTTTTTAAAGTTCAAAATATGGAATAGACTCCTCAAAGTCAGTACTTTCACCTCCTGTGGTCGGTTTTTACCCATCATGATTATTTGATAACTTATTGGGCCTATAAACTATACCAGTTTTGAAGTGAAATGTATGTCTTTATTGGTATGAAAGTGCATGCGTCCCGCCGCGCCGGGTCCCGCGTTCTCTCCTGGGCCTGGAGTTATGTTTAGGTATGGTTTATCACGGAATATTTCGATTTTTGATTTCTGAGTCCGACTGTCCTCACCAGGCTCATTTTTCTTTCGAAAAACTAGCAATTTTGGTTAAAATCGTTGACATGATTTTTTTAAAATAAATTTTCATTCTGCAATTTATTTGAGTTATGTGCCTAAATCTATGTTTTCGATAGCATAGAATACGAATTTGGCAACATTTTCCCCCTATGGATGAGCTCGCCGATTAAATCAAGTAAGTACCAGCTCACTGAATAATAACTAATAGTGTGGTAACTAACATCGTTTTTTACAAATTCGATTTCCAAAATCTCAAAATTTTTTACCATCACTCGTTCGAATAAAATGCGAGGTATTTTTTCTTAAAAATTAAATAACACGAAAATGAATTTTGAGATCCACTCACCAACTACTTTCTTGATTTCGGATTCTGAAACAGAAATAAAAAATTCCAAATAAAAATTCAATATTTTATTCTAATTAATAATTAGAAACGTTCTAGACGTAAAATTTTTTACAAAAAACCTATTACAAAAATGAATAGGTTGAAATATACCAATATTTTTCGATTAATTTAAAATTTTGACTTAAGTGTTGCTGAAATCTTACATGTTAAATTTTTTGTAATCTAAAACACGTTATTCGAATATGTACACATTTATATCGTTAGTTTAATGTAATTCATTGTAATTGTTAATTTTTGTAGTTTGATGTAGGTAATTCAATTTAATGTAGTTTGATGTAGTTTAATGTAATTTAAATTTTCTTAATTTGATGTAATTTGATTCAATTTAAATTCAATTAAATGTTGTTTTTAATTCAATTTAATGTAATTTTATTTATTTTAATTATTTAATGTAATTTAATGTAATTAAGTTTAATATAATTAAATGTAATTTTTAATTTAATCCTTTTAATTGCTGACAGTGCAACAAGAAGCTCTCAAATAGGACAGGTTTAAACAATTATATAAGAGTTAATTGGAGTTCGGCTGAATACGGCGTTTCGTGTTGACGTGAGTTACTGTGTTCCTTTCTACGTGATTGCCAGTGTTACTTCGAAATAATACGTTATCTTATCAAGTTCTCGTACCTGCTTTCGTGAATTGATTCGTGTTAAGTTCTGTAAAACTGTATGCAATGGTGAATACAGAGGAATCAGAAACATCCGACACCAAAAAAATGCTCCAGTCCATTGCCAAGGATATAAAAGAAGTAAAGGAAGCTGTGTCTAAAAATGGTAAAACTCTGGAAGGTTTAGATAAAAGGCTAGGAAATATCGAGATCCAGCAAAAAACGATTAAAGAAGATATCGAAAACCTCTACGACGAAAATTATAATACGAAAAACCAAGTAAATAATTTAGAGCAGTATCAAAAAAAATCGAACATCATAATAAGTGGTATTCCTGAAATCGAAAATGAAAACTTATTCGAGTTATTTAAAGATATGGCAAAAAAACTAGATGTGACTATTAAAGACTATGACGTAATTGCCATCCATCGTTTACCTGCTCGTTTTCGTAGTGAGACGCCTAGGATTATTGTACGTTTACTCAGCCTCGATAAGAAAATTAAACTTATTACAAAGGCAAAAGTTATTAAACCAACATCTGACTTATTTGTGGAAGGCGAGCCAAATCCTATCTATATTAGTGAACACTTGTCGAAGGCAAATGCATTCCTTTTAAATAAAGCGAAGCAAATGAAGAAGGACAACGTAATAAAATATGCCTGGACCAAAAACTGTAAAGTATATGTCAGAGAGAAGGATGATACAACAATTTACCACATCACCTGTATTGAAGACCTTGATCGTGTTGAAGCTGAAATACAAAGTAAACCAACTACGGCACCAGTCGCGACTGATTCTTCTTCAAATAGAAACGGAAGCTTACAACCAGTTGCAGCAGGAACGAGACAAAGGAAGAAGATTACCCAACAAACTACTATAAATAAATTCCATCGTACAAATAAGTAGCCGAACTCAACCTCGAACCCAGAAATGCCTGGTCAGCAAGGGTTCTGTAGACTAAATCCCTCTAAAATAACTCATGCCCGTTCATCTATGTACTCTCATTCTTCTCACTCAGATTCATGTAGAAATCGTATTAAAAATTGTAAAAACTTTGGTAGAAAAATGTCTAATTTTGTAAAAAAAGGTATTAAATCAAAACAACTAATAAAAAATTGTACTAAACCAGACCTTGTGAATATAGGAAGCCTAAATGTTCGGTCATTAAAAAGCAGTGAAAATCTTATGGAGCTTGAACTAGCTTTTAAAAATTCAAAAATTGATATCTTGGGTTTATCAGAGGTAAAACGAAATAATGAATCAATCCAACTAACTAGTAGTGGCAATCTATTATGCTACAAAGGAAATAACCTCGGACAACGTGGGATAGGATTCTTAATTAACCCAACCTGGAAAGAAAACCTTGTAGAATTCTGTGGTATAAATGATAGAATAGCTATAGCAAAATTCAAAATTTTGAACAATAAAAATTTAGTTGTTATACAAGTTTACGCTCCAACAGCCCAGTCCGAAGATTCTGAATGTGAAGATTTTTACCATTGCCTATACAATACTTTTAATTCTTACAGCAATAATAATCAAATATTAATTATCGGAGATTTCAACAGCCAGATTGGTCAAAGACTACCAGAAGAAAATAGAGTAATAGGTCCCTATAATTATGGTAAAAGAAACGAGAGAGGTTGGAGATTAATAAGATTTTGTATAGAAAACCAGTTAAAAATTGTAAACTCCCTTTTTAAGAAAAGAAAGGGTAAAATGTGGACTTGGATATCTCCAAATCTAGCTTATAAAAACCAAATTGATTATGCTTTAGTTCCCCAAAACCAAAAAAATATTATAAAGTTTGATGTCCAGAATTTTAATTACTCTACAGATCACAAATTAATTAAATGTGCTCTTAATATAGCATATAAACGTCCATCTTTTAAAAAATCACATATTAAAACTATCAAAAATAATTTGAGAGACTTGTATGAAAAAAAACTATCGAAATATCTTGAGGAGAAAATATCACACGAAGATGATATTAATAAAATCACAGCAGAAATAGAATTAGCAATTAAAGAAACAAGTCAAAAAATTATTGAACAACAATCCCAAGTAAAAATTGAAGAAAGTTTACCACTAGAGATCCATAACCTTATTAAAAGAAGGGAAGTATTAAGAAAAATTAAAAACAAAACTAATAATAACAAAATCGAATTGAATCTAACTTCAAAAGTAATTAGGTCTAAATTGAGACAGAATAAAGCACAAAAAAATAATAAATTTATCCAGTCTCTCCTAGAAACTACTAAAAGTATAAAGCAAATGAAGAAGCAGTTGTATCCTGGAAAATTCTGGACATCATATTTATTCGATAATGATGGAAATAAAGTGTATGATAGACATAAAATAAACGAGATAGCTACCAGTTTTTATGCTGACCTTTATAATGATGATTACACAATAGACAATTTTCTCATTGAAACAATACCGAATAATGAGGTTATTCCACAAATAGGACTAGATGAATTGGAAATTATGATAAAAAACCTGAAATCGAACAAATCTCCAGGCTCGGATGGGATAAGTAATGAGCATATAAAATTTGGTGGGAGGAAATTATGGAAAAAAATTCAAATTCTTTTTAACAAAATCCTTCATGAAAACGAAATCCCAACTTCCTGGCAAAAATCTGATATAATTCTAATCTATAAAAAAGGAGATAGACATAAAATCGAAAACTACAGACCAATCAGTATTAGCCCTACTTTATCTAAGCTCTTTTCAAAAATAATTAATTATCGTATTACCAGTTATTTAGAGACACATCAGCCTAAAGAACAGGCAGGTTTCCGAAAAAATTGGTCCACAATAGACCATCTACATGTAATTAACCAAATTATTGAAAAAAGTAGAGAATATAGCATCAACATTCAACTAGCATTTATAGATTTTACAAAAGCCTTTGACTCTCTAAAACATTCTTTTATTCTAAAATCGATAATGAACCAGGGTGTACCAATTTTTTATGTAAAAATCATTCTCAAATTATATCAAAATTTATGGGCTAGAATAAACACAGAAAGGACAGGTCCATACTTCAGGGTAAAAAAAGGCGTAAAACAAGGCGATCCACTATCTTCTCTCCTCTTTATATGCGCCTTGGAGGAAATATTTAGAAATCTAAATTTTGAAAACATGGGAATAAACATTAACGGTGAATTTTTGAGTAATCTTAGGTTTGCTGATGATATTGTCTTGATTTCGGATAACCTATCCCAATTAATAAATATGCTGGAAGAGTTACACAAAAAAAGTAAAATGGCAGGACTTTATATGAATTTAAATAAAACCAAAATACTTACTAAAGTACCTAGTCAATCTAATGTTCAAATTGAAAATACCCCTGTTCAATTCAGTGATAGCATAATTTATTTAGGTCAACTAATAACTTGGGAAAACCGCATAGAGAAGGAAATTAATAGAAGGATAACGCTAGCCTGGAATAAATTCTGGTCCTTAAAATTTATTTTTAAGGGTGATTTTAGTAACAAACATAAATGTGAAATCTTCAACTCTACTATAATCCCAACCTTAACGTATGGTTCCCAAACATGGTCCTTAACCAAAAGAGAAGAATACAAAATTACTACAACTCAAAACTCGATGGAAAGATCTATGTTAAGAATTAAAAAAAAGGATAGAATCTCGATAGCAAAGATTAAGAAGCTGTTAAAATATAATTTAAATGCACTTCATGTGGCAAAGAGGAAAAAATGGGATTGGGCTGGGCACGTGGCTAGGATGAGAGACAATAGATGGACATACAGGGTGACAAATTGGCTCTTATTTAAAGGAAGGCGTCCAGGAAGACAAAAAATAAGATGGAGAGATGATATTGTTAAATTTATTACAAATCCTCTGTATCACAGAATTGCTGATGACAGGATTGAATGGGCGAGGTTGAGGGAAAGCTATGCTCGCTTCTCGGGCATCGGGTGACATAATAACATGTACAAAAATCATTACCATGAATGTTAAAAATACCTGAATAAAAGCTTATGATTGATTGATTGATTGATAAGAGTTAATCATCTCCATTAAGCAACAAAACTTCAAAATGTGACGAATTCATGTCACTGGAAAAGGAACCTCAGTTAATGTGGTATATCCCGACTGACAAAATTTGAAAAAAAAAAATTGAAAAAAACGTTAACGAATCGCTTACTAACGCTGGCATCTTTTTGGGAAAAATCGCTGACGAAACGCTAACGTTTTCGCGACGAATTCGTCATAATATTAGTTAGAAATTCGTTAGTTGTTACCTTATTACTCATAAAAAAATTTGAAAAATTTATGTCTCGTTAGGGACTCGAACCCGAGACCCTCGGCATAATAGGCGACCTCTCTAACCATTGAGCTACCAGTGCTATTTACCAATTTGCATTTGACAACAGTATTTTGGATTTTTTTAATTCTTTCTCGAGAATAGTTATCAATTTTGTTTACAATTCCTTGTCAATTTAAACAAATTCAAACTAACAAATTTCCAACTATAACACTGGCGAATTCGTCACGAAAACCTTAGCGTTTCGTGAACGATTTTTCCCAAATAAACCCAGCTGTAGTTAACGATTCGTCAACTAAAAATCGTTTACTCGACAAGAAATCGAGAGTCAGCTACAATTTCGCTAGTCTCGCTAACGAATCGTCAGCAAATTTGTCAGTCGGGATGTTGATTAAGTCTTATGCCATAAAATAATCCTAGTTAAGTTCATTAACATTCAGCTAAATGAGAAAGTCTTTTATTTTGTAATATTACCACCCCATCCACTATTATCGCCACTTCCATCATACCACCAACAACACCACCACTACTGCTGCCGCCACTGCAATCCTCACAACGGTTTCTATTATAGTTATGGATGCCCTAGGGGCTGACAAGGAGGATTATGGGAGCATTGCTCCATCGCCTATTTTCCATAGAAATAGAAGATAGCCCAGATTTACTGTTAGATGCACAGCTTGAGTTCTATGTGAGTATTTTTTTTTCTTCCACAAAAATTCATTTTAATGATATTTACTCGTCTTAAATATTATTTTTTGCAGGGGTATTTGCTAATTATATTATTTCTTTTCTTTTTCATAGGTGTCTCGGCGTTTTTTTGTGATTTTATAGTTTCATGTTATTTTGGTTCAATTTTCATTTCATTTTATATGTAATAGTATATTATGCAACAAGGGAGATAAAGTGATTTTCGACGAATTTTGAGGTTTATTGCCCGAGCGAAGCGAGGGAAATAACTCAAAATCGTCGAAAATCATTTATCTCCCGAGTTGCATACGATATTTTTCATTGTAGAGGGAGTAAAAGTCGAGTTTGAGCACTCGGGCGATTCGCGAGAGGGAGTAAAAGTAGACTTTTACTCCCTCTACAATGAAAATACTTTTTTTGGCTTTCTTTTTTATTTGTAATTTGGTTTTTGTGTTGTTTTTTTTTGAAGGGAGGGAGAAGGTGGGTTTGTTTTTGTTTGTAAAATTTTTAAGGTAGATATGGAGAGGTAAGTTTATTAGTTTTGTTTTGGTTTTTTAGAATTTTCATTTCAGCAATTAATTTTTTTCATGCAGCTCTGATAC
>JAVBJF010001496.1:5000-13111 GCA_033439095.1 Pseudococcus viburni
AAATGGAAAAGAGGGACGGGAGGGGAAGTGGGGACTGACTTTTTTCACCTGCTAAAAATGGGGAGGGGGTAAAAAGAGAGCTTTTTTCTGCCCTTTCATCTCAAATAGATCATAGAATTGTGATTTTGTTCATGCCCGAGCGAAGCGAGGGCGAAGCTTTGAAAAAATTGGATTTTTAATGCCCTAAAAAGACATTTTTTCATATTTTAATGCTTTGAAAATCCTATCTGATGTAAGTGTAATGTAAATTTATAAATACAACATAACTTTTGGGGGAAGCCAAGCGGGGGCCAGAATTTTTTCCGGGGGGGGGCTCCCCCCCGACGACGTCTCTGTCTAATTGGACAACATTTTTTTGCCCTGTAAAGGAGAAAAAAATTTTTGTAGTGGAGTATATAAAAACTAGATGAAAAAAGATCCAATCAGATCCAATTGGATCAAATTTTATCTTAATTCAAAGAGAAAAATGTCTTTAATTGGATCTATTTGGATCCGAAAAATGACGCTTTTTTAGATCCGATTGGATCCAATTTTTTTCTGGGATCTACACGAATTAAATACATACTTATTTTTTGAAAATTGAATGGTCAGAAGACGGAGCCAGGAAGCTTTATCGTAGACTTTCAAAAAATCTGGTAAAAATTTAACCCCCAACCTCCAGTCAAATTACCCTTAGAATCTAACTTGATTTTAAAAATTCTGAAAAATTGGAAAAAATAAAAATTTTGCTGCGAGTAGCACCAATAGTGATGAACCTAACTATTTTTGGAAAAACATCACGAGCATTTACTTTTAACATTTACTTTATTTTTCAGGGGTGGATGGCTAAAAATCTATTTGAAAAAATCACTTTTCTATTTTTTTTAGGTTTTTGAATTTTTAGTTGAAAATTATTTTTTTTTTAAAGTCAATTCAAAATCTTTACACGTATGTAGGTATCAATATTTTTGCATAAAAAAAAATCATTCACGCTAATTTTCCTCTGTTACCCCCTCCCCTTTCCACCTTTACTACAGTATGTAAAAAATCGAAAATAAAATGTTAAAAATCGATGATCAAAAGTCCAAAACAAAAATTGAATATTAAAGATTAAGAATCACAGAAAAAAAGAAAGTTGAAAATGAAAAAATGAAATGACAAAAATGAAAGGATAAATCGAAAATTATAAAACTAGAGAATTGTAAAAATCGAAAATTGAATGCTAAAAAGTGAAACTCAAAAATTGAACGCCTTTCATTGAATGTAAAATAGAAAATTAAATATTGGCTGAAAATCGAAAATCATACCTACCTACATAAGTTAAAAATCAGAAATCTAAAGTCGAATATAAATGTCAAAAATTGGATGCAGAAAATCGAAAATTCAAAAAACAAAAATTGAAAACTGAACATTGAAAATCGAATACTGAAAATTTTAAAAATTAAATGCCTAAACTCAAAAATTGAATTTTGAAAATTGAAATTGAAATGTCGAATATCAAAAACAGAAAATTTCCAGAACTTCAGCTCAGTTAAAAAAAATTACATACAAATCGAATAATTTGCATTTTTTGCTAAAAAAAAAAAGACACACGAAGCGACGTGACGGCTAGACACTAGGTAATTCTCTGAAAACAACCAGCCTAAGCCTAAAAAGCTGGTCGTACGTTAAGTAAACTCTAGTAATTAAAACTAAAATGTTGTTTAATTAAGAAAGACCTCTTCCTTTAATTAAAATATCCGACTAAAAACAGCCTTTTCGCCATTTACATTCTCCTTTTCGGCGTATTTAACGAGTAGATTTTAATCTTCGCCCAGGATCGAGAAATTACTGCAAGATATAAAGGAAAAAATATCGTCGACATGGTGACATGCATTTTATGTACACGCAAATCCAACGCACGTTGGGCCAGTAACTTATAAAAACTGTTCATGAAAAAAGGTTTTTGGGTATTATTTTTTTCTTTTTTTTTTCATTCTTGAAACTTTATTGTCATCTTTCAACATGAGAAAAAAATTCACTCCCAAGTGCCTTTTCTTACGTACGACTTTATACTACCTACGTAAGGCCGTTTTGGAAAAACGCTTCTCAATTGTCGAGTAATTAAAAATTAAATTCGTGTTATTTTCAGTTTACCAATATCATTCGAATCGGTTGGAAAACTTGACTCAATAAAAAAAGGCGAATATGCATCAAACTATTACGATGGAAGTTAGTAAAATTCTACGTTACATTCTTTAAATATTCAACCTACCAAAATTTGAAAAAATATAGGAAAAAATCCGAGAAAACTGTAGGTAGTAGGTACCTACTAATATCAGGATAAGAATGGCGATATGACGTTATTCAAGTTTCATCTCCTCAATTTTCTCTTCTTATGGAGAAATAAAATTCAATGAGTAAAATTTTTTCTGAAAAATCTTTTTTCCGCAGTTATATCCATAATAGGGATGGGCCCAGGGGGAGAATTTTCAGTCCAACATTTAAAAAAAAAATAGCTGAAATTATTTAAAAAAGGAGGTTGTTAAGAAGTTGTCTCTGAATCTCAAAAAGGCTCGGTAATAATTTCACCCTCTTCTACTCACTCAAACTTTATACCCTTGGACAATTGTCCTTAAAATTCAAATGCATTTATTCCAAATTTTTTCGAAAATTGTATACTTCGATGTTTTTACCCAAAAATACTTTCTTACCATTTCCCATCTTTATTTTATTTTTTCAGGGAAACTTGGTATTTTTTTCTATTGTTCTTGTAAGAAGTCGATTTTTTTTTTTGAAAATTTAAAATCACTTTATGTCTTTGCAAAAGTGTACTTGAAAATTTGATCTAATCAGTGGAAAAAACTGAATTTGGTAGTACCTTACTATTGATCTCAAACGGTTTCGCGACGTTCCAGAGTCTCCAGATAATTTTGGTATACTTATTTAGTGAAAAATTCCAAATGAAACGTCTGAAAAAAGAAAAATTCCAAGATCAATCTATCACATCAAATCTTTTCTTTTCCAAAGTCTGACAAAATAACAAAAATTACAGAAATGTCAAATTTGATTAATAATATAATTTTCCCATTCATTGAAATTTTTCAGAAGTTTTACAAATTAAGAAAAAAAAAGAGGCCTAAATATCTGATATTTTATCAAAAAGTCATTTACTTACTGAAAAAAATTTAATACATATCTAGTCATTTTTTTTAAATAAAAGGCATCATGCATTAAGTTATAACATGGTACTTACTTATCCATTTATTTAATTTTTTAAGATCGTCCGCATTTTTTGAAGTGTTTCTCGACTTTATTTGCGACTAAGAAACTCGACGTTTCCTTATATAATAGATTATTTGATTTCAGTATTTAATGGTCTGCCCCAGAAAATCGCAGTACTGCAAACTTACTATGGAGGAGAAGGCGCTCTTATATGGACTTGCTCGGATTTCAAATTTTTCCATTCGGGTAAGTAATGTGCTTAATTTTAATCGATAGTTTTCTAATTTTTTTTTTATGGATAAATAAACATTGTGTGGTTTTTATTATTTTTTTAGAGAGTATTCAGGTGATAACTAAATCTAAATTAACTTCCCCGAATAATAACAACGAGAACATCTTCAGAATGGCTTATAGAGCTGTAAGTAGATTGGGTCTCTCACCGGAGGATTTGGTAGCGATTGATCAATCTTGCTGAAAAATTGCATAAATATTATTTATCATTATGTACTCACCTATATCTATATTTTATCAATTTGTAGAATAAATAGTGTATTTTTGTGTCTAATTTGATTTACTTTAAAAATTGAAATGTATAGGTCAGGTACCTGTGTACGTTATACCTACATGAAAACTAATGCATTGGCAAGAGAGGCGCGGAAAATAAAAACGTTCTATGATTACGCTGAAAAATTTTAGTCCTCTCCTGTTTCTTCTCATTTCTCGAGAAATACCAGTGATGAATGTTCTTTTAAAAGTACAGTCGATCTTAAGTATGTATTTCGAGGATAATGAAACTCCACATTTGGACTAAATTACCACATAAGTAAATTTTTTGAAAAACGATTTTTAAAAATTGAAATGTACCTAATCCTTTGGTACTTACCTAAGTAATTTTATATTTGAATGGGGAAATTTTTAGGAAAATGGAGCTACGATTGGGGGGGGGGGGAGGTTCAATGTGATCCCATTAAAAAAAAATTATCACAATTTTTTTCAAATGATCAATATGCATACCTAATGACTCTCATTAGCTAAAAAAAAAAGATTTGTAGCGATTAAGTATTGAGTGTATGTAAATCATGAGAATTTTATGTGTTTTGCAATGCACAAACAGTGACGTTGAGATTTCAATCGAATATTACCTACTTACATGGTTAATAAGGTCTTAAAAGACTCAGTTAATATTAACGTGGTTTCACTTTCTTACCTATTTGGAATAGACTGTAGGTACATAGTAAGTACTCAAGAAGTTCTATACGGTTTTTAATAATTTCGAGCGATCAACCCGGGAATTTTAAAGTATTATCTGGAGTAAATTTGAGATACCTAATACGCGAGTTCGTTGTTTATCACAACTACCCTGCAATCATTTTCTACTTCCAAGTACGTACATATTTCAAGTTTATTCATCTGTGTTACGTTATTTATACTAAAACAATTTATAAAAAATACTCTTCACGGGTTAATTATTTTGATAAGATCTTCGATTTTTTTTTTTTTATTGTAATGCGAGATCTCACTCCTTTTAAGTGAAAGGTCCAATTTTTAATAGATTCCTTCTCTATTTAAAGTAAATTACGTCGCCAATCTTTATTAATACCAAAGATATGCAATTTGAAATTGTCAAAACTTCCAAAACCTGTCAAGTATTTAAATAAATTATAGCTCCTGAAATATTTAATGTTTATTCTAAAAACAAAATAGAACAAACGCAGAAATTAAGACAAGCAGGGTTGCAGCCTGCAGGCGACCTGGCAATGGGGTTCCCAGAATTTTTATTCGCAGTGTTATTGAAAAATAATTAAAGATATCTATATTACTTTTCAAGAAGTTCGAATCATTTAAAAAAAGTTGTTTTCCCCTCTGTACAACTACGTTTCTTTATTTTAGTATATTGATTTCTAAATGATTTCATATCAAGAATAGTAAATTTGGTTTAGAAAACAAAGAGGGGAGAAAATTTCGGAAATGAAAAGTTGCTAAAAAGAAAATCAAAAAATTTTGTTTTTGCAACACTGCATGAAAAATAGGAAAAACAAGAGAAAGACGATTTTGTTTCGTGTGGGACGTTTTTTTTTTCACGTACAAATTTACTGATGAAAATGACAAAAATATAATCTAAGAAGGAAAAAGTTAAAGTCAGTATAATCCAAACAAATAAATTGAATAATTTTTTTGATTTTTTTTTAAAGTAAGTAATTAAGTATTCCAATCCAATTTCCTCAATTTGTTCAAAAGATTTCCAAATTAAAATTTTCTCTAAATTTTTTACAAGTTGAATTTTTTTCAAAATAACCTATAGGTACATAATTTATTCAAAACTCTTTTAGCTCAAAATGAAATTGTGTCTTAACGTGGTCTCATTTTGAGTTAGAAAAGCTTGAAAGAAATAATATATAGATAGGTAGATGGACATAATTTTGAAAAAATTCAAACTTCTGACAAAAGTTCCAGGAATTAAACTTTGCAAACTTACACAAAAATGTATAGAAAATTTGAATTCAGAAATATTGTTGAAAGAATGGCAAAAATAGGACAACTTCGAAAAAAAGAAATTAAAAAATCAAGAAAACATATTTTGTCAAATCTTTTGAAACAATTTGAGAAAACCGAACTTGTGAAGTAAAAATATTTTTAAAACATTGTCAAAATTTGAAAAAACTTGGAAAAATTTCGAAGTTGAAAATTTTTTCAAATGAATGAAGTGATGACCAATTAATATTAAGTACGTGAGTCCAAGACATCTATTTATTACAAACAGTATAAGCTTAAAACTCGTAATTATGAAAAAAGGGATCTAACCAGGTGTAATTTCATTCTTCTATTTCTCGCTGGAAGATGATGAGTAAGCTTCTGGCATGAAAACAGAATTTGCACCTATAGGTCCCTTTTCATTTTGATTATGGCCTTAAAGTTGGAAAATTTTTTCAAAAAATTCAAAATTGTAAAAAATGGTTGAAATTTAATTTTTAATTATGGACTTCAAAAAAATTAAATACTTCACACAAAATAAAATTATCTTTCCAGCGAATATAAATCGAGTTTTGTTATTTATTTCTCTCTTTTGATTAGTTTACTGATGAGATTCAGCTTGATGTCACCGAAATGTAAGCCAGCGACATTCTTCAATCGATCTAAAGAAAATCATAAAACGACAATGAAATAGTGATATTATTAGGGTTACATAGCCTTCAGAGGCCTGAAAGACTAAAACTATAATACTTGGGTCATTTTGATGTCAGTGATATCAGCACATTACATAATTGCCTCTTTATGTTTTAGGCACAGAAATTTCATCTTGGTCACGAAATGGAATCCATCAACACAACATGCCCAAACACTGTAAGCGCTGGATTCACTCAATTACTATTCACCCATTTACTATCGACTTTGGTGAATTCTTACTGCGGAATGAAGACAGTTTATCCCCAAGACAAAAGTGAAGAAATACTCCAGTCTAATGATGAGTTTGATTTCATCGTCGTTGGCGCAGGATCAGCAGGATCAGCAGTGGCCAATCGTTTGAGTGAAATAAGCTCTTGGAAAATTTTACTAGTGGAAGCTGGACCAGATCCACCAGTTGAATCTGATATCCCGGGATTATTCCTATCACTCCTGGGAACAAAGTACGATTGGAATTACAAAATGGAAAGATCTGAGCAAAGTTGCCAAAGTATGATGAATAATCAGTGCTCATGGCCAAGGGGTAAATTCCTAGGAGGATGTAGTTCAATAAATGGGCTACAGTACGTACGTGGCAATTCCAAAGATTACGATAACTGGGAAAATCTAGGAAATTTAGGTTGGAATTATGAAAATGTTTTGAAATATTTTAAAAAATTGGAATCAGCTAATTTTGACTCAATGGAGAAGGATGCTCATGGGTATGAAGGATATGTAAACGTTGAAGATTTCGCAGAAGGAGATATTCTTGATACTAAATTTATCAAAGAATTGCTAGTGAACTTATATCAAGATTTAGGATTACCTTTTGTGAAGGATATGAGCGCTGGACAGAAATCTGGTGTCACCATACCCTATTGACAAAGAAAAACGCTAAACGCTGTAAAAAGCGCTATTTATTTTTTTTGTTTGGCGTTTTTCTGAGAAAATAGCGCACGCCAAACGCTGTTTACATACCAATCGCGTTTTTTTACGCCAAGCGCTAAAAAAAAACGCTATTTTTAATTTAAAAAATATATGTGGTTCTGTGTATTTTTTTTATTTTGATAACTTTTATAAATGTTATCTATTGAATAGATCGCTGTTGAATTTTGGTAAAAATTTCAAGTACATTCTGTATCCATTCGAGTATATGTAAAAACGCTGACTTCGGACTTTTTGTTTTTTAATTTTTCAATATGTTTTTAATACCTCGTAATTTCCAATATATGTGAACATATTGATACCATTTTTTTCTACATGAATGGTGCTATTGAAAGTTTGAATTTCAACTTTTCTATGTTTAACATGTTCACTTGCTTCAGCACTATCGGATCTTTTTTTGTTTTATTATAGTATCTTCCAAGTTTGTTAATTTGGTTTGTAATTTATTCAACTGTTTCAGAATATTAATTTCGAGTGTAGTTATAAGGGAAGTGAAGTTTGCTGTTGGGATAAAAAAAAATCGAATATGAAAATAGTTAGGTGCCAATTTTGAAAAAATATAGTCAGTTAAATTGATAAGTAAAATTGGTAGGCAAACAAATATTTTCAAATTTCAACTGACAGACTTCGAATGTTGGAATTAAATTTCTGAGAAATACGAGTACGTATCATTGAGCAGATGCATTGAATTGTTGTGAAACAACAGAACATTTTGCAACAGGAAAATCAGTTTTTATAGAAAATAACAATTTTCTCCAACGTTTTGTAGAACTGAGAAAATACATTTAGAAATTAGAATTACTTTTCTTTCTAAATGAAAA
>JAVBJF010001497.1:0-13088 GCA_033439095.1 Pseudococcus viburni
GTTGGTGGTCATCTGACGCTTTATTTTTAAATCTGGGGGTCGTTTGGTCGTACAGAAATGGAGCATGGGGGTCGATTGACGTTTCATTTCTTCTTTTTTTTTTAAATTCATTTGGGGGTTGAATGTCGTGTGGGTCATTTGACGCTTCAAAAACAGCATTGCTGGTCATTTGTCGTCAATGGTGGTTATTTGACGTTTTTTTTATTTCAAGAAATTTGTTAATTTTACGAAGTGTGTGGTCAATTGACGGAATAAATTAACGTGTGCAACTAACGTGGTGGTCATTTGACGCGCTTAAAACTGATAAAAAAAAATATTGGTGGTCGTTTGACGTTTTTTTTGTAAACAAACAGTCGTGGTGGTCGTTTGGCGGTAGTGGTCGTGTGTCGTGGTGGTTCAATGGCATACTGCCGATAGCCCATCAAATATTTCACTTTCAGGCACCAATGACAAATCGTTCTAAAAACGCAATAGATAAAAATGACAGGAATCAAGTTTTTTATACTTTCTCACCCAAAAATTTAGAAATTCTACTTCCATTAAAAAAATTGATGGCTATTTTAATGAAACTAAATGGCTGTAGGGTGAGTTGTGTAAAAAAACACAGGGGAATTGATTACCCATTTTTTTTTTTTTTTTTTTTTAGAGATGTACGAATTGATTCCCCCTTTTTCAAGAGTGAATGTGCGAATTTGATTCCCATTTCTTTGGCAGGGTATGTATGAATTGATTCCCACTTTATTTTCCAAAAACGTGAATTTTTCAGGAGAGCGAATTAATATGCACAAAACGTTTTTCTACGACTTAAAATTAGGTTCAGCAAATGTTGGTTTGTTTCAAAATGTGGATTTGGGGCCTACGGAGCAGGTTTCACTCCAGTTCTCAAGAATTGAAATGAAAAATTTTCCCATCTGGGTGCGCTTATGCTTGGGAATTTTTTAATCGCAGGTTCGAAAATAAATTTTTACGAAAAAAATATGGTATTATTTATTTTGGATTTAAAAAAAAATTATTTCAAACACCTTTTTTGTGTTTTTTAAATAAAAAGCTCGAAAACTTCGAAGATCTGTGATTTAGCAAACATATGGGAAAATTTTTAATTTCAATTCTTGAGAAACTGGAGTGAAACCTGCTCTGTAGGCCCCAAATCCACATTTTGAAACAAACCAACATTTGCTGAACCTAATTTTAAGTCGTAGAAACGTTTTTGTGCATATTAATTCGCTCTCCTGAAAAATTCCTTTATTGAAAGAGATTGAGAATCAATTCGTATATACCACTGAAAAAAAGTGGGAATCAATTCGGACATTTCAAAAAAAAAGGGCATCAATTAGAATTTTTCAAAAGCTGGGAATCAACTCACCAACTCCCAATCTAAATAGCCGGGCACCTTACCGATCAAGCAGACGTGAAGGCATGCCACGCCAAAATCCGACGCCAGCAAGCGTGATGAACGTCCAATTGCCTCCGTGAATCCTTCAAAATCATTGATTAAGCTAAAAATAATCAGGAAAGAATTCTTAGATGATTTTGTCAGGAGGAATTGAAGAAACAAAGGTTACGAAATGTTGAACGCCAAAAAATAGGCGAATATTCGTACAGAGTGACGTTTTTAAAACGATTTTATGTTTGTATTAGGGTGAATTTCGAAAGCTGAGTTCCAAACTTGCCAAGATCCTTGTGAAATTTCAAAGCTGCGCAATTCCGTAATCGAGATCGTTTACATATGCTAACAAGTTCGTCGCAAACATACGGTATTCAATACAACAATATGCCAAATGCCGATGCCAACGTGGACAAATCTAAAATTGCCGCATTTAGACTGAGAACCCCGTTGATGATGAATAGCTTGTGAAAACTGTCCGTATTCTCGAATCCAGAGGAGGAGGAAACGTGTAGTACGAGATGATTTTTAGCTTTATCTTCGTTGAAGAATAATGCGAGGTCGAGACAGCACACCGATAATAGACGCTGCAAAAATAATACGAATATGCCCCCAAATAAGCTAAATTTTGTTTCGCGTGAATGATGATTTGGTTCTGCTTGGAATCAGAAATATCTAATTTGAGTTGGCGGTAAAAATATTGTCAAAGTGTTGGATCATTATTTCGATGCGATCTCCGTATAAATAAGAACTCAAAGGAAAAGACCGTGAGCACTCACCGAATGAATGGCACCGAACGCACGTGCTACGTTGAACATCAGCATAAAATCCTTGTTTGCATCGTGCATGTGCTTGTAAATGTACCAAAAATACTTCAAAACCGATACTGTACGAAATTATAATTTGATACGTGACTAAAATATACCAAAAGAAATTTCACTGCTTTGCTAATTTTATCGTGTTGAAAAATATATTACGCTGAGGCAATACAACAAGTAAATCTGGTTCGCTACCGTACTCTTGTAACCGAATATGTTCCTCCGATCCTTGCAAAACTGTTCTCGCAATTTTTTTTCAATTCTCGAAAAAGTGTGGCTCATTTTGGAATTCGATGTTGAACGAAATTCTTAAAAAAATATTAACCGAACAAAAACACTCCATATCCTACTTGCCGTGATTTGTGAAATAAAGGTCACGATAGTAAAAAAACGGAACAAATGAATGCCTATGCTGGGCCACCAAAACTTTTCGACGAAGCTTAGAAATTGAAAATATTTATTCGTCGGTTTCATACCGAAACATTTACCACAGAATACAGAAAGTCACCGGGTCACATAAAATAATCAATTAGGTAAATACCATACATTTAAAAAACAAAATGAAGTATGTAAGTATATAAGTAAGGTTACATGTTTGGAAACGTATGTACCTACCAAAAATTGAATTGAAAAAACTTACCAATTTAAACAGAAATTAACGAAGTTGTTTTAGAAGCAAACAACAACTAAATAATTTTCCTGTGGGTTTTATAGCTTCATATCTTGTAAAGTTTTAACGCATCGAATAATGCATAAAATGTAGCTTTCAAAGTCACGCATTTACTTTCGGAAGTAAAAAGTTTGCTTACGTGCCTGTACTTTACCAATTGTAAGATAATTATGAATTTACTTCACCCTATCTTCAGTTTGAAGTTTTCTTCACGAATTTTTCAACAGGGACTAGCGTAGTTGATATTATTCATGTGGGGGGGGGGGGATTAATCGAAAGTTGCCAGCCCTTCCTCGTTTTCTAAAAACTGAATTATTAGTCAGGTCTCAATCGTACATCCGCGCGCTATTCCTGTTAAAATTTATTTTGTGATTGATTCTTGTTCTGGACACTATAACAAAGAAATTAAGCCCGTATGCTCTTTTTTTATCCCCTCCCCCTTCCCCAGGGTCCACCCCAACATTTCAAACGTGTGTATCGCCTTATCCATGGGTCGTAATGAAAAAATTTTCAAACAGAAGTTGTTCCTTAGCACCTAAGGTACATTTTCATTCCTTATCAAAATCCATTTTGGAGCAGCTCCTACCTCCCAAATTTGGAAACAAAACTAAGTTTTTGAGAAAACCTCAAAAATCGCGTTTTCTCATTTTAAACGAATAGTTTCGGAGATACGACATAATTTGTTATCATATAAAGTACCTTCAGAATTTAATTTCCTTTCCAATGAGCTCCCGACAGAGTGAACCTGTCCCCCTTCCTCGTTTTCACAAAAGTTATGCTCCACGAACAAAATTTGCTCCAAACTCCAAAATGAATCCCGATAATAAATGAAATTATGCATTAGATATCGAAAAACAAAAATCGTTTAATTTTTTTTCGCAGGTCCAACTTTTGAGATAAGGGGAAGGGGGAGAGATCCATCCTGTCGGGAAAAGTTGGTGAAAATGGTCGTGATAGAGCTCATTGGAAAGGAAATTCAATTCTAAATACTTTTTATGATTACAAATGTTGTCTTATCCCTGAAACTTTTCGCTTAAAATGATGAAAAGGTAATTTTGAAGTTTTCTGACAATTTTTTTATTTTCAAATTTGGGGGGGCAGGAGTTGCTCCAAAATGGATTTTGATGGGAAATAAAAATGTACATTAGATGCTGAGGAACAACTTTTGTTTGAAAATTTTTTCGTTACGACCCATGGACTAAGGCAATACACACACGGTTTGAAATGTTGTGGAGTGGGGCCCTGGGAAAGGAGAAGGGGAAAAAGTCATACGGGTTTAATTTTGCTTTGTTTTAGTGCCCAGAACAAGAATCAATCATGAAATCAATTTTAACAGAAATTTTCGCGCGGAAGCTTTTTTTTTTTTTTTTTTTTTGTACGATTGTGACCTGACTACCTTTCAGTAAAATTTTCTGACTGAAAGACTCGAGACCAATGATTTTACCTTATCAAAAGACCTTTGGCACCCATTTTTTTTAGAGTCCTTCAATTTTTGTTTTTGTTTTTAAAAAAATTATGAATATTTCAATCCATAAAAATCATCAGCACCGGTTTTCCATACTTTCCAATTTTCGAAAAAATATAACAATGTAAGTATTTTTCCTCGTTTTGAATAACTAACCTAAGCAAGCGTTGAAGATGAAAATCATCACTCCCAGATAACTTTAATGGGAGTTTTTTTTTCTATTGTTTACTGAATCCCTGAAAAATAGGGCGTGATGAAAAATGGGTGCCAATGGTATTTTTTAGGTAAAGACATGTCGACATGTCATACTTACAAGGAAGCTACCCGAGGTCGGACACGCGGAATGAAAATTTTTTCACAGGCTTGTAGAGCATCGCCAAAAACTTCCACAGCAAAAAATTTCAGTCCCTAAAGTTGATATGGGGGGGAGCTATGGGGTTTGAATTTCGAGAAATCGTCCCTGATACATCGAAAAATTACAAAAATTTAAATAACTCGCGTTCTTTTGTGGTGTTTAGAGAGATGAAATTTTATACTACGAACTGGCCTCGGTATAGGCCATCTGAAGATGGGATAGTCACCTAGGTTTCGCGTGTAGCATTGGGGGGGGGGGGGGGTCATTCATACATTGGTTGTTATTATAATAATTTTTCTACATCGCGCATAAAAAGCATGAGTGAAAATCCCCTCTCCCCCTGATGTTACTCGCGAACCTAGGCGACTATTCCAGCTTCAGATGACCTTACTGGTATAAAATCCATCTCCTAAACGCCATAAGAACGCGGGTACTATTTCGTTTTTTGTAATTTTTTCGGAGTATTAGACGATTTTTCGAAATTCAACCCTCCCATAGCTCCCCCCCCCCCTATATCAACTTTAGGGGCTGAAATTTTGGCTGTGCAAGTTTTTGGTGATGCTCTACAAGCCTGTGAAAAAATGTTTTCATTCCGCTTGTCCGACCTCGGGTAGCACCCTTGTTAGTAAAACCATTTTTAAAAAAAAAAAAAATTAAAAATTGAACGTGGTTAGGTTTTAGGGTTTGGGGAGAGGAGTAAATGTGGAGTCAGGAGTAAAATGTTTAACCTCGTCGTTTTAAGGGAAAGATACATTTGCGCCCACTTTTTTTTTAACAAAAGAAGTGATTGATTAAAATAGCCCATAAAAAATTTAGTTCAGTCGATAATTTTGTGCCATCCATCCCCCCCCCCCCCTAAAAAAAGTAAATTGTTTCGTGCCTGAATAAATCATTTTTTTCAAAAATTTTCGAAAATCGAGTCATGATATGTGCCCCCCCCCCCCCCCATATTCAGACTTCGGTAAAATCACTGACGACGACAATCGTGGAAATACCATTGAATGAAGCTGTGTACAAAATTCGAACAAAAATTTCATGAAAATGATTTACTTATCAATTAGTTACGTACAAAGCTCATCCTTTAGTTAGCTTGCGTAATAAATTCGTATAAGTAAACACACTGTGCAAATTTCTCGAGAAATTATTCAGCAGCAAACCGTACACTTTGAAAATGACAAAATCCGTTGTTGATTGTGTTTGACACAGGAATATGTAAACGTGTCTTCGAATTTTTGTCGATTCGTACCACGGAGTAGAGTAAACTGAAAACGATATTCGAGTAATCTGATTCAGAACAAAAAATTATAAGTGAACGAGTTTATAATTGAGAATTGGGTACTTATTGCAATATTACCGAATTATTAAAATTTTCTCCAATCCAGTATAGCAAAAATATCCCCACACCTGTGTTCAAATATCCCGTCAAATACTTAATTTTCAGCACCAATGACAAATCGTCCTGTACAGGCAAAATGTGACAAAAGTCAATTTATATATATGTGAGCCTGGATATAGAAACCACCCTTAGGTGTAAAAAATTTATTTCTGAGTTGACACTGATTTTAGGCGTTTAAGAAGGTATAGAATCAAAGGAGAACCTCCACTCAAAAACCAATTTTTAACACCTAAGGGTGGTTTCTATATCCAGGCTCACATATATGTTTTTATACTTTACACAATTAATAATATATTTTGAAAAGTTGAATTCCTATTTTAAAAACTTGGCCAAAAAGTTATTGTGGTACTAATAATCAGTAGTTAGGTAGCTACTTTACCGACACACCGACATGAAGACATGCAACGCCAACAACAAAACCTGCAAGTGTAAGAAACGATGCAATTGTTTCGGCGAACCCTTTCAAATAATTGATCAGGCTAAAAGTAAAAAAAAGGCAATTGGTCTATAAATGTCCGATATTGAAAAAATTATTGGATTTCCATAAGAAAAAGTTGATGGGGCTATTCCATACTAAAACAGACCAAAAATGAAGTCGGGTCTTCCGATTTCGCTCAATTATTTTAAGAGCTCCTCTTGGTGGTCTATTCACAAACCCACGATTTTTTTTCTAACCTTATAGGGGGCGGGGAGGCGGGCCTCGAAATTTTTATGCAATTGCAATTTTTAGCCAAATTACCCAAATTTGAAGGCTCATATCTCGAGATAGATTGTACTTGGGGGAAAACTGTTTGGGGGGTCTGAGAGATAATTAATAGGAGATTCAAAAACAGTAGGGGAGACCGGGGCAGCGTGGAACGCTGGGGCAAAGAGAAACACCCGCCTAATTTAAATAGGTATGAACGAATTCGCGAATTTTCTGTTCTGGTAGTTGGCTACACCGATAAGTCAACACTTGATCGAAAAAAATATCCAAAAAGTTGCCGTCATCCAGATTTATATTGAATAATGTGGTTTTAGTGACATGCGATGTAGATTTTCATGATTACTTTCGCATGCGGCTGTATTTTTACATTTCACGTTGCTGTATCGAGTTATACATCAAATAGAGAATTTTATGCAGAATAAGATGAGCGCATAGTTTTTAATTAATATGCAACCCTTCATGGACATATTGCGGTTCAAATACCAAAAAACGTGAATGGGGTAAAGCGGAACACAAAATTATTGTATTTTTTTTTCATTTCAACTTTCGGATTATGGTTCGAAATTACGTTCAAAAGGCAGTAAGGTTATAAATATTGCTATCTAATATAAAATTTTGTATATAAAAGAAAAAAAAATATAATTTTTTTAAATTATTTTTAATGTGTTCCGTTCTGCCCCGAGTGGTGTTCCGCTTTGCCCCAGCGTCTGGGGCAAAGCGGAACATTTTTACTTTTTCATTCAACTCAAAACAGAAACCTTACAAATTGTTCAAAAATTCTCCAAAAAAACGAAAATGTAGCTAAAGGTTGGTACTTTTGAATAAAACAAACCGGCACACCATCTCTAAACTATTCCGCAGCCGAAGTTATAACCCATTTCCTAAAAGTGTCCCGCGCTGCCCCAGTCTCCCCTACCTAATCGCATTTTTTTAAAGCTCAAAGTTGAACTTTGGTGGTGAAAGATCACTTTTATGATAAGAACAAAAGATGAAAGCTACCATTAAAAAATCTGAAAAAATTACAGTGAGGAGCCCTTTTCACCTTTTTTTCAACCAACAAATTTTCAAGATGGGATCTCTAGACCCCTGGGGAGTAGGAAGGTCCCAAATTTTGACTAAAATTCAAAAAAAATCAAAAAAGTAAAGTAACACATCGATTACTAATAATTCAAAGGTGCTGATTTCGAATATGGTTTTAGTTTTTCATTCGACCCCCCCCCCCTCCACCGGAACCGCCTATTATTCTACTCGATAGGGTCAAAATTCAAAAAAATGAAAAATTACGTGTGACCTGTTGTTTGTTTAAGTTTTTGAGGGCACTGAGTTCGAAAAATTTGCTAATTTTTTGGATTTGACCCTTTAGTGCTCCTCTAGCCCCTTCTCCCCAATTTTGGGAAAACCATGTTGAGAAACGAAAATATCGTGTGACATATCGATTCTCACAAATTTCTGGGCGTAGAATTCGAATATCGACTTACTTTTTGATTCGACTCACTCCACGTAATTTTTTGAAATATTCAATTCCATATTGATCACCGATGACTGGAGGAAGGGGTCAGTTGAAGCACGGGGAAGGGGTCGGATCGAAAAGTAAGTCGATATTCGAATTCTACGCCCTCAAATTAGTGAAAATCGATATGCCACACGATATTTTCTTTTCTCAACATGGTTTTTCCCAAAATTGGGGAGCTAGAGGGACATTTAAGGGTCAAATCCAAAAAATTTGCAAATTTTTCGAACTCAGCACCCTCAAAAACCTAACAACCGACAGGTCACACGTTATTTTTCATTTTTTTTGAATTTTGACCCTGTTGAGTAGGCTAATAGGGGGGTTCAGGTTGGTCGAATGAAAAAACTGAGTACATATTCGAAATCAGCACCTTCGAATTAGTAGTAATCGATGTGTTACTTTACTTTTTTGAATTTTAGTCAAAATTTGGGACCTTTCTACTCCCCAGGGGTCTAAAGATCCTATCTTGAAAATTTGTTGGTTGAAAAAGGGTGAAAAGGGCTCCTTACTGTAATTTTTTCTGATTTTTAAATGGTAGCTTTCATCTTTTGTTCTTATCATAAAAGTCGAGCTTTCACCACCAAAGTTCAAGTACAACCTATCTCGAGATATGAGCCTTCAAAGTTGGGTAATTTGGCTAAAAATCGCAATTGCATGAAATTTTCGAGGCCCGCCTCCCCGCCGCCTTGAGGATTAGCAAAAAGCTAGGATTTATATCCGCGGACAAATAGAGGAAATTCGGTATGCAGCGTTGCCATGCTAGGGCTAATACTATCACACCATCAGTTATCACCAAAACATGAACTACACAGGTCGACATTTTTAAACGTGAACTGCTATTTGAAGTTTAATGAGTCATTTTTATAACATTTTTTCACGCTGATCACGAAAAAAGCAGTGAAAAAATTCTATCACCCAAAGATTTCTCACAATTTGAATTTTTTGTTGAGTAGTTTTTCTACTTTTCTTATTTCTTAATAACTTTGGACACTTGAAGTCCATTTTCTGAAAAAAGGAAGGATTCTACGAAAAAAATGAATGGAAAATAAATTGTAGAGCGAAAAATTTCCTTTCTGAATACTTAGTGCAACTAGTTTTTTCTTAGGAGGCTTAGTTTTTGAGATATTTTCAATTCAAAAAAATAAGTTAAACTTGGAACTTACAACTACAATATGTCGAAGGCGAAGCCTTTCTAAAAAAAAAACTAATTGGACTTTACAGAAAGGAAATTATACACTTTACAATTTATATTCTATTCATTTTTTTCGTAAAATTTTTCTTTTTTTCAGAAAATCGACTTCAAGTGTCAAAAGTTATTACGAAATAAGAAAAGTTGAAAAACTATTCAACAAAAAATTCAAATTGTGAGAAATCTTTGGGTGATGGAATTTTTTCACTGCTTTTTTCGTGATCAGCGTGAAAAAATGATATATAAATCACTCATTAAACTTCAAATATCATTTCAAGTTTAAAAATGTCGTTGTCGACCTGCATAATAAATACACACATGTTTTGCTGATAACGGGGGGTGTGGTAAGTATTAGCCATAGCATGGCAACGCTGCATACCGAATTTCCTCTATTTGTCCGCGGATATAAATCCTAGCAAGAAAAAAAACGTGGGTTTGTGAATAGACCACCAAGGAGAGCTCGTAAAAAAAATTGAGCGAAATCGGAAGACCCGACTTCATTTTTGGTCTGTTTTAGTATGGAATAGCCCTATGAAAAAACGAAAGCTAAAATGCTAAAAATGAATGGAAATACTTACGGAGTAATGTTTTGGAATTTTTTTACGCATTGTATCAAGACGAATTCAAAAGCTGTGTCCCAAACTTGCCAAGATTCTTGAGACGTTTCAAGACTCCGCATACTGACATCAAGATCATAACATATGCTAACAAGTTCGTCATAACATACCGTATTCCAATACAACAATACACCCAATACCGACCACACTTCGGAAACTATGATTATGAAAGCTGTGCTCAAAATACCGTTGAAAATTAAATATATGGTAAAGCTACCGTATTCTCCAAACAGAGGAGGAGGAAACGCGTAATACATATAATTTTTGGCTTTATCTTTGTTGAAGAAGAATATTACATCGAGCCAGCATACTAATAAATTAACGCTGGCACTTATTAGGAACATGCCCATGAATAAACGGGAAATTTTCCTTTGCATGGACGATGATTTGGTTTTGCTTCGAGTTGAAATGATCTACTTTGAAGCTAGGTTCCAAAATATTGTCAACATGTTCGATCATTGTTTCGATGCGATCTGCGTATAAATGGCAAAAAAAGGGTAATCCGAATACTATCACTTGAATGGCACCAAACGCACTTACAACGTTGAACATCAGCATAAGATCCTTGTTTGCATCATGCATGTGCTGATACATGTACCAAAAATACGTCAAACCGATGCTATACGAAATTATAATTTGAAACGTGACCAAAATGTACCAGAGAAATTTCACTCTTCTGTCAATTTTATCGGTGAAAAATATATTACCGCTGAGGGAATACCATAAGTAGATTTGGTTCGCTACCGTACTCTTGTAACCGAATATGTTCTCCAATCCTTGTAATTGTCTCACAATTTTTTTCAGTTCTCGAAAAAGTGTGATCATTTTTGGAATTCTATGTTTGACGAAATTATTCAAAAAGATCAACTGAACACAAAACACCCATTCATGCCTAGATATGTGGAATAAAGGACTAGGTAGTAGTAAATGGAATTCAAAGACTGTGCCACGAAAACTTGTCGAAACTTTAGAAATTGAAAAATATTTATCCGTAGGTTTCGTATCAAACTATTTACCTCAAAAAGTCACCAATTCACATAAATAACCAACTACATAATGAAATACATAGGTATACATAGGTAGTGTTTGATGGAAACACACCTATCAACAATTAAATTAAAACAACCTACCTATTTAAACAAAAATTAAACGTAGTTGGTAGTTTTATAAGCAAACATATAAATAATTCTTCTGTAGTTTTATTGCTCAATATTCTTGTAAAGTTTTATCGCGTCAAATAATACATATAAATGTACCTAGCTCTAAAAATTCTTTAGATAATAAAGAGTTCGCTTAGGTGCCTGTACTTTTCCAAATGTGAAATAATTTTTAATACTTTACCCTATCTTCAGTCTGAGGTTTACTTCACGAATTTGTTTAATAAGATCAATAGTTGCACGAAGTTCAGGGACATACCGGAGTTTATATCATTTAGGTGGTTGGGGGAGGGGAGCAGTAAATCGAAAAGTGTCAGTATTTCCTAGTTTTCCAAAAACAGAGATATTACTTTTGTCAATTTTTCGACTTGAAGACTCGAGACCATTTTTTTTTTTTTTCAAATAAAAATGTATTTTCGTCGTTTTAGATGGTGAAGATGGCCAATTTCTTATACAATCGGCCCAGCTTTCGCTTTTGAACTTGAAAATAGTATGTCCCGATAAATCAACCTTCTTTTCCGAATACTATTTTTTTCATGATTGACTCTAGTATGGATGTTTTTGCCCAAAAACATCATTGGCACCTATTTTTAATCATCCTATTTTTCTAAAATCCTTTAAAAATATATCACTTTTTTATTTTTTTTTTTCAATCTGAATTCACTAAAAAATATTTTTGATAAAATTTCCCTTGAAATGATGCGAATATGAATACATATTTCAGCCCATAAAAACCATAAGCGCCGATTTTCCACATTTTTTCCAATTTTTGAAAAATATGCACATGCATTTTTCCCCCATTTTAAAGAACTGGCGCTGGCCTGGATGGGTGTTGAAGATGGAAATTCGCTGACCATAATTTTGATGGATTAAAATATTCATACCTACTGACATTATTTCGGAGACTATTTCACCGATTTTTTATCAAACTTCTGTAAAATAGGGTAATGATGAAAAATGATGGTCAGTAGTATTTTTGAATAAAGACATCCATATTAAAACCATTTTTGAAAAAAAAATGAACGTAGTTAGGTTTCAGGGTCCAGTGGGGAAAAATGAATGCGGTGTCGGGGAGTGAAATTTTTACCATGAAGTTTTGAGTTCTAGGCACACTTTCTAGCTATGTATTTACTCTCTCTTGAAAAGGTATGGCCGAATAAGGGGTGAATTTGGCCCTTGGCGCTTTTGGCTCCTAAACACCTCAAGTACTCTCTTATTTTTGAATCAGCGAAATTTATCAAAAAAACACTGAAAAACAGTCAGAATTTCAGCACAGTAATAAATTATTGAAAACATTTTCACTAGAAGCAAGTCAGTGAAAGAAAATCACTGAAATATTTTTTTTTAATAAGATCGATAGTCGAACGAAGTTTTAGTTGCTGAGACAAAGGCAAAATTATTTTAGATCCGAAATTGAAATAAAAATGATAAATGAATTAAAAAATTATACAGTATGACACAGAAGTCTTGGTCACTTGAAACACTTCTCAATATCTCAGAACTGAAAAGAGATACCAATACGGTTCAAACGGCAAGTAATCCTGGCGTCGAGAACATTGAAAATCGATAATCAAGCTTTCAGCCCGACGTATAGGTTGTCCACAAATTGAGAAACCGGTTGGGGTCAAAAAATGGGGGTCCGGTTTTTTTATTGAAATGAAGTCTACACTCTGACGCGATTAAAATATGATATGTTTTTTTGAAACTGGTTCAACAACTTGGAACCAGTTGACAAAAATATCCAAAAAAATGGAGATATGAAAAAAAGTTTGATACAAAAGTTGTAGAGAATAAAAAAAACAATCATTTTTTGTTTCATAA
>JAVBJF010001498.1:0-13084 GCA_033439095.1 Pseudococcus viburni
AATTATAACAAATCACAATTTTGGGAAAAATTGAATGCAAAATAAGAATTTTTGGCTTCCTTCCCATATCAAATCTTGTGCTCCTCTCAGTGAGGAAAGCTTAAACCAACGAATTGTTATTTAAGAATCTGTTTTTTGAATTTTCATTGCCAATTCTTGATTAAAGTTCTTTCTGCGTTGATAATTTGGCTCTGGATCCAAATTCGAAATCTGCTTGATAGGAAAAAAAAGTGCACAATTAGAAAAATCAAATTGAGCAGAAATCAGAGAAAGCACCTCCTTCCCTCATAAAAATTCATAAAACATTCTAAAAGTCAAATTGACCAGAAAGCGGAGAAAGCACCTTACCACTCCTTTCCCTCAAAAATCACATTTTTATCCCAGAAATTAGAAAAAATGAAGATCTTTTTTTCCAATAAAAAATATGTAGGTAGCTAGGTTCATGAAGTTTGAATACGAAAAATTTGAAAAAATTGTGTTTGAATCAAAAACTCAGAATAAATACCATATGAGTCAAAATATTTCAATTTTCACTTTCCTATACCTACAGAGTGTTCAAAAAATCATTAAACTTTTATGAAAATGTTTAAAAATTTCGTTGAAAAATGAAAAAATAATGAAAAACGCCGGGGAAATTCTTGACAAAATTGAAAAAATCGATAATCTTTCAAAATTTTAAATAATTTTACCTTTTTTTAAAAATTTTTCATTGAAAAATCCGTACAATTTTTACGACAATTCAGATTTTTTGAGGTATTTTAACGTTAGGTATTTAAAACAGTATAACAACTGTTTTCATATTTCTAATAATTTTAAATTAATGTTATACAATTTTCCCCCGTTTTGATCGTTTTTAAAATAATCACGATCTCGAAAGATTTTAAATAAATTTCAAACAATGTTCGGACTGTTTGAATAAATTTAACGATTTTCCCACAAATTTTACGTTTTCTGGTTAATTTTTTCAACATTTCAAACAATTTCATATTTTCAAAATTTTTATCAAATGTTCAAGTATAAAGTTTAATTTCATAAAGGAATTTACTCTCGTTTGCTACCACATCACCAGTTCATTGTTGTCAAAGTCTTCTTCAATTGAAATTTTACCGGAACTTGCTTCTTTGAAAACATCGTTGCAGAAAAACACGAAGGAAAGGGAGGTTACCTTTTTCACCTCTTATTTCAAACGAAATTTACGATGCCTTGTAGCGATTCGAAACCCTATAACGAAATGAAACTTTTTTCAAACGCGTGAAAATCTTGTCGAAAATGCTGGTTTTTCGAGTGTTTTTCGTTTTGTTTCTTCCATTTTTAGAAATAAGGCTACTCACCCACCCTGCTACGATGTCCGAATTGAGTCCTGTAATTCATTTTTTTTTTCAATGGAAGGAGAGGAGATAAAAAAGGAACCACATGTTAACGTACAACTCTGTCCATTTTTTTTTGTTTTGTACAATGTGTATATTTGTAAGCTTTGTAAAATAAAGACTGCTTCATATATCAGTAGAGACTATTCAAGTGTTATATTTTCGAACGATTGTTTTTATGTCATAAAAAGTATACAAATATTTAAGTAATTGTTGATTTATTAATTTGGATAATAAACTGTTACTATTAAAACAAATGATAAACTTGTCAGTTTGTTATGTGCTATTTTCGGTCTCGTCATTTTAATACGAGCTTGTCAAGAATTTAGATACTTATGGAGTATTTGAAAAGCACATCTGTCTGGTCGAAAATATAAGTATAAAGCCTCCGCGTCCATCAGCGTCAGCTTTAATGTAGTTTTCTAAAAAGCTATAGTTGTTGGCAATTAACGACTGCTGAAACAAGCTGTCTTATAATCACTATGCGCTTCTATAATTTCTAAAGCATTTCTTTCAAACTATTAAAACGTGGACTCGAATTTGTTCTTTTGGCTGGCGCGCTGCGTAGCCGAATAAAAGCTTATCTGAGTAAACGAAACGTAACATTTTATTCCTTTCATAGTAAACTTACTTAAGAGTTGAAACAGGCAAATCTTCTTTATTAAAAGCATTCGAATCAAAACACAATTATTGCTTTTATCTTTGACGATAGCGTTTTACTTACGAGAATTTACCTTGCTGTATGCAAAGAGAGAATTCCTCTCTTTATGCAAATGTGTATCTATCAAATCAACTCGATTTCTTTTTTCAGGCAGAAAAAGTTGAAAAAAAGCGATACAAGTTAAATTAGATACAAAAGTAGATGGATATTGTATTATTGGGAACAGGGGTGCGGCGAACCCCCTGAGTCAACGACGAGGACCCCCCCAAATTTTCCAAGTAGGCCCCCCCCATTTTCACAAATTTCTTCATTTTTTTACGAACTTTAAGGTGGTGATGGTGGGGTGGGGGGTACAAAAAAATACAATATCACCAAACGATTAGGGCTTAATGCGACGTTCCAACGTTTATATGTGATATGAGACATTGAGAAAAGTAGGTATAGCATAAATATAAAAACATCTTTAAAATAGAACAAGCGAGAACATTAAGAGCGATAAGCTTTAAGAATCAGCAAATATCAATAAACTTGATTAAATATAAACATTTGACATCTGTCCCCTAAAAAATCAGCCATGTCTGCATCTCTTTTATCTTCATCCATCTGAAATCTGAATTGGTAAAAGTTGTCTGCTTGAATCAGTGGAATGACTTCAACTGAAAATCAGTGTTTTTTCACCGATCTTTCAGTCAAGTCGTCAAGTCAAAATAATTATTGATTTTTCCTGACAAATGGGAATTGATTGAGAAATCAATAAAAAAATATATTAATTTCCAAAGATAATCATTTACTGATTCTCAAAGGCAGAATTTCATCATAGACTGATTCAGATTAGTTTTAGAAAATATGATTAAAATATTGCCCGAGCGAAGCGAGGGCGAAAACTTTTCGAAAAATCATGTTTTAATACCAAAAAAATGCACTTTTTTCACATTTTTGTAAAAAAAATCTCCTTTCCGAGAGGGGGGGAGGAGCTCGAGCCTATTGTGTCTCCCCCTTGGGTGCGCCTTATGGACGAAATGAATTTGAAGTATAATTTTCGTTTCATAGAATGGTGTGGCAAGTGTGCAGTGACGTACCGAAGTTTGAATATTGAATTGAGGGGGCAAGGTCTCAGAATTTCCATCTTGATTTTTGAAAAAATTTGAAAATCAAATCATTTAAGCGCGAAACAGACCGACTTTTTTGGAGGGCGGGAATGGATGGCAAAAATTTTCAGACTGAATTAAATTTTTTAACCACTTCTCCCCTCTCATTCAATTTATTGCTTTTCCCTGCCTAATTTCAATGGAAAAATCAGCGAAATTGTCAATTTGTCCCGAAAAAAGAAAGAGTGGAAAAGTTCGAGAAAAATTATAATTTATTTCAAAAATTTTGTAATTTCAATGGAAATGCGAGCGAAATGAATTTGGCCGAACGAAACGAGGACGGAAAATTTTAGAAAACCTCAAGTTCAAGGCGAAATAAATTTGAATAAAACAATGTTTTAGAATAAAAAACTTGAATAAAAAATTGACCACTATTACTATGAAATTATTGAGAGAGAAGTATGACGAGGCCGAGCGCAGCGAGGCCAAAGCTTTTAAAAAAATGCATTCTCAAACATCGAACATGAGTTTTGAGGAAAAAAATATATAGGTATGTAATAAAATTAGGTGAATACTGGAATAATTTTGAGGAAAAATACGAAAAAAACCACTTTTGTATGAAGTAGATGAAATACATACTCGTACATGTACAATAAGGCCGAGCGCAGCGAGGCCAAAGTTTTTGAAAATTTTAGAATTGGGAGGTATAATTTCAGAGTTGGACTGTAATTTCTGAAGAAGCGATGTTTACCCCAAAAATTTTATTGTTATTGGTCAAGGGCGAAAACTTTTCGAAAAATCATGTTTTAATACCAAAAAATGCACTTTTTTCACATTTTTGTAAAAAATCTCCTTTCCGAGAGGGGGGGAGGAGCTCGAGCCTATTGTGTCTCCCCCTTGGGTGCGCCTTATGGACGAAATGAATTTGAAGTATAATTTTCGTTTCATAGAATGGTGTGGCAAAGTGTGCAGTGACGTACCGAAGTCAGGATATTGAATTGAGGGGGCAAGGTCTCAGAATTTCCATCTTGATTTTTGAAAAAATTTGAAAATCAAATCATTTAAGCGCGAAACAGACCGACTTTTTTGGAGGGCGGGAATGGATGGCAAAAATTTTCAGACTGAATTAAATTTTTTAACCACTTCTCCCTCTCCATCAATTTATTGCTTTTCCCTGCCTAATTTCAATGGAAAAAATCAGCGAAATTGTCAATTTGTCCCGAAAAAAGAAAGATGAAAAGTTAGCGAGAAAAATTATAATTTATATTCAAAAATTTTTGTAATTTCAATGGAAATGCGAGCGAAATGAATTTTGGCCGAACGAAACGAGGACGGAAAATTTTAGAAAACCTCAAGTTCAAGGCGAAATAAATTTGAATAAAACAATGTTTTAGAATAAAAAACTTGAATAAAAATTGACCACTATTACTATGAAATTAATTGAGAGAGAAGTATGACGAGGCCGAGCGCAGCGAGGCCAAAGCTTTTAAAAAAATGCATTCTCAAACATCGAACATGAGTTTTGAGGAAAAAATATATAGGTATGTAATAAAATTAGGTGAATACTGGAATAATTTTGAGGAAAAATACGAAAAAAACCACTTTTGTATGAAGTAGATGAAATACATACTCGTACATGTACAATAAGGCCGAGCGCAGCGAGGCCAAAGTTTTTGAAAATTTTAGAATTGGGAGGTATAATTTCAGAGTTGGACTGTAATTTCTGAAGAAGCGATGTTTACCCCAAAAAATTTTATTGTTATTGGTCAAATTTGCCAAATTTTCTCATTTTGAGACGAATTTGCCAACTTTTTCTATACTAGCATTTCTGGGGGGTGAGTCACCCCCCGATTCGCTACGCCCCTGCATCTAAGTTATATTCAAAGATGTTACTTAGAAAATAAATATAATCTTTTTTTGCATTTTTCTAAAAATAAATATTTTATCTACTTTTTTTTTGCATTTTTTATAAAATTAATACCCATTATCCTTTTTTATGTGTTTTTTTTTTAGAAAATAAATACCTACACTTTTTTTTAATAATGTACTTTAGATATTATATATTTTTTACCTACTACAAAAAAGAAGAACAGAACATAAAAACTTTTCAATGAAAGCAATGTTTTTGAAGAAAAAAAATGAAAATTCATCTTAGAAATTTTTATTGAGTAAGAAATGCGCAAAATTGGCATAAAATTGATGGGGGGGGTCGTCGCTGAAAACAATGAAAATTCACCTGATTACTAGTCATATTTTTACGTTCCCAAGAAAATTTTGGCAATTTTTATTGAGTTTAAAAATGAGCAAAATTTGGGGTGAAATTGATTTTTTTTAGAGGGGTCCAGTCTATCGATGGGGGGAGGGGGTCATTTCTGAAAAAAAATGAAAAATTTATCTGATTACTAGTCCATATTTTTACGTTCCCAAGAAAATTTTGGCAATTTTTTATTGAGTTTGAAAATGAGCGAAATTTGGGTGAAATTGATTTTTTTAGAGGGGGTCCAGTCTATCGATTGGGGGGGTCTATTATATTGATTTAGGGGGGGTCATTTCTGAAAAAAATGAAAATTTACCTGTTTACTAGTACATGTTTTTACGTTTCCAAGAAAATTTTTGCCATTATTGAGTTAAAAATGAGCGAAATTAGCGTCAAATTGATGAACTTTTGTTTTGGGGGGGGGGTCCGTCCATTGATGGGAGGGGGGTCGTCTATTGATAGGGGGTCCTGTAATTATAGGGGGGTTTGTTTTTAATTATTTTCTAGAATATTTATTGTTAATTTTTTTCTCTTTAAAATTTAAATTTGTAATTTTTTTCCCCATTTTTTTTCGGCCCCCCCAAAATTTTCAACGACGAGTTGCTCGTCAAGAATACCCCTTCGCAGCACCCCTGATTGGGAAAAAAACAGACAAAAGTATGTACAAGATGGAATAGGTACAGTATGACACAGAAGTCTTGTCCACTTGAAACACTTCTCAATATCTCAGAACTGAAAAGAGATACCAAGACGGTTCAAACGGTAATGTATTGCTGCCGATGAGGACATTGAAGATCGATAACCAAACTTTCAGTCCTACCTAGGTATAGGGTGTCCACAAATTGAGAAACCGGTTTGGGTCAAAAATGAGGGTCCGGTTTTTTTTATTGAAATAAATTCTACAAACTGACGTGATCAAAATGTGGAATTTTTTTGAAACCGGTTCAGCAGATTCGAACCAGTTGTCAATAATATCCAAAAAAGTGGAGATATGAAAAAAAGTTTGAAACAAAAGTTGTAGAGAGATAAAAAACAATCATTTTTTGTTCCATAATTTTTTCCCCATCTTGCAATGGAAAGAAGTTGTCATACAAAAGGTTGGAGTAGGTATCATTTTCTTTGTAAGCCAGTAACTAGTTATCAAAAACCAAAAAGTGGATATAGCAAAAAAAGTTTGAAATAAAAATTGCAGAGAATTAAAAGCTGAACATTTTATGTTCTGCAACTTTTTTTCCATCTTGCAATGGAAAGAAGTTATGGCACAAAGGACTCGAGCCTCGAGTTTAATTTTCTCTTTTTAAGCCATAACTCTTCTCCGTTGGTAGATAGAAAAAAAATTACAGGGCGTGAAATGTTCAGTTTTTGATTCTCCACAATTTTTGTTTCAACCTTTTTTTCGTATCTCCACTTTTTTGAAACCGGTTCAAGAAGCGATTTTTTCAAGTCGATAATCAGTTATCAAAAAGTGAATATATCAAAAAAAAGTTTGAAATAAAAGTTGTTGAAAATTAGAAACTGAACATTTCACGTCTTGTAATTTTTTTTCTAACTAGCAATGGAGAAGAGTTATGGCTTGAAAAATGAAAAATGATACTCAAACCTTTTGTACAACTTCTTTCCATCGCAAGATGGGAAAAAAATTATGGAACAAAAAATGATTATTTTTCAATTCTCTACAACTTTTCTTTCAAGCTTTTTTTGCTATATCCACTTTTTGGTTTTTGATAACTGGTTATCGGCTTACAAAGAAAAAATTATACAGACTACAACCGTTTGTACGACAACTTCTTTCCGTTGCAAGATGGAAAAAAAATTATGGATCAAAAAATGATTATTTTTTATTTCTCTACAATTTTTGTTTCAACATTTTTTTCATATCTCCACTTTTTTGGACATTATTGACAACTGGTTCGAAACTGCTGAACCGGTTTCAAAAAAATACCACATTTTGATCGCGATGCGACATTGTGTAGACTTCATTTCAATAATAATAGAAAAATGATCCTATTTTTTGACCCAAACCGGTTCTCAATTTGTGAACACCCTGTAGGTAGGACTGAAAGTTTGGTTATCGATCTTCAATATCCTCGTCGCCAGGAATACATTGTCGTTTAAACCGTCTTTGTATCTCTTTTCAATTCTGATATATTGAGAAGTGTTTCAAGTGGACACGATTTCTGCGTCATACTGTATAAACCGTCTCTCGAGTTGACATTATAGATAAACAAAGTGCTACCCAGAAAAGATGTTTAATATTTTATACGAGTCGAAGTCAAACGTACCGGTAACCTATCTTTCAGGCGGCTGTTTTTTCATAATTTTCATATAAAATACAAACTTTACTTGTGTTTTAAATTTTCAGCTTGAAACGAGGTTAAAGTTTCATCGCTTATTTATTATTCATTTAGAAATAGGTAAGTGCCGTTACGTTTTATAAATTTAAAAATGTTTATTTTCAATTACATGTTTTCTGCTGTTTTGTTGCCACATCCGCTGTAGCCCCCGCTTTTTTCCAAATATATACGATTGCGCATTATTGATACATGCTGCTGCCTACATATATCTACATATTTGCAAATTGAATGTTAAACAACTTAAAAAGAAAACTAAAGCGATATACGATATTGAACATGGGTAACTAGGGATTGTTCCACGCGAGCTTATGATATGCAAATCGTAAATATATATAAATAGTAAATACAGTACAAAGGAGGGGGGGGGGGGGCGAAAAGAGCGATATGTGTTTCGAAAATCCTCTTTAGTAAGCCTGTAACGTGTGCGATTTTTAGCCAAGCAAAATGGAAAAGTTGAAGGAAAAGGATAATGTTGAAATCTTTTTCAGTGATGTATTGAAAGAATATAGTGGAAAGAGGGCGAATGGAATGAAACTTTATAACTGTGCAGCGCTGAAATTCCAACTTTCTGGTTAAAAAATGGTTTTTTTTTCAGTGTTCTCCCTCCATATGCTCGGCAGCTGCGTAAAAATTTGACTTAAGTCAATACTTTACGATCGATGGTGGGAATTTCTCATGGCAAGGGTCCGAACTTTCATAATTTTTTGAGGAATTTTGAGTTCACCCCCCCCCCTTCACTAAATCTCCTTTTACTAAAATTCAAAATTTAAATCATTTTCATAAATATTTAAGAGTCGCACAGGTGTTATAAATTTTTACGCGATTTGCATAGATGATAGAATACGTATTCAGGAAAAAGACTTCGAATAAAATGTAATTTTGGAACAAAAAACTTCCATACTTACTAATTATTTTGACCTTGAAAACCAAAAATAATAACAAATCCAAGGAGTGGCGTCGAAAGCTTCTTTTGAGAGGATACGAAATTGGTAAAGATACTTGGAATGCCAGAAAAGGGGAGAGAAAAGGGAGCCTTTTTATGATTTAATTTATACCCAAAGCGAAAGAGAGGGCGAAGCTTTGAGAAAATTTGATTTTAATGCCCCTAGAAGGCATTTTTTCACGTAAATTTTTTTTGAGAGAGATGAAGGTTTCCTTATGTTTGTTTACATATTCCAACGCGTTTATGGACCTCATAGAGGTTCGGACCCCCTGGAAACCCCCTGGCTACACCACTGGTTTTACGTGAGGAAGTATCGTCATTTTTCAGAATTTCTCCTATTTTTTGAACTCGTCGAATGATTTTTTGTGGCAGAGAGAGGGGGTGGTTTTTTCGTCATTTCCAAATAAACTCGCGTACTTACCTAGTTCAACATTTTTCTGCAAAATCATGATTTTGATCCAAAAATGAACATGAGCTCAAAAGTTACGAAAAAAGTCACGATTTTAGTCATCTTAAAATTCATAAAATAAAACCTATTCATGATTTGGCAAGAGAAGAGCAAACAAATTTTAGACATTTTTTTCAATGCCTAATTTTTGTAATTTTTTTGAACAATTTTCACACAATTTTATGATTTTTGAAATTTTTTAGGTACCTACTTTGAATTTATTAGGGATGAAAATTTTCTATTTCTTACATTTTACCAAATTTTGACATTGATAGGTACAGTATGTTTTAGGCCTGAAGTCGTTTAACAAGAAAACAAACAAATTTTAGAATTTTTTTTCATTTTTTTCATTTTTTTGAACAATTTTCGTACTATTATATGATTTTGGAACTTTTTGTGGGTACTTTGAATGATTATTGGTGAAATTTTTCAATTCTTTACATTTTACAAAATTTTATCATGGATATGTTTTAGGCTTGAGGATTAATTTTTGAAAAGTGTAACGTTTTTATACAACGTTTTTGTCCAACGTAACGTCTTCAAAATTAAATTTTACTTACCACTGACATAATGGAATGTTTTTAAAATTGAAAAAACTTGGGAAAATGCTGGAGCTGGAAACTTCAACCTTCAACCTTCAACCTTGAAACTTGAAAAAAGAACCTTTTTACATGTACATACTTACCTTTTGATCCGCAATCATGACATATTTTTGACTTCAATGTTTGATGAAGAAACTTTTTTTTTTGTTGAGTCAAACTTGACAAATTTTGACATTACCTATGTTTTTTCGTTCTGATTTTAAACTTTTCGACAATTTTTTAAAATTAAAACTTTGAAATTATGATTTACTATTACAACTTTTCATGACTACTTACAAATTTTTGTGACCTGATGTAAAAATTATAATTTTCGTGACTTTTTTTTTTGTAAAAATGTATACTTTGCAAAAATTGTGTTTTTCATAATTTTGTTACGAAGCTGAATTATTTTTATGATTTTTTAATTTTACTAGAATAATAATTTTTTTGGCTTATTTTTGTAAAAATCATGTCTTTTTATGTCTGATTTAAAATCGTGACTTATTTATCAATCAAACCTTCAAACCCTTGATTTCAATTTGTGAATCGAACAAAATCTTGTTTTGTAAGACGAAACACTGACTGTTTTTTTTTTCAAGTCAATTTTTTTTCCAAGTCAAAATTACAAGTTTTTATGAGTTTTGAATCAAAATAACGTAAGGTGCAGTGGGGCAATTGCAAACCACTTTTTGATTAGTGACACTTTGTCGGTTCACTGTGCCGGCTCTATGGCACCAATCAACCTGAAATTTCTGTCACACAAACTTCAAGGGGTTCTCTATTGGTGGGAAAAATTTCGTATCATTTAGTTTATAAATTTATGAGAAAATAAAATTTAAAAATTTTTCAATTGTGTTTTTGCATTTACCCCGCCATGGGGCAAATGCCAAATCGTAAATTATATCTGAAGGTGCTCATTTTTTTCAGTTTTGATGGTCAAATCGGAATCTACGTAAAATTTACTACCTTTAAATATACTCATTACCTTCGTTTGATCAGAATTTGTCGGAGATATCCGCGAAAGAAAGAATTTTTTAAAGAAGTGAAAAAATCTCATTTTTTATTTTTATTTTTATTTTTTTTAATGAGCTAAAAATTGAAAACAAATGATCACTTGTGATAAGTATGACGTATTTTATTGGAAAACACAAAATTTTGATGAAATTTGAACAATATTTTGATAATAACTCCCAAAAATGCAAAAAATGGCAAAATTTTGTAAGTAAATATCAAAAATTTAATATAAATTTTCACACTTTTGAAGGACTAATATTCTTTTTTTTGTATTTTCGACCCATTTTACATCTAAAAATCGTTAAAAAAATTCTGAGAGTAAGTATAAATAAAATGATAGATATTTTCGATTTTGCAATTGCCCCCGCATGACCTTTTTCGGGGTAAATGCAAAAACGCATTTTTCCGTTAATGTAATGAAAATTTTTCAAAAATGATAGTCTTAGCTTTAACTTGGATCTATTAGTATAATTAATCAACAAAAATCAGTTCAAAAAATTTTACTTTTTACGTTTTTGTCCATTTTGAAAAAAACTGATTCAACTTTACTTATGAGTGATTTTGACACATGTTGATAAAAACATTTCCAAAAAGCAAATGCGTGCACCGATTTCGTTCAAACTGAGTGAGTATATAGGTAATAGATGTGCCTTGACCTACCAAAAGATGGCGCGCTCAAAAATTATGTTAACTGACCTCCAGAAGCTGATTTTGCAAATACCCCGATTTTGCAATTACCCCACTGCACCTTAGTATTTTAAATCGTAACTTTTTAAAAACTATCTTTGTAACCTCAATGATAATCTCTGGTGAATTTTTCCCTCCTCTCCCCTCCAGCCTCTTGCAAAATACAAAATCATGTGGTCGTAGACATATTAATTATCCATACCAAATATTGCAATGCTTTGTTTAATCTGTCTTTTGATGTCTTTGTCATTTTTTTGATCACATCATTGAATCAATTTTCGTATAAAAATTCCGATATTTTTGCTTTCAAGTTGAACATCGTGCTACTTGTTACGCGTAACAATACGAATAAATTAAAAGTTCAGCGTTTATTCGTCGTACAGCCAATTTTGAAAAACACGTTATTGATAACAACTCATTTCTTAAATTTGTTTTCGTTTTTCGAAAATTTAATATTACGGTCATGGAAAAATAGTGAACGATGGCGTTTTACGTTTTTCTTGATAACACTAGACAATGTGTGATTAACACCGTTCTGTCGCATTTTCCCAGAAACGTTATTTTTTTATTATCGTTTTAAAATTTTTTGTTATTTTGAATTTATTTATCATTTTCCCGATAATGTGGTCAAAAATACTTTTTGTCTGATAAATACCCATGTGGTATATCCTGTTGAAATGAATTTTTGAAGAAAAAATAGCAAATGGGAACGAATCGTATTTTTTTTTCCCCATTAATTCTCATTTTTTTTGTTATCAATTCTTCTGATTTTTTTTTCATAAATTTTTTCTAATCGACAATATCATGAATAGATTTAGTTGTTGAGTATGGCGTGGAAATGAAAAAAAAATCATTTTTTTTTGAAAAAAAAATTTAAACAGCATACGGAAAATTTGCAAATGGAATGGTTTCTTGGGTTTTTGAAAAAAGAGAGGCTATATGCGAATCACATTTTTATTTTGACTAGTCCAGTTTAAAATTGAATCTCTTTAAAAAAATTTTCAAAATTCTACATTCCCAAAAACGAAACTTGAGCAAAAACCTCGGATGGGAAAGTGAAGAATTTGCCGACCAATATTATTTTTTAAAAAAATTGCGACTTATATTTTAAAAAACTGAAAGAAATTTTGTCGACCAGAGTTCGTACTTACTGAAATCAAAAAACAAAAATTCGTGTTTTTTCGTATTATTTTTTTGACTTTCAAAAAAAAACTATACCTACTTGTCGATGACCTCCTCCCCTTTCAAAATGTTTTTTTGAAAATTTTTCAAAATTGACTCCAAGTCCCTTGATGAATGAGAAGGATAAATTTCCCGCTTCAAAATTTTTCAAATGTCTGGAATGGAAGGGAAGGGTTCATACCATAATTTTGTGAAAGAATATTTATATTTAAGGATTCGTTCGAGCTTAAAATTTGTAGCAATTTTTTATAATTTTCAGAAAGGTAATAATTCATTTTTTTCAATATTTTTGGTTGTTTTAAAAAAGAGTGCGGCCCCTATTTTGTTTCGGGGGGAGTTTCAGGTTTCGGGTCTTTGAGCATTCAATTAAAAAATTCATCGGGTCTTGGGCTTGGATTGGGACTTTGATAATTCGGGGGGGGGGATATGGGTTACAGGGCTTACTGTTCGGGGCTTGAATGAAATGTTCGTGGCTTGTGAGGAGGATGATTTTTTTTTGAAA
>JAVBJF010001499.1:0-13079 GCA_033439095.1 Pseudococcus viburni
AAAAAAAAATTGGAAATTCAAGAAATCGGTGAGAATAGGTACCTACCTAAGATTGAAGTTTTGCAAAATTTCAGAAATTTTACCTTGTTTTCTAACGATCAATATATTTACTTTTTTTTTTTTTTTTTTTTTCCTTCCCTTCCCTGGGTTCAGACATCAAGGTCTATCAGCCCATTTACAGTAGAATAGTTATTTACATTAGAATCGGATTGTAGCACCGGAGTATGATGTGACCTGCTGAAAGAAATTGCCCAGAGCTGAGAATATTATTTTATTAGGTAGACTTAGTAGTGAGAGAGCAGAGATAGGGGCCATTGCTCCTTCCTCAATTAGGGTATGATAAAGCTTTTTTCTAAACTGGACTATATTTACTTAATGGTTTATTCCAAATTTACAACACCGACTAAGTAATTATTTTCAAAATTCTGGCAATATTTTGACAAAATTTCAAGAAGGGTATAGCCGGATAAGGGGTGTTTTTGGCCCCAGCCCCAATTTTCAATCCAATGCCCCCAGATTATGTACCTTAATGAAAAAAAAAAAATTATGGAAAAAACTTTGGCCTCCCAAACCCCTTCCTTTTGGAGCTATGACAAATTTTATTGCATTATTTTTGAACGGAAAAATATCGATTTTTCCGAGTCTGAGGCGCGTGTAGAGTGAAAACGAGCGAGAAATGAAATTTGACTTTTCCGATTCGGAAAATTTTCGGATTTTCCGGGCGACACGAACGAAACCGTAACCGAATTTTGAGGTTAGGTTAGGTTTAGGTTAGGTTTAGGTTAGGTTTGCACCTGCCTAAACGAAAATTACCAAGTCGAGAAAACGAAATAAGGTCACGAAGTAAGATTTAAGTTGCTATATTTTTCAAAGAAAAACTAACAATCGCGTAACGAATAAAAGTCGCTCGATACGAAATTTATCCGGGAAAAAGAAACAAAAAGGTACTTCAACGGATGAAGTTCAAAACGATACAAAAGTTCAACGATCGAACTGTTCTCGAATAAAACTAAACAAAGAATTTTGGCCGTAGCCAACGATTATTATATTAATACAGCCGCGTATAAATCGAAACGAGAATAAAAAAAATACACGCGAAAAACGATAATATTTACAACAATTTTCAAGAATTTTTAATTTCAACGGAAGTGAATGAAATTTTCTGTTATTTGGCACAAAGTTACATCTCGTAGAGTTCTATTTATGATAATTTTTTCATCAATTTTGGTCCACTCCTCCATGAAGTTTTGGCCATTTGAAATTTTCAACTGTAAGAAAGATCTTAACAGCGAAGTTCGACTAATTTTTAAAAATGCTCTAGAAACATGTTTTTTGACGTAGATTCACGTCACGTACTTAGTTTTGCCAATTGAGGTGGCTCAAGGGCCGCGAAAATTACAAAAACCCTTACAGAAATGTTATTTTGGCTGATTTTTCAAATCTTGAGCATTTTATGCGATTTTTCGCAACAATAAAACTAATAGATTTAAAGTAAAATGATCGCGAAAAGGGGATGTATCGGGATATCTTGACCTGCTGAACACGAATATGGGACTAGTTTTTTCATTTGGTCATTTCTTTCCGTATAAAATCCTCAAAATTTGAAAAATCTGCCAAAATAATAACACTAAATACGTGACGTGAATCTACGTCAAAAACATGTTTTTAGGAAATTTTCAAAAATTAGTCGAACTCCACTGTTAAGATCTTTTTTACAGTTGAAAGTTTCAAACGGACAAAACCTCATGAAGGAGTGCACCAAAATTGATGAAAAAATTATCGTAAATAAACCTCTACTAAATGTAACTTTGTGCCAAATAACAGAAAATGAATTAAAAATTCTTGAAGATAATGCAATAAAATGGTCATAGCTCCGAAAGGGTGGGGGTTGGGGAGGGCAACTTTTTTCCAGAATTTTTTTTCATTAAGGTAGATAATCTGGAGGCATTACATCGAAAATCAAGGCTTTGAAAATCCTAACAAAAATATATCAATTCTCATAAATTATTCTGAACAATTTTTTTTTACAATTTTGTGGCATTTTATTTAATAGCTTTTGAGATTAATTTTTACAGATTTTTATCCAAATTTGGCGATATTTCGATTTAAAAAATATTTTAAAAAATGAATAAGGCTGGAAAATTTATCAAATTTTGAACCCATATAGCGTGATTTTGGCCAGCAATACTACATATTATGTCTACTATAGGTAAGGTTATATTTTTCAAATTCTTTGCGCGAAAAAAAAAATTAAAAATAGGAAAATTAGTCAGAAAATGCTGCTCGGTTGTTTTGCAAAGAATAGGCATGCATTAGGATGCCTAGATGCAAAAAAAAAAAAAAATGAATTTTGACGAAAATTGGTAAAATACCTAGTTTATTTCGAGTATGACACTTGCCAAAAAATGTTCGAGCCTTCCCTCCTCCCACATTCCTGGCCAGCGGAGGACGAAACTAGGAGACCTCAAAATTTTTTTCATTAAAAAAAACACAGTTTTTGTCATTTTTGGATAGTATTACCTACTGGAAACATTGGTCACCGTTCAAAATATGCGATTCAAGTAAGTAAGTAAGTGATACACTCTGCGCACGATTGACTTCGAAATTGAATACCTTACGTACACTTTTTATCCTTTACAACCTGGTTGAAAAGTTACAGATCTCAAATTTAAAGCTTTTTGATTTTTATTAAATTCAAACTGCTCACTTAAACGCATCAAAAATGGCCATTCAAAAGATTTTTTGGTCACCCAATGTAATTTTGGATGAAATTTAAAAAAAAATTCTCACGGCATGCGGCAGTGCTACCAACTGGATTTTTATCGTGGTTTAAGAAGATAACCAAAAATTTTTTGTCATTAAAATAAATTAAACATATTTTTTGGAAATTTTTGTGGCAGATATTGTCACCTACAATTTTTTGAAAAATTTCATTAAAATTTTTTCTAAATGATCAAGGAAATTTTGCTTTGATTTTGAAGGCTTTTGGGTGATTAGAAAAAATTAACCTTAATCTATTTTGGAATTTTTTATTTCATATTTCTAGTTTCCCCAGCCTCCGTCTTTTGCGCGGTGTTCGAATTCAAAGATCAAAAAATCTTGGTTTTCCGGACCACCTTATGCTAAGCACTGAAAAGGTCACGCATCCTCACTTAATAAATACCTATCTGATAAACTTTTAAAAAATAATAATATCCTAGGTATGATCGATCATCTGATTTGACGACGGTATGATTTTTTGCAATGCTGAATGGTTTGTAAAAGAGAGGAAATAGGTAATAATTTTTTATACTACATAAAAAACGCAATTTTAATGCCTATGCAATGTATTAACTTTTTATTTTAGTCGACGGATACTGTTAGCTTAGGTATAAGATAATTTCTTAAAATTAATTGAGAAATTAAAAGCTAGTAATTTCATATTTTTACCATTGTACCAATTCCATTGCGGATACTCGCAATTTAGGCGTTGTTTTTTATTATACATATGTACATACATTATATCCGAGGATAGGCCTACGGTATACTCGAATGATCCGAATATCTTTCTATTCTTCCTCCGATTCCGGGTCTTCTGGTTCTTCCGGGCCTTCCTCTTCCAGTTCTTCATGACCATCCCAAAGTCCTTCCGGATCAAATCTAGCACCTGCTCCATGATCGTCACCATCACTCGGATCGCGTTGATCAATATTATAGATTGCGTCATCTTGTACTAGCTCTTCTTCTTCTTCATCATCTTCCCAAGGCCCAGCACCAGCTACAAACAACGTCGATATTGTTAAAATCATGCCGAGTGCGAAAAAAATACGATACATGGTTTTTGAGTTCAAGAGTAACTTTTAATTTTCGTTAACAAAATTAACACCAATTCGAATTACAGACCAAACGGCTACCGTTAGTGTACAAGCAGCATCAAAGAACTACGAGTCTTATGATATTCAGTGGCTCGAACCAATTTCGTTTATAATTTGAAAAATCGTTGGAATTTTTTGTTTTTTCTTGTTCTCGGTGATACTGTGAAAAAGATTTGACGAGCGTATCTGCGAATCATGACAATAAATTCTCGATCCGCGACAGTTCCGAATATGTTTTTCTTCAGTTTCTGTCGGCAGCAGATTGCTGGTGTTAGAGTATTTTATACGTAGCAGAGTACAGATGATTCAATAGTAAGCATAAAGTTGCTTCACATGATTTCAGGAACATGCGAACAGATTTTTCAATCATACGTTAAGTGCGTCAGCGTATGATGAATTGATGCAAAAAATTTGGTGCTGGTTTTTCTTGTGATTCAATTCTAGGCGCACCTGTTCTATCATATGTTTTCATGCATGAATTGTTTCCCTGGTAACATCACATCAGCCAGATTCCTACAAAATGAACCTGACAAGGTTTGAAATATTAAACCACGTATTTTACTCATCAATATACGAACAAAAAACGTCCTGTTCAGCATAAGCCAAAAATGTGTTCTTTCTCAGATATCGTCGAATGAAGAAATGGAAACTTGGCAACACTGCGCGTCGGTACGCCTGTAAAATGGTGCGTTTGACAAGACGAGCGTCGGGGCTACGTACACCGAAGTCGCTGACAGGGTTGCCACCTGAAAAATGATGCTCAAATGATCTGTTTTTCGTTGATTTTTTAAATGAAAATTTTAAGCGAAGTTTTCTTATAGGTAATAATAAAGAATCGTGGGAAATTATTGAATTCGATTTTACTATAATTTTGTGAGATGGTCGAAATTTGATAAATTGATTACTCAGCATCCAAATGAACCAAGGAAACAGAAAATCAATAAATTGTTGTCTAATAATACAGCCCGCCCCCAATTTAAGGCTCAACCGGTGTTCCAGAGTTTAATACTTTCTAAAATCCGAAACAGCAACTTCGAAATCGCAAAATCGAAGTTTAATTCAAGCTTCAAATTTTTGAAAAAAAATCTCGTGTATGAGGCAATTTTAAATTTCAAGTTTGAAGTATTCTTTATTGATGCGCTTTTCAAATAGTGTGCGTCGACAAAGAACCAGAGTAAAATATTATTTAACGGGAGGTGGTGGGGAGAAGAAAAAACAAAAGTTTCTTAGACTCAAAGTGCAATTTTAATTTTAAACAATTTTTTCTTGTTGGAATGAAATGTGTTCAAATATTTTGTAAACTTTTCAAATAAAATAAGTAGGTATAGGTACTTTCATTAATTCAAATTGGAATAGGGTTGGTGCCAAAAATTTAGATTTGGCTGAAATTAATATGTTATAAAATACGCGATTATAACTTTAACGGAACAAACCGCATCCAAATTGGTCCATTAGGATCGAAGAAATTGACCATTGAATTCCGCAGATTAAGCGGGTCGCGAAAAAGAATCGCAACGCGGGTTACGTTGTTGTGACGTCAGTTCCTCGGATTCAAACGGGAACGAAACAGCCGTCGCGTCGCATCGAGTAAATTGTATTGTGATTTTTCGATAATTTAATGATTAATCGTAATTTTTTTCGTTGATTTTTCAATGTGTATTTGATATTTCATTTTATCAAGGATTGAGGACGTAAAAATATTCTAGTTTGAGTTATTTATAGCTATACAAGAGTCAAAATAATCCCAATAAACTAACGTTCGAAAAAATTTGAGTTGAGAAAATTACGTCTGAACAAATTTGATTTGATAAAATTGGAAAAAAATGAATTGAGAAGATTGAAAAAAAATTGAATTGAGAAAATTAGAAGAAAAAAAGATGATTTGAGAAAATTGAAAGAAAAAATCTGAGTTGAGAAAATTACTTACTTCTGAAAAAATTTGAGTTGATGAAATTATGTTCGAAAAAATTTGAGTTGAGAAAATTATTAAGAAAAAAATTTGAGTTGAGAAAATTGAAAAAAAAAAACAAATTTGAGTTGGGAAAATTGAAAGAAAAACATTTGAGTTGAGAAAATTGGAAGAAAAAAATCCAAGGTTTGAAAATTACTTCTGAAAAAATTTGATTTGAGAAAATTATAAGAAAAAAATTCAAGTTGAGAAAATTGAAAAAAAATTGAGTTGAGAAAATTGTAAGAAAAAATCCAAGTTTTGAAAATTACGTCTAAAAAAATTTGATTTGAGAAAATTATAAGAAAAAAATTCGAGTTGAGAAAATTGAAAAAAACAAATTTGAGTTGAGAAAATTGGAAGAAAAAATCTAAGTTTAAAAAATTACGTTTGAAAAAATTTGAGTCGAAAAAATTATAAGAAAAAATGCAAGTTTTGAAAATTATGTACGTCTGAAAAAAATTGAGTTGAGAAAATTATAAGAAAAAAATTAGGTTGCAAAAATTTGAAGAAAAAAATTTAAGTTGAGAAAATTATAAGAAAAAAATTCGAGTTGAGAAACTTGAAATAAATAAATTTGAGTTGAGAAAATTAGAAGAAATGATTGATAATTTACTTTACCACATCATGGAAAAAAACTTGTAAAAAAAAATTCAGCAAAATATAATTGTATATTCTATAACATATTTCAATTTCAGCCAAATCTAAATTTTTGGCACCAACCCTATTTCATCTTGATCATCCTACTCTTCTCCTCGTCGGGTATGGTTTCTAGCATGCTTTTTTAGTCGAATACACAGAAATTTCTTATCGATCTGAATTTCAAATTTTTCATCAACTTCAAGCAAACGTACAAAATTTAGAATATTTCTTTAAAAAATCAACACATTCTTCAAAAAAACATAAAATGTTCGATTAAAAAAGAAAATAAGAAAATAGGAAATTCAAGAAACCGGTGAGAATAGGTACCTACCTAAGATTGAAGTTTTGCAAAATTTCAGAAATTTTTTCTTATTGTTTTCTAACGATTAATATATTTACTTAATGGTTTATTCCAAATTTACAACACCAAGTAAGTAATTATTTTCAAAATTCTGGAAATACTTTAACAAAATTTCAAAAAGGGTATAGCCGGATAAGGGATGTTTTTGGCCCCAGCCCCGATTTTCGATCTAATGCCCCCAGATTATGTACCTTAATCAAAAAAAAATTCTGGAAAAAACTTTGGCCTCCCAACCCCCTTCCTTTTGGAGAAAAACACGTTTTTAGGACATTTTCAAAAATTAGTCGAACTTCGCTGTTAAGGTCTTTTTTTACAGTTGAAAATTTCAGACAGCCAAAACCTCATGAAGGAGTGCACCAAAATTGATGAAAAATTATTGTAAATAGACCTCTACGAGATGTAACTTTGTGCCAAACAACAGAAAATTTCATTCACTTCCGTTGGAATTAATAATTCTTGAAAATAATGCAATAAAATGGCCATAGCTCCGAAAGGGAGGGGGTTGGGGGGGCCAACATTTTTTCCAGCATTTTTTTTTCATTAAGGTACATAATCTGGGGGCATTACATCGAAAATCAATGCTGGAGCCCCCCCCCCCCCTTATCCGCCTATACCCTTTGAATAAAATGTCCAAAAATTTGGAAAAATTGTCGAATTTGATGTCATTGATAAAAAAATATTTTTTCTTGGAAATTAAAATAAAAAAAGCGAAATAGTAAAACTGAATAATGGTATTCATTTTTTGAAAATTATAGGAAGGGTAGGAAGGCTAAAAAAATATTCATTTTTGAATTTCAAAGAAAAGAGATGGGCCCATAGATTTTTACACTTAGACAATTGACCTGGTCTTGATTTCGCCCACTCTGCTCTCATTTTCCTTAATCTGTGGTAAGGTGGGGGTAGAAAATCACATCTTCTCATAAGCTGCTCTAATACGAATTCAGCTCGAGATTATCCTCCATAATTCATTTACTTTCTCATCTCTCATGGCATCTAAACGATATTATACTAGTACAATATTGGTACCAGTACGTATGTAAAATCGACATATACGAATCTATCAATATCCATAATTCCATATACTACAAACCTATAATAACTCTAGATAAGTAAGTATAACCAGGAAGCAATAACCAAATCTGGTTATACCTATTGAAAGAGAAAGCCCCACGTCGAGGTTAACGATTAGGTATATTTTATTTTTAATTACTTTCGGTTATAAAATCACCTACACCCACCGTTATTATTATGACGTTTACGTTGTAAAAATTCGACATGATGGAGGAAAAAAATTTCATACGGATGCGCCAATTAACGGTAAACCTAATTTGGACTTATGGTATATTGCTTTTTGTGCGTTACGTGACTGGGCGCAGAGCGAACTCGAAACCAATACGAGGTTATAGTTGAGTCGAAAGCCGAATTTATGAAGTGCAATTTTTTAAGCAGCGGCGAGCTTCGCCTCGCTATTGAATTTCGATTCTGGTACGAATTAATTGACCATCGGCTAAGGTTATAGGTTTTGCCTTTCGCAGCTCATGTTGTAGTTGTCATTTATTTATTTATTATTATTATACGTAATGTTATTTATTGGCAACTCTTTCGTATATCTAATTTTCCACTGCGTAGTCATCGCGCGCGCGATGTGTAAATCTAATCGTGGGAATCCGCACGTTTGAAAGTGTTGAGGGAAAAAATGTCGCTTAATTTTTACTATTTATTTCTTCCTTTTTCCAGTATATAATTTATTCGTCGGAAAATATGTCTGGGAATGTCTCATTAATCTGCGGTTTTTCGTAGAATTACCAATCTCGGACGGTGTTCCAATTTCTATTCGATATTTTTATTGCTTTTTGGTGCGATTCCGCGTAAAATATTATCGGTGTGGTACAAATTATGGAACACCTATTTGTAGATCACCTTATCGTCGTTTGTATTACCTTAAATGATATTTTTAGGGAGGTGTTACGCGGTATTGATGTTGGCGATTGTTCGCTGCGGTAATTAATTGGACAAGTGAAGGTGAATTGTGGACTGGGCGCGTGATACTTTATCGTGCTTGTATCTGAAATACGGTAACGAGTACTTGAAAGATCCGCAATGTTTCATTGTTGTTGTTGTTGATCGTTCAATACTCGTGAACTTCATTAGTGGCAATTTAAATGCGATTTTTTTATTCCATCTGTACCAATTTCATTTCAGTTGGGTGGGTTTTGAAATTGTATCTGATCGAGATGCAGTTGCGGAATAGGTGGAATTAGTTTTTCTATGGCATCGTGAACTCTGGTCATAAATTAGCTGTATTTCACCTTCGTGTTTTGGCGAAGGGTAAATTCCATTTTCGTGAGTTTTGATAATTGGACATTTGTCGAGAAAAGTAAGGTATTTTTTCTATATTGAAAAAAGATTTTTGTTTTTGAGATTTTTGTTTGAAAACTCGAATCATTTATTTCTAAAGATTTTTGTGCATAAAAGCTATAAAAAGCTGTGTCAAAGAAAGAGGTCTAATACCAATTTGGTAATTTCCAGAAATGCTCTAGAAAATTGCGAAATGTTTTTTTTGAGATGAAAATTCATTTCAATGATCATCCCGACCTCAAAAACGAGAAATATCGTGCGATTAATTCTGGGATTAAAATTCATCCCAAATTAATTGCAGCTAAAAAACGCTCGGAAAACCCGTGAGATGATTTTATAGGGATGAAAATTCATTCCAATGGGTATCCCGGCCTCGAAAACGAGAAAAAATGTGCGATTACTTCCGCGATTAGAATTCATCCCAAAATTATTGCAGATCAAAAATGCTCGAAAAAGTCGTGGGTTGAATTTTTTTGGGATGAAAATGCAATCCAATGATCATTCCGGCCTCAAAAATGAGAAAAAAGCGTGCGATTAATTCTAGGATTAAAATTCCTCCCAAAATAATCGCAGCTCAAAAACGCTTGGAAAAATCATGGGATGATTTTACAGGGATGAAAATTAATTCCAATGGGCATCCCGGCCTCGACGAAAACAAGAAAAAACGCGTGCGATTAATTCTGGATTAAATTTATCCCAAAATAATCACAGCCCAAAAATGCTCGAAAAAAATTGTGGGTTGAATTTTTTTGGGATGAAAATGCAATCCATTGATCATTCCGGCTTCAGAAACAAGAAAAGGGCGTGAGATTAATTCTGGGGTCTAGTCAAAATGTTCCCGTCTGAGTTAATTAAGTTTTGTTTTTTAGAGAACCAGTAGGTAGAAAGTCGGTAATTTTCATTAGGCGTTTTTGCATTGTATGTAATGTTCGATGTTATATTGTTAATTATGTATTTTATTAATTTTTTGCGCTATGCGTATTTTAATGTGTGGTTATTGTGGTACCAAGGGTGCGTTCAGCTTGAGTTTGAAATTATGTTTACACAATTTCAAATCATCAACAAATTTTCAACATGTGCAAATTCGTTCATTTCATTTTAATTCTGAAAATTCAAAGTTTATTGGCTGTGCTTTGAAATTCGAAGTAAAATGAAAAATTATCAAATTACCTACTTACTTCAGATTGTACATTTTTGTAAACGTAAAACCTGCAGTAGCCAGTTAATTTTGATGAAGTGAGAAAATTAAAAATTAAATTTAAACGAACAAAATCTTTCAGGAACGAAAAAATTTGATTGGCTACGCTTTGTTTACACACTATTTCAATTTGTGTAAACGCGTTTTCAAGCTCAAGCTGAACGCACCCCAAGTATTGGGCCAAGTTTTAATTTTTAGACTAAGTATTTTATCTTGTTCTTTTGAACGATTTTAATTTTCATTTTAATTCTTTTAGTCGCGATGCGATATATTTTTTTTTATTAATTTTTTTTTATTCTTGGCAGAATATTGTAAACGTGTTCGCAAATATTTCAGTTATGTTAATTTATACTTGTCAAAAGCCTATGTTGTAAATATTGGTAGGGACAAAATTTTCTGTCTTTTTTAGGAAAATTTTTGATATTTTTAATTCAAATTTGGTTTTTAAATTTTGTAGAAATCGAAAATTGGCCAAAAGCTAGGTAGGGGAAAGAGCTTACGACTGTTACAGTCCGTAACTTTTTCAAATTGTAAAAAAGTCTGAAAGGTCATTTTCGATAAAATTTTCCAAAATTGAATTCTTTGTTTATTTTTCATGCTTTTTATGAACTGTGATGTATTTATTCTTACCTTAGGCGATCAAATGTTACTTTTTGTAATGTTTCGTTAGATTTTAGGTTATTTTCAATTGTGTACGTTTTTTTTTTTTTTTCAATTGTCAAAGTTCCTGTATGTGTATGTGTCGGTGTGATATGTAAATATTTTGTTATTAAGTTAATTTTTGCATTGTTTTAGCACCCATATCAGAAATTTTTTCCCAATGTTATGTAATATGTATTGAACATGTTTTGCTGTGATATTTTTGATGCATTTTTATTTTGTTTTTTGCATTCTGTAATATTGTCATGTTTCAATATCATATTCGTCGGGAGGGGCAGGAATGGACCTAGGTAGTCTGAGGTCCAATGTCGCAATTCGACGCTAAGGTTGTTCCCGAGTATATTTATTGCAACATAATCTCGTGGGGGCAATGAAGCGGTAGCTTTTATACCTACCTAAATTGCGCCATTGGACATCGTATTTGCGTAGACGAATACGTATCTGTTTGTCGGCAACGACAAATAGGTACCTATTCGTATACGTATACGAATATTATTTCTGTGTCCATTGTACTAGTCTATGGATATTTCTAAATTAAATTATTGTTTATCCCGTTGAGCGACATACAATACAATAGGCCCAACGTAGCTTCGGTTACGTTGCCGTGCCTATCAAAATTTTATCTTGAACAACTTGCTTTGTCGGCGAGTTGTTTACAACTTTGAAACTTTCGGTTAAGGAGAAAGCTTCATCTCGTATATTGTCATTTTTGACCAATACGATTCGACTTTCTCCTCTTACCATCGACTTTAACCAATGAAAGACCTACCAAAGTTCATCCCTTCCCATTTCGAAACCGGTGCTTACGAAGTACGACTTAGTTGAACTTCGTAAGCTCGGCCTAGTATTCTTCGGAACTTTCGCTAGCATCTACGTTATCACGTGCGGAAGTTCATCGCATCGTTTTATGGTACTTACGTGTACGAGTAAATTATTTCGCACTCTGTGCTTTTTCTTGTGCTCTTTGAGCTTTTATATTTGTTTTTATTCGTGTGTGTAATTGAGTTTTAATTACACGTCTATGATCGCGAATTGGTGTTTTTATTGACTCGAAAAAGTACAAACGGAGTGTCAAGTACACGAACATGCGTTGAGTGAAATTCGGTATTCGGGGTGAATGAGTCGAAGACCCTAGTCGTCCACCTATCTTCGACGAATTCAACGAAGACCTACTTCAAGGTTCAAAGCTTTTCACCCAACTCATCGTGGGTTGATTTTTTAGGGATGAAAATTCATTTCAATGATCATCCCTACCTCAAGAACGAGAAAAAAACGTGCGATTACTTCCGCGATTAAAATTCATCCCAAAATAATCGCAGACCAAAAATACTCAAAAAAATCGTGGGTTGAATTTTTTTGGGATGAAAATTCAATCCAATGATCATTTTGGCCTCAAAAAAGAGAAAAATCGTGAGATTTCTAGGATTAAAATTCATCCTAATTTAATCGCAGCTCAAAAACGATTGGAAAATAGGTCGACAGATTTTGGTAATTTTTAACTTTTTAAAAATATTTATTTCAAACGTGTGAGGATTAAAATGTTTAATAAGCATACACTCGCTTAATTGGGCTCAAAGATATTTTACAATATCCATAAAGTTACAACCACCTACGAATTTCTTCATAAAATGACATAATATGTCATTTCATGAAGAATTTTGTATTATTTTTCCATCGCAAAACCACGTCTTTCTTTCACTACTTGGTTGATACTTAAATGAGAAACAAAAATACGAGCAAGAGGAGGGGGGCTAACTTTTTTGGAAAAGCAGCAAATTTTATTCTACCTACATATGTGCGCCAATGCACTGAATGCGACGTATGCTTACTTTATTCAATTCAATACTATCTTTGTTAAAATTACGTTTCATTTCTGTTTTTTCCTTGAACCAGGCGCGGATCTAGATTAAGATTTTTACAGGAGGGAAACATTGAATTACTGATGCATTAAAAAAAAAATCTTCTCAGTGTTGAGTCGAAAATTTCGATAATGGGAAGAAAGGGGGGGGGGGGCAATACTTGTGCGATAAAAACTCAAAAAATTATGGAGGTTTGGAA